>OX608049.1:57522808-57890062 GCA_951509405.1 Machimus rusticus
GAGCGTTTCTTTTTCTATTATTAAAATTACATTCGTATATTTTCCCTCAGTTTTAGATTTCACAAAATAAGACCTACATATCACTTACATACATAGATTTATAACTTGAATTTCCACCTTGAGATTATGGATTACGATTGAGCTTAATATTTTAAAAAAACCCAAACTTTAACGAAACCACGGCGTTTGTCACTAAATTAAATTAAAACCATGATGCGTTATTTTCTTTGACTTACGCAAGGTTAGGAAATTCTGAATTTGGTCCGCTTTGAAATATCGAAAATTGAAATAGAAGATAAATTAATTGAATTTACGAAAGAACTACTTACAAGTATAAAGCTATTGTATTCCTTTAATTTAGGTAGAGTATACCTTAAGGTTTATTATCGACATTCGGATCCTAATGGGGCACACTCATGACCTTTGGGGCCATATGGCATAAGTGTAAAACTAATCTCAGAGGAATAGAAAAAGAAACTGCGATTTTAAGATAACGTTATTAATACAGTTTTATAATTCCGAATTCACATTCTGAATGTGATTTGAATGAATGAAACTTGATACTTGAGCCGCGATACCAGAATAGAACGATTAAGTTAAAACCATCAAAACTAAGTCTTGCTATCTATGTATAATAACCCTTTTGCCTTACCAAGTTTTTCTTACCTTTTCACTTTGTGCAATTTATTTTTTTAAGCCTTCCCCTTCATTAAACTCCGTTTTTTACATTCATTCAAAGTCAAAGAAGGACCTTAAGGATGCACTTTTGCATGCATCAAGACTGCTCAGATTTACGGTTAATCCCCCTAACGAAGCGAGAGAAAGGCTGGCAGATGGGAAAAGCAAAACAAACATAAATTAATCACGACACATCGTGCGATCCTGCCACAGCCGTAATTAATTGAAATTTTATGTTAAGGCTCGACTTTTCAGGGACGAATGCGTTCCCGTACCCTGGAGTGGTAAAAGCAAGCAGGGTCGATCTTCGACGAAAGCTGCACTCCTGTCACCGCTTTAAGTTAAATTGAAACGGGAGGGCTTACCTTCACTGTTGTGTTTTTGAGTGGCTTGTCTGGATCTTGGATGTATTCCAGGGTGATGCCGTAGAATTGGCCTTTATTTATATATGTTATCCTGTCGTCTTCTCGCCTTTGCGATGAGCTAATTGGACTTTCCAAGTGATATTTGAAGCCTACATTTGAAAATCTGGAAATAAAAAACAAATTAATTAGGACAATCCGACTAGGATTTGAACCTTGTTGGGGAAATATTCATTTCATCAAATTTACACATCGATTACGAACGAATTGGACCTAAAAGTGCTTCTTAGTAGAGATTCATCTTGTCCGGAATTTAGGGACCTTAGGGTAATTCTGCGCATCGAGCAATCTATGCCCCGAGCTGAGATGACTTGGTGGACGTTCGTCTGGAGTATCGGGAATAACTTTACATTTCGGCGAGTTTATTAGTGTTGTCCCGCTGTATCTTCGATCACATCTTGTTATTTTTGACATGCAGTTACCATGCAATGCACTCATTTCCTTTTGCAAGCAATATCGCGACTGCTTTATTGGCTCCAGCAGGTAAAAGGAGTTTCCCTCCAAATCACTTAAATTTGACATGTGCCCATGAACATGAGAAACGAGTGCGCACACGTTTAACGCTTATTGCGTTCGCAAAATTGTTTCTGCACGAGATGGAAAGAGGCGGAGGGGCCTTCAGTTCGGAAAGCCGGCGCAGGTCCATTAGTGGAGCATTGTAATAATCGTCATATCTGTGACGGCCGCTGCTGCCGAAGGATATCAAAGCGGCCTTCGACTGATACTTGCATACATTTTAAATGTTTATTTTAATAACATGATATGCGCGCAATGTACAGCGCAGGGTTCGTTTATTTCGATTTTTTTTCGTTTTCATTTTACTACAAATTGGACGCACACAATGTGCCCCGGCCCAACGATATTGGGAGTCGCAGAAAAACCGCATTTACACAGAGTGCGCGGAAGATTGTCGCTGGTATTGATTTAAGGGATGTCAGCTACAAATTGTGATCTTGACTCCATCGAGCGACTGCACCACACATCGCGACTATGGAGACATGTCGGGAGGAATTGTTGTCAATTAAAATAACTTCTTCGTAACAGTTAGTTCCCGGTCTACACAAGACATCGCAGATCTCAAAGAAAGAGCAAGACGTCACCTTGCACCTATTTTCTTCTTGAGTTTCACTGTTCCCAGGAAATTTTTGTGTCGCAAAGCAGACGTTTAAAGCTACGAATGTCACATAATTTAGCTGCTTTGGAAATGTGCTTCCGCAACTTGTCCTCATGCACCTCTCAACTCAGTTGAGAAAGAGAACCAATCAGACCTTGAATGATTGTTTTTCATCTTTAATTCTTGGGCAGCGTTTTGGATCTTTTATACAGGAACAAATGAGTTTCTAAATTTAAGAAATTTCTTTTCTTTCTTCAGTAAATATTTATTCTTAATCTAATAGCTTGGATTCTCTTTTGAACGAATATTTTTTCTTAAGGAGATTAAGTTAACTGCATAGCAATATTAAAAAAAAAATGTTTAAAGAAGTAAATTAACTACTTAGTATGGGTAAGCTTTTTGTATAAAGGAGAAGAGAGAGAAAAATTCTGAATTAATGTTTTGCTTAAAAGGATGTAAAAGCTTTCAAGCATTTAGTCGATTTCAATTAGGAAATCAAACAGTTTAAAAATTCTTAAGAAAATATATTTTTGACTGTTCGCTTGGTCGTTGTAGTACCTGATGTCTTTCGATGTCCAAAGCCATTTTTTCCTAAGTTTGGGTGAATGCAAAACTTTCAACTGCACCTATTCAATCGCATGAAATTTTCGCAAGAAATGTTGCCCGAAATAAAAACCACATTCCGAATTAATATCCCTGCACACGTGGCATTAATAACTGCCGCTTAAAACTACAACCGCTTTAAATATTTTGCCATTCACAGCTAAGTCCAACTGGTGCCACCGCGCGGCAACTCTAGACGGGCACAAGGTGAGATATTGTTACGCACGGACCCCCAGCGCAGCGGAGCCCCGACGAACCGCGCCAGCTGGAACTCTATTGAAATTAATATTCCACTCCCAGTCAATCAGTTAAAACGCTCGCTCATTACGACGACTTTCGTGGCGACTCTTCTTCCAGAGTCGAAGCTGTTCCCAGAGCGCCCTGCTCGGCGATGACGGCACTGCCATAAATCATAGGCACCGCGAATAAATAATTGTAATAGAGAAATTAGCATTTCACTTGGGCACAACTGCGCCGGACTGCAGCGGCCGAATCGGTTAGCCGCGGAATAAACTAGCGAAACGGGAAGCGCGATTGCTTACGCCGAGATGATTGGCGAGAATTTGAGCCTTACAACGACCGCTTTCGTCTCGCGCCACTTTGTGCAAATTGCAAATTGCTGTGTTTGTGGGTGCATACGTGTGTCTGATTAGCGGACATATCGAACGTAATTAATCAGAGGTTTAAGTGGCCGGCTGGATGGAGCGATTAAGCGCTTTAGCCACTGATTGGATATGCGCCTAACTTTCTTCTGTCAATCAGTCGACCCCACTACTGTTATATTCCCGCTTATCGATTTGCAGGGCGGGGCTGTCTCGATAAATTGTCATTTGGCACAGGCAAAAACCTCGTCTGTTAGTTGCTCATTCAGAATCGCGAAGTTTTAATGAGGACGAACACTCAGCCTTTAGTAGAGACTTATCGCGGAAAGGATTTATTTAATTTTATACCTACTAAGAAACATCAAGATATAACTTTGTTTTTACTTGGTTACATTAAAGATACTATGTACATATTATAAATATCTGCTATTGAAATAATCGGTGTCAATGACGTACTACATTAAATTTCCCTACTTAATAACTACGGGCTTCAAATAATGGAGCTTTATACTTACATTTTTGGTATTTGAATTTTGTCCGCGTCATTCTGCCTTCCAAAATCATGCCACGGCCTCGATCTTGTGGTAGGGTTGCTATTCCCAATCGAAGTTGTTGGACTATTTTGGCTAGCGTGAACATTGACCGTCCGTTGAATGCTACTAACTGAAACTGGGATTGCACCATTGCTGTCCAATAGAGTACCTGGCTGACACAATTCTGTGTAATCGAATGACTGTTTAAAAGTAAAGAGTCAGAATACAACTACAATACAATACAATTAAAAAAATCAAATGTTTAATATATATCAAATAAAAATGAAGGCACTACCTAACTTGTAAAAAAGGTAAAAGTTGTTGAAAAATGTCTCCTTAAATTTTTACTTTTTAATTACCTACGAGGTAAGTACATATTTCAAATGCATCATGAAAATAAACGTTTAGTAAGTAACTGAAAGTTAATTGACGAGAGGTTTTACCTCTCCCATCACGAGACGGTTTCACAGTTTTGCAATCTCTCTGCAATAACCTTTTCGCGGATTACAGTGTACCTCCGCAAGTGGCTTCACCAAGAAAGGAAAGAAGAATCAAACGAAAATTTTAAAAAAATTAGAAAACTCTGAAAAGGCTTGATCCGATCGTTGTGTGAATTTGAGATCGAGATTCCTTCGATTACAAATCAGCAACAAGAGGTAAATTATGAGTATTTAATTGTTGTTGTGCTAAACGCTGTAATGTTATTGGGCTTATTATGCCAATTAAGCACGTTTACTACAATCATCCAGTGTCGTGTCTGTCACTCAAAAATAGTTTTACTGGACTGAACTTGTATATTTTTTTGTAAATAAAAAGCGGCATTTTTTACCAACAAAATTCGTTATTTTGCAGTCATTGTGTATTCCGAAAATGAGCAAGATCTTGGTTGATATTGAGTTTAATAGTTTAGATAGAAATTAATTCGTATACAATAAGTAAATAAATAACCACAATCACAATGAAAATAAGACCGAATTAACCTTAAAAAAAGTTATTTAAATCTGTGCTTTAAATTCATACAAAAACTAAATGAAAACAAAAATACACCAGATAAAATGGAAATACCACAAATTTAGAACTTTAGCTGTATTTCTCTTCCTGAAATAAGGCCACATCGGCTTTTTTCAGACACCTTATATGTATATAGCTTTTGGAGCAATATAATAAGAAAATTGTGACTACGTAATATTGTTATGTTGATTAAAAATTGGATCATAGGTAAAAAGGTACCTGAAGATTTGGTTTACCTAAATTTTTTATGAAACTTTTTACCAGACAGTTTTGCAAAATTAGTTAACCCAAAGTAAAAGCAGAATCGAATCAGCTAACTAATAAAAACATCAATTTGAAAAAAAAATCAATCCTGTTTAATACATATAGAATGTCCTAAAAAACAATACGCGGCATGCATATGCAAATGAGAAGCAATCTGTTTGTAGACATGTGAAATGCAAAACTGTGAAACCATATAGATAGATGTAGAAAGAGTAGTGTAGAAGTTGAAGGGAATATAACATTATCGCAGAACTCTTTAGAGCCTGTTTGAAGTGATGACTTGCTTTAATTCGCTGAGAGGATAACGAAATCGGCAGGCTTTATTAAATCAAAATTAAAGTATAACGGAAGAAAACGAGAATTCAAAAGTAAAGCCAATAACTTTAATTTTGCGCTTTTTGCGGGCAGAGGAGCTTGTTACTAAAGTCTACGGGGAGCGGCAGAATTCATTTAAAAAAGCGAGACAATAAGTCACTTGTATCTTGTACAATAAAAGTGAAAACTCACCTGTTGGATATTGTTTTGGTCCCGCGGCGTAATCGCATCAGCACCAATGCCAGAGTCTGGGCTCGGAAGGTCCACTGTGAGGCCCGCGGCCGTTACTGTTTTTGCATAAACCGGAGTGCCGTTTTTCGTATGCGTCGTGGCGAAGCGACCTTCGTACGTGGTGCCTGGCTGTGGTCCTTCACTCTCGCCGTAGATAGTTCTAGCCGGCGCGTAGCCCTGTCCATCCGACGCGAAATATTCGCGGTAGTAAGGCTCTGAGATGAAAGTCGAACTAGGTCCAGTGGCCAGTCGGGTCGTGTACATCCCGTACTGATCGGCCGTCACGTAGGGACCGGGGCTCGGTGACTGCGTGTTTACATTGGAACCAGACGTGGTCGTCGAGCTCGTTTGGTGCGGACCCTAGATTTTATAGAAAACAATTGGGTTTCATTGCTTAGGGCTTTAAAGCAATTAAATTTCGCGATTTAGCCATAAACCATTTTTATCTCACTTAAATTGAAACCATGTGCGAATTCACGACTAAATTGAAGTTAGTGTACTCCATTCGAAAATGTTAACAATTACATGTGTTATATTAGAGATTTTATATTATTTTTGTCCAAAATGCAGTAATGTCACCAAAAACTCGAAAACGAACTGAAAAATGTTGAGAGTTTCTCCAAATGTGAGATTTTTATTTTTAGTCCTTGAACCTTCGCTTTGGATTGTTTAAAATGCAAAATATCTCCAATAGGTAGAAACTAAAAGTACAAGTGGGTTAAAAATATTTTAAAAATGCTATGATATAACTTTCTGAGTTTTAATGTACTATTAATTGACAATTAAGGCATTGAGTCAATATATTGTATATAGAGTAAAAGTTCAAAAAATATAAAATGAAAATGTAGCCAGAACAATTATATATAAAAGCAAAAGCGATATATAAGGGAAGAAGAGGAATTGCTACGGTGACGTCTAGCCGTGGCAGTACAGGTTTAATCTGTAGAAATTTTGGGTCATAAACTCGCACACAGCTGTAATACTGAATTACAATTCAATCCGGATCTGCAGAAATTAGGGCTGAGTGCAAAAAATTGCCCCTCTATGCAAATTAACCGAACGTTTTTTCCACCCTTTCATCTCGAATTCTGAGGCCAGTCCACGCGCACACACGTGGAAAAGTGGATAGTTACCGGGAAGTAGGCCTCAATTGCAGACACGAAATAATCCATGGATATATTGCGCAGTACAGCGTTTTTCTCCACCGAATTTGCCACTCATAAATCGTTGTCGGATTAAGCGCGAACTATTGACATGGTTAAGGCTTTTGATTGGATTGTAATGTATCTTACCTGAAGGTATATCTGAGTGCCGCCGGTGGCAGCGTACATTGTTTCAGCTGATGGACTTCCAGGACTGGGTGGTGGCTCTTTAATTTGTATCGATGGCGATGGGGACTGGACGACCAAAACCTAGAGGTGGGACACATGAGCGTTTATTGTATGTGCTATTAAACAATTCAATGGTTTGCTTTTTTATCTGTTTTACTTTTATTTCATAATTACAGAGGCGGATGATGATTTATTGATTGCGCGCAGTGTTCACCTTTCAGAAGGAAACATACACGACTCCAACAGGTGAGATTGAGCTTTTGGATAAGCCGATTTGACTGGCAGGAGAATAGCACTTAAATGATATTTATATGTGGTGTGGCTCGGGTAGTGAATATTTTATGCCATGGGACAGTAGAGGAGAATGCCATAATGAATATTTAGTAGTATATGAGCGCTGGGCAGCTATAGCAACTGATTAAAGCCTTCGAATTCAATTGAAACAGGTCTATTAATGAAAGCGCAATTGCTCACATTTAGAGTAATTGTAGATATAAATGAAGCGAAGAAGATTGTACCTGGCTAATTCTTAATTACCCCAATTATTTCCGCCAAATTTGTTAAAGGCAAATGTATACCGTAAGGTCGGGGTACATTAGCCCAGGGGTGTAACTTTGGCCATGTGTGCAACTTTGGCCCAATGCGGCAAAAAGTTTAAATTTCCCGCCACTACTACTTCGATAGCTCCTGATATGCGGCGTGGCGGGAAATTTAAACTTTTTGCGGCATTGGGCCAAAGTTGCACCCATGGCCAAAGTTACACCCCTGGGCCAATGTACCCCGACTTCACGGTATTCAAGTATATCCTATCTGCTGAAACTTTCCCAACACTCCCCAAACTAGGCACTGGTGCGTCCCAAATATTGGAATGCACTGCAGTACACGTTTATTCTGAGAAAGACTTAAGGTGAAACAGTTTCCACAACACGGAGTAAGACTCTGCTTTAAGGTTCAAAATAATTCAAGGATCGACAGAATACACCGATAATTTAAAATACAGCACTCTCTCGTTAGTTCGCCACTCTCTGCGGACGGCGTCAAAACTCCCTATTAAGTGCAGTATTTTGTAGTCGTAACGTTCTGTTCCTATAAATCAAACCAAATGTAGTATTGTATTACTTAGTTTTTACTAACAAAATATGCTGTCATTATGTAAATCTTTATAAATTCAATTAAAAAACACGGAAAATAGATGTATTTTTGCTTTATTGTAGATAATAATATTGAGGTTTTTCCCAGTAGTTCGCCAGGGGTCACCGACAATAGGGTGGAGAACTAATGAGAGTGCTGTATTGACAATAAAAACGTTAGGTCCTAGCGATATTTGAGGTATTGAATTAAATACCCCTATCATATCTGATTATTTCCGAGCGTAAATACAATTAAGAGAAATGCCTCAAATGACAGAATTTTTCATTTTGATTTTATTATACTAAGAAATGGAGTTCTTCTCGGTTTCAAGATTTATTTTTCTTATTTCTTATAGTTTTTATTTTATTAACACATTACGTGTACACATATTTGTGTGTTTCATTGAACTTAATGAAAATTCCGTGTACACATATTTGTGTGTTTTGTTAAATTTGAACTCACAACAGCTTTATAAGATGCAACGGGACGAGGTACCCGTTAATTTCAAATTTCCAAGAAAGTTACCATGTATTTATTCAATTGTGCATTTGCAAACGCATTTCTGGTTTACAAAAAATTAAATCCTGACGAAAAGTTAAAATTTTCTAAGTAAGCTGAGTCTTGGCTAACAGAGAAAAACTCCTACTCAGACGAAGATATCGAAGTTAGTGAATCTAGTACATTTTTTTTTACAAGAACAATTCGGGCTGATCCACAAGGCCGGCTTTCGGGTTCCATAGAATAACATAAGTTAATCAAAATTTTCAGCGACAGGGCCAACAAATTCGTTCGAAGACATTTAACAACTATTGAATTACATTATAATTTCTTCTTGGTTATAATATTCTGATAGTAAAAAGTTGTTTTGTTCAAATTTCTGAAGCTAAAAAACATTCCAAATATAATTGTTTATTTGTAAAATGTACCAGAAGAAGTTTTTTTAGATATGATGGCGGGAGGCAATGTGTTAATACTAAAATTTTTCATTCAGTTTTCATATAACATACATATTATATTAATGCCCATTTACTCCACAAAGACGAAGTTACCTTTGTTTGTAGTGATAGATTTATAAATGAGTGCATTACTTCTTTACTGATCACATTTTTCTTTCAGTATAGCCTTCCCCCAGAATAGCTTTTTTCCATTTATAAGTCTGTAACGGATGCTTCTGAAATTGTACATTTACCTTTTCGATTCAAAAGTGCCCAAAACTAATTACGAAAAATACCAATAAAAGTTAAATAAAGTATCAAAAGCAGTTATGTTGTTTACACTGCTGCGCCCAGCTTCGTCGTAAGCTTCGTTTAATTTAACATGCGCTCGCGACGACCGCCACTAGGGTTCAGGGCTCGCGTTGCAAGCTGTGGTCATCACGTGCGCCTGTAGCTTTATTCTCCTATATCTGTAAAGTTATGGCCAAATTTACGGGCCCACAGCTGCGCGCCGAAGTCAATTTTCGAATATTTAAATGGATCCCCACCAAATTGAACGAGGAAGTCGGAGAGCGAGCAGAGAACGCTGGCAACAAATATTTCCCCGGTGACTTGTTGATCTTGAAATCTAACTGTTTCGTTGTCAATTTGAATAATTTTCGTGGCGGATCACTAAAAAGCTTGTAAAGATGATGTAACTAAGTGATTTAGAGACCTGGATCTTTTGCTTCCTGGCAGTCGTCCAATAAGTCGGTGTCAGGCTGGTTGACATTTCTCGAGAGTTAAGAACAGGTTCGTGACCAGGTGATAATAACAACGCCGATTTAAAAGTATTGATAAACATACACATTTTATTGGATTTGCTCATGAGGTGCGACCATTTCATTTTTGTGAAATCGTATCAGAGAAAAAAAAAAAATCGGCCAGTACGGCATGAGACCGCTTTACGATGATGTCTTTAATTATTTCCTTGAACGCACAAGGATGACTTGAAGAGATTGCCCCTATCTTAACCTCAGCGAATTGATCAATTATCTGGGAGAAAATGGCGTAAAATAACAAAATTACCAATGATTTCAATCGAGTAATTTAGATTTTTCGTATTTGCATAAAAGTAATATAAATAATTGCGCCGCGGCGAAGCGTCGTAAAGAACGCTGAATAAATCATTAAAAAGGAATTTATAGCAGCCTGCGAATGTCAAAAACAAGCGGAATTTACAGCAGCCGATTACGGTACGTAGGCGTGGCAAAGGACCCTTTGATTTTATACCAATGAAAAGTTCGAAAACACGCTCATTTGACATGGTAAATTGATTAAAAAATGCGGAAATTCCGGGGCGAAATGCTGCCTAATGAAAACTTCAAATATCCTTGAAATTAGAAGGCCGTGGGCAAAATACTGACGAAATCTGCGGTAGTAAGCAAACAGAGCCCTGACGTTGCGGTGTCGTAATTAAAACGAAATTAACAGTGTCTCTTTAATTTCATTTAAATTAACGAGAAATGCCTCTCACATTGCAGCAAGTATTACTTTAGGCAGGTACTTCCGACTTGCGGATTTTCTTAAAGCCCTAGGCTAGGCTGGTCATTGAAGTGTCTGTCGCCAACGGCTAACACCCGTCTTATCACATTTCCTTATCTGACGTCATGAACGAGTCTTCTCGTTTTCGGTTTAAGCAGTGCTAACTATGTGAGAACACGCAATAATTATAGTTTTCTGATTTACCAAATCGTTCCTATGAGTCGTGCTTTAGTGTTGAAAGGATTTTGAAAACAACGTCAAAATAAAAAGTGTTTTACTCATCCGATTGAATTTTAAGTGTCTTTTCCCCATTGCCGTAAGTAGACATCATACTTAAATTCATCTACTCTCAACTCATTATTTTAAATTCATTTTTATGAAATGTTTGAAGTCGGCGCAAAAACCAAACTGATTGTCACTGATTTTGTGAATAGAATTTACATTATGTATGTCAACCAAGTCTACACACTGATTTTAAACATCTAATGAAATCAAAAGATGGTTATTTTGTAAGCAGTGTTCGAGATTTTCCACATCATGAATTCTCGCTTAAAAAATTGTTCGACTACTCCTTTATAGATATTGCATTATATGGTAAAACTTATCTGTTGAGTCTTTGAAATAGTTAAAACGTACCTTAACTAGCTACTTTGTATTGCCTTGCCTCTCCCTTAGCTTTGTAAAAATTGTAACTTACTTTGCGAATAACCGCGGGCCAATAAAGATCATTTTGAACTTCAATACGGAGTTTTGCTTGGTTCCTTGCGTCCTGTGCCTCCTGGCCCCATACATTAATTTTCGTCCCGTGCGAATTGAAACCACGATTTAATTGGTTCGGTCTAGATATTCACGAACAAGCAGCAACGCAGAAATCAATAATGACCATTATTTTATACTTCTTAATGCTTCTGATATTTTGAAGGAGGATATATTTTTTAGAATTATATTTATATCTTCCAAATTTCAGTACTCCTTAACAGTTAATGCGTGTAGTGTTTGTGTAAGGGATTTTTAATGAGTCTACCAGAACAGTAAGTATAAATAAATTGGTAGGTAATATTTTAATGAACTAAAATAAAATTATTCCAAATGAAAAGTGCATTGAAGTGAAAATCGATACACAGGTCTGTGAAGTAAGCAATTAGTGTTTGAAAAATCAGACTTTAAATTACATACATATTTCTCAGATAAATGATGGATTTATTTATATTACTTTAGGCACACTACTCCTTATGTTTTATTCGTCTATAGTTAAAATATGCTGTCTGTTTTCCTACCATGAAGCTTTTCGGTCTCTGATTTATCTGGTGGTACATAATATGATATTACTCAGATTTAATTTAATAAACTAATTTAAATGAATCAATTTAGGTAGATATACTTAAATGTATAGGTACATCCATAATACTTAATGATATCCTACAGCACAGAGTTCAATCTCCAATACAGTTTTCCAATATACATATATGTATAATAAATGATACATTAAAATAAAGCTTTGGAAGCCACAAAAATTGCTGACAAATCGCTACCAAATAAATGTCAGCAAAAGTTAAGTTAATGAACACCCGACAATATTAAAAAGCTACATTGTGTATTAATTTTAATTAACACTGAAATAATTTTTACATGAACAAAATTGAATATATGAAATATTGAATGTACTTACGCCGGAGAGGCGCTTACTTTTTCTACGAACACCCTGTAATTTTTTTGGTGTACATCTGTCTATCATTCAAATGATAGTTACCCGTCTAAGCTTTCCAGAAAATGCATACCCAACCCCACATCTCTTCTGCACATATGCATTGCATTTCGTGAAATTAGACGAAAAGCACATATATGTGCATACATACATATGCGCACACGGAAGCTGCGTGAAGTTCTACGAAACGCACAAATTTGTGCACACGAGAGGTAATGTGTTAAGATTTGTGATTTTAAAATCATAGGTCTCTTTATTTTTTCCTCGTACCTATAGGTAAATCATTAACTAATATTTGTGAAGAAAGACAGAAAAAAAATATTATTTTTATTATTATTATTATTGTTAAATATCTGGATGACCGACTCGGAAGAGTTAAGGAAAACTTATGAGTATATAAAAAATTAATACCTGGGCTACCGAACTGTGCTCAGGATAGATGTAAAACGTTTAGCTAGATCTATTTTGTATATTTTCCAGCAGGCAGGAAGGTATGTACCTCTTAAAGCTTCCAAACTAACCGAATGTTTTGAGTGTATAACTTCAGACATTAACTGAATACAACTTTCCTTAGCGGCACGAATTGGGCGTGTCCAAGACGTAGATTGGATTTCTGGATTCGATACTGAATCACATCGAACGTTAATTATAGCACTATCATCATTAGCGGATCCAGATCTTGAATTTTCAGGTTGAGTATTTTGGAAATTAAAACTTGGACGTTTACGAGGCATTATAATATTTCCTACGAAGCACAATTCTACAAAGAATTAATTACACCTCAAAAATATGTCAATAATTCTGGCCGATTTGATTGGATATCAATAAAACAATGATGTTCTGTAAAAATACTATAATCAAACATTTTTCGATCAAATCTTTGACCTGACGGTTAAAAAGAACGCATAATGTAGCACCCTAAAAAGATACGTAACTCCGCAAATAACAATACTAAAAACAAATACTAAATAAAAATTAACAAAAGCTTGCGGAATACTTATAACTTAGAGACCTTGTGCTTACACTATTTTCAATTAAGTCAAATTGTTTAAGCCCTAAAGTTAATTCACCATAATTCTTCCGCACCCACTTACTTAAATCTACTTCTAGTTGCCGTTCGCTGCCCACCCGACTCGCATTACTTAGCGTACCCATTGCCTTTAAGAGAATCTTGTCCGATTGCATTATTCTTGGAGTATTCAAATTGAGAAAAATCAAGATAACTGTCTTAGAGGGAAAAATCCTATTGTCCTACTATGTGCCAGAGCCAGCGACACAAAAAGGGCCGCCTAGTGTCTACGCGATTTTAGCTGAAGTGCTTCTAGCTTTGTCACTCAATGCGCCTAATCGTAGACTGCAAATGCTCATGCTTGAAATTTTCTGAATAAAACACCCACGTGTGATTTACTTCAAATTCTCCGTCGTCTTCTAGTAGAGGGTTTAATTTTGTGCCCCTTTCAAAAGAAGCCCAACGAATGCAAGGGCTAACGTGTAAAAAAGAGTTGGTTGTATTGAAAAAAAAGAGACTATACGCTGGTCTCCTTTGTTACACATATGTATTTATACTATTTTTGCGGTTATACGTAGGTACTGACTATATTTAATAGTTACAATTTTTATTTATATACATATGTAGGTACATACATAGATGTTTCCGAATGCATATTAATAATTAGTATTTATTACGGCTGAGATTTTTCATTTTTCAATTTTTTGCAGAGTTTTGCTCAGAAGGGTTAAATAAAACAGTTGTCAACATAAAAAATAATCACAACTGTAAGTACTAAAAGCCGGTATAAGTCAACCTCCTAGGATTTTTGCTCCTCCGCCAATCCAGCTCTTCTCGCTGTTCTACCGCCTCACTTACATTCTGCTATCTATAACAAAGTTTTACTTAAAGCTTAAAAAATTACTCGAAATGGTTAGATTTTGATTAACTGCCAGCTGCATTTTATAAGTTTTGACAGCGGATTTGAAATTAGCAAGTTTAAAATTTGACTGCCCTTGGATTCCGAATTTTCCCAGCGATAAAACGTGGTAAAACGTGCATGGAATGTATGAATGCTTTCCATTACTGATTTTCCCTTATGTAAACGTTTCTTCGTTATAGTAAAGATAGCCTATCACATTCGAATATTTTAAATACAACATACATAATTCAAAACTGGTTAATTGAAACATACAACTATACTAATTCTTTTAAAATACATATGATGAAAGAGCGGAATCTACCTTCAAATTTTCAATTTTATATTTGATAAACCTAAAAACCAAACATCGCTTCATTATGTTTGAATAAAAGTTGTTTGCATTCTGTAAATCAAATCTATTTTATTGCTCTCAAAATAAAAATTCAAGGGAATTTACATGGCAATCCATTCCGCAATATTTTCACAAAACATATTTCATAAAAATACTAATACAATATACCGTTCCCTATCAACTAAAATTCTTTACTATATATTTTAATTTTTTCTTTAAAACTGACCTAATTTTTGAAAGATTTACATAATTGCACATGTACATCACTTTTTGATATCTAACTTGCTTGTTTAATGTAGTTGATTTTTGGAATATTACATACATACTTGTAATTTTTTAACATTCTAGGAATAATGGTTGGAAAACTATTCAATATATTATACATCATATTAAATTTGGTTTAGTTTTCAAAATGCAGAAGCTACTGAATGTATTGTAATATTTTTTCCCACATGAAATTGAAGCGACAACTGACGTTATGTAATGGAAATAGCATTTAAAGCGAAAATACATACATAATTGACGCCAAATTTTAATCATAATTACTAGAAGACGATATCTATAAAATTCTCCAAATATAACGGTGAAACTCTGGCAGTGCACAAATCCAGAACATATAAAGAATATGACAAATTGCAAAATGCATTAGCACCTAAAATGTGCAATTCGAAAACAACGTCCCACGCATCCTCGCCGCGCAATAAACTTTTACGATACACGAGGCCCGCATAAATCCTGCGAGGCATAATAATCCAGGTGTTCGAGGAGTGCCAGTGATTTTATGATTCTCTCCGTTAGATAAAGCCTTCAAGTGCAATAAAGCAACGCGATAGCGCTTTTAAGTGCTTTCGAGTTATTAATTAATGGGGGCTGAGAGTGAGAGGTGCTGGGGTAATTTACGAAGCGATCATCGGACTGACCTTATGCTTAATTATAGCTCATTACTTGCAGGTTTATTCCAATTCGAAGATTTGCGATGAAACGGCAAGCAGCAAATTTAAATTTATAACTGAATCTGGTATTCTTATAAATGATTTTTTCTATTCACAATCAAATCAAGGAGCCATTCGCAAGTGCATATCCTTGACGTGCTGCGCCAAATCACTTAAATCACTCACTTTTTATTTCCAATGATATAGCCGGAACTTTAGGGAGTACCCATTGAACTCATTGACCACTTAAATTCTGCAATTTGTTTAAGTAATTAATTCACAAACATGCACATGCCGGAACAGGAAAATCGATAAAATAAATGCGCGCCAAAAATAAAAGCAGTTAAATGCTCGCGCACCAGCTTAACTGGACAGCCGATCGTAATTGTGTCGAGTAATCGAATAGACAACGTCCCGACCTTGTTCCATCAACGGTATGTGACAGACTAAAATCAGCCAAGAAGTGGTATGTCTTTTGCTCTTTTCATTAAAACCATTTTTTGCTGGACGCGACGCGGCGGCCACCTAATGTCCACTGTGTACGGCCGAAATCAAATTCGCGGCGAAAAGACGTACACTGCTCAAAAAAATTCACACACGAAAAAGCATATTTTAATCAGCTGCTCATTCACAGATTGGCTGGCCGAATAAGTAATCAGCGAGCGCGGGTTATTCGGAAAGGAGGAAGGCACACAAAATGTGACCCAGCCTAGGAAAACGAATTTTAACGCATGAACTGGCTCACATAGCTTCGCCGTGAACACGCGTTCGCTACACTCGCTCGAAAACAGCAGCAGCGCGACGACAACGACGGCGACGATGACGATAACCGCGGCGACCGTGCGGCAGAACAAGGTGTGTGGTAATGTTAAACAAGCAGGCAGAGGTAAGAAACAAGGAACCAAGACGCGGCCCAAAGCTCTCGCGCTCGAGCCGCGTGGAGAGTCGCGCAGTGCGCAGGCAGTGCTGCCGCGGCCGCTATGTAATTCAGCCGGCACGCCGCTGCCCAGCTGTACCTCCCATAAGGGTAAAACAGTTACACGGCGACATGTAACCAATGGAAGTAGTAAGCCTATGTACACCTAGCCTAGGTAATGTAACTCATTGTCGTCGCTGTCGGGTAAAAAAGCCGCTCCAGCTGCCGCAGACTAGGCTCAACAAGTACCTCGCCGCGCCGGTGGAAGAAAGTAGGGGCACGACAATGTAAAAGTGCAATTAGCCGTGAGTGCGAGTGTCTCATTAAAGCGAGCGGTGACAGCGAATCAGACGTGCCGTCGCAGCGCGACGCATCGAGGCCTTGCGCCGCGACCGCGTCAAAAGTTGGGAAGTGCAAACAAAAAGCGCTAGCCCTCCACTCACCTTCTGGCTGCGACCGCCACATTTGGGGTCCTTCCGCAGGTCCTCGGGCTCCCGTTTGATGCTGATGTTCTGCTGCTGCTGCTGGTGCTGCGCCACAACGACCGCAGCTGACTGCGACGTCGCTGTAGTTGACGACGATGATGGGTGTGAACCTAGCAATAGGCCTTGTATTTCATTTTGCGATAGGCCAGATACGTCAAGAGGTGTGGTCTGTCCATTCAGCTTGGTTGTGGTGGGGGAACTGGAAGTGCAAGAAGAAA
The DNA here is from genome assembly GCA_951509405.1 of Machimus rusticus. Lineage (NCBI taxonomy): Eukaryota > Metazoa > Arthropoda > Insecta > Diptera > Asilidae > Machimus > Machimus rusticus. The sequence goes on from OX608049.1 coordinate 57,540,021, forward strand.
AGCAAAATAAGTAAACTCGTTTTTTATCGTCAGTCGCGCAGAGGAAACCAGGAAAAATTGGCCTTAGATGGCATCGGCGTTGTTAAGAAAATGAAAAGCCCACCAATGGGAAATTGCGAAAATCGTAATAAAGAAAGCACGTTAGAAATCAGCATGTGTTCGTCGCAGCGCAATTACCGTTGGCCCTATCCATGCCACTGCATGGACTTGCTCAAGATTAAGTCGCGGCGCATTTTGCAGTCAAAGCCAGAAAATGAATGGTTCGAGTTCGTCGCTTTGCGTGTTCAAGTCTTTTGTGTTTGCGCGGGCTCACAAGCTTCCCTAAGTGGAATAGCGCGCGCTTTTGCATCTTAACTGAGTGGCGCGTGCTTGCGGTTATTTTGATGATTGATTGGTGTTACCGTCAATGCTTAAGTATGAATCCATTGATTTTCAGACACGATGTGGATAGACGTGCTAGATTCGTTAAGGTACTCGGTCATGGTTTGTGTAAAATATAACAGGTGGATGTCTGTCCACGATCGTTATCGCTTTATTTTCATTAGCCTTCCCCTCAGCTTTTTTTTCCCACTTAATGCGATTAAGAGTATTTCTGTGGGAAAGCTGTACCTACACGTCTTAGTCCGAAAAACACTGTCGGATAAAACTCTTATTACTGTTTTTGTCGTGTAATGATTTTTAATTATGAGCGATTTATGTTTTGTTTCAATTAGTCGACGAGTTGGTTAGGCTTAAAACCGTCGTTCCCTATACTTTTCTTAATTCTTATTTTTTTTCATTAATCAGTTTTTGATGAGGTAGCATTCAAATTGAATAAATAATGCTGTTTCTAATTGTAAGTAGTTTGTATTCTCGCGACAGGGTCACTTCATGTAGCTTTATATCAAATACAAATATTAAGCAGATATTTGAGAAAGATAACGAATATTATGACTTTTTCATAATGGATAATAATTCAAAGCAATCAATAAATATACAAAGATGAGAAAAAGCATAAGATATACCGCATAATTATTATTATTAATTAAATATAGATCCCTATATTTTGTTTTAATTTGTATGTTAAGTTGTATTAATTTCATTCCTGTTATCATTTTTTGATAACAGGGCAGGGTTATTTTTATGTAATTGCCTACCAACATTTCACACTCGCTTTAAATATTACATGTAATTTGATCTCCGATTATTTCGAAATTATGGTCAAAGATCAACTACTATATATGTGGGTATATGTTTAGATATCTTAAGTTGAATAATGAACATCTTTGAAAACTTTTAAAATAAAATTAAGTGGTGTTAATTTTTGGGTTATTTTACGAATATAAGATAACTTTGAACACTGGCATATATGGTGGTTTGAAAAATATGTAAGTTTCCAATAATTACATGTGTAATCACTCGAAGTGGTATTACATCAATCAAACAACCAGTAAGTTTTTTGCGCAATTATTAGTTAATTAATAGATAAAGTTGTTGTTCTCCAATTTTTATTTTATTAACAAAGAATGATTCTAGTAAAAAAAATGTTTTTTTTTTTATTCCACTCGATTTCCAGGAAGAATGTTTTTTTTTTAGTTAACTGTGATTCATCGAGACTTACTTAATTCTTAACAGTTATAGACGATTTTTAAGGTGTTTAGAGCTCATGAAATGTCAAAATTATATTTTATCACACTACATCATAGATGCAAAGGCAGTCATCCCAAATTGCGTTTCAAGTAATCAAGGCGTCATATACCTACGAACGCGAAAAAATCGGAAAGTTTCAAGCATTCGTCAGCAATTTGTGATAATTACCAGTTAGCACAAAAACCACTTTGTTATCAAAATTAATTCCTAATCAGACTTAATAAATATTCAAATTATTAAAGAATGATATTTGTAGGAAGGCAAAAAACACAAATAACAAATTCAAGGTCATTAACGAATTAATTTTCTCGTTTTTTCCTCAACTAGGCGGACTAAGCACTTTTTCGTCTTTAACTTAAAATCTGTCAAATAATAAAAAAGAACACAGAAATTTTAGTTCGAGTGGAGGTATGTTTTCGTTGCCATTGGCCAAGTATGTGTGAGCATTGAAGCAATATCCCACTGAGCAGCGTGGAAGCAGCTGAACAATCTCTTCGAAGATAAGTCGCTTCCACCTATAGGGTTACTAATTATGTCCCATTAATTGAGATGCACCCGATAATTCAAGGGCCACTGGTAATTTGTGCGCAAGAGTTTGTCCAGTTTTATAAATGCGCTTGTTCTTGGAGCATATGTATCATATATGTAATATTCTATTGGTTGCTTTTAGCTTTTTATTTTTTGATACAATTTGTCAATCATATTTCTATTATGACATTCTGGGCGACTGATATATGAACTTCTAATTTACTGATGGTTTAATTCAGATAAAATTTATTTGTTTTTTATTTTGGTTTTTAGCTAACAAACGTCCACAATGCGCAATCAGTTCATAGATTTATATATATGTTTTTCCCCATATTCCTGTCGAAAATGTTTTGGAAACCTCTCCCATAAACCTACATTCAATTATGCGATGCACATTAAGTTAACCGTTCTTGCCACGAATCTTAGTTCCCTTCTATATATAATTATGAAAACACACATATAGGCTTAAAATTAAAATAGAAAAGTTTTGGTTTCTCACTTCTGAAACCGATTTGTTTCAATTTCATTAGTTAAATGAAATATGCTCGCATTTTCTGACCGAAATTCTGATATTCTTGTGTGTTCCTCTATACCTATTACTGGACCCTTTTAAGACGACACAACTGCAGTTTAGCCGTAGATGTGCAGCACTTAGGAGAATTCGATTCGTCCCGTGCGTCATATGAAATTTATTACTTTGAGAATAATATGTCTTCTTGCAGGCACTATTGTATGAAGCAGAGGGATATATCTTGCTTGAGTTATGTTCCCTTTTTTACCAGTGAAACATATCGCCTATTGAATTGCTTCACTATTTTTTGAATTGAATATATATGTATTTATAGTTTTGTTACCACAGTTATATAGCTTCACTATTTTTTGAATTGAATATATATGTATTTATAACAAAGTCACAGTTATTAGAAATTTACATTTCAAGGATTTCTTTAGTTGAATCAGTAACACTTTACAAATAATAAATAGCCTAAGCAGTTAAGTGTAGATAGTCAATTGGTATTATAGAACGTATGTAGATCATACTTATCCACCAAAATCTCTTTACTGATTGGTAAAATCGAGTAATTCATATATGTATATAGGGTCACCTGTCCAACAGTTAACCACTCGTACACAATTAACCATGCCTATATTTGGCTAATGTGGCATCATTTTTTCGTGTAACCGCGCGACTTAAGATGCCAAAACGCCCCTTCTTCCCAATTTGCAACGAACTAGAGCCTGCGACGGTTGTGTGTTGTCCAATTTTATATTTTTAAGTGGTTTATTATTATTATTTTTATGTATTATTTTTCTTACTACTATTTGTGTGGTTATATTAAAAATATAAGTATTTAAAATGAATTGTTCAAGTGGATTAATAAAATTAGTGCGCGACGATATTCTTATATATGTAGGTACTATATGTATGTATGTACGTATGTATGTATGTATGTATGTATGTATGTATGTATGTATGTATGTATGTATGTATGTATGTATGTATGTATGTTTATATGTATGTTGAAAATGAAATTAGAAAAACTTAAAGATGTCAGAGCTTTAGGATCTACTTAGATAGAAGTTTCTTTTAAATTCTCGGAAAAAACTGCTATAAAGAAGATTTAAATGAAATATTGTTAAACAATAAAAAAATCAAAAATTGGGGAAGAAGAAAACTTATTTCATAATGCAATTCATACTGCTCAGAGTGCATTAAGAAAGCGAAAAAATGAACAAATACTTATGTTTTTCGTCTTGGGAAGGGAATTTAACTCATGTATTGTGCGATAAGAACTTTAAGAACTCTTCCCTCATGACCTTAGCCATAAAACGGATCTTTTATAGTCAACTCGTACAAAGGTAGAAAGAGTTAACATAAAATTTCGTAGACATGTTATAAAAATTCCCCGAAATTGTACGATGTTCTCTTGAAATCACATAGTGCACTGCTCTGTAGCGTCAGTTGGTCTACAGAGTCGTTTACATTACTTGAGCTTCTTATGGTAGCATAGCTACCATTCCTGTTTTTTTCCCCCAAAAGGGGTCTGCACAATAAAATAGGAAACGCAATAAACGTGTCTGACAATTTTCATTTCAATTAAAATGTAACAAAAGCCTAAAGATAAGAGAAGTAAAAAGAGGCAGGGGCCAAATAGATACCGCGATGCTCTATACGGAGGTTAAGAAAAAAGTGAAGAAAATGGGACCAGCCACGATATTATTTAGCTCCATGGTTTCGTGCGTTTTATCTGGGAGGGCTTCACTAATCGCATTTGCATACATAAATTACAATTTATCGTGAGCCATTTGTTTGACCGAACTTTCAGAGGTCTTACAGAGTAGAAAAACATCGAACTTGCTGCTTCGGCCAGCATCTTAGAAGGAAAAGTTTAATGTCTTCCTGGAATAAAATGAAGCCGTCCTGTGACATATGTAGGTATCTACATAGCGCGAGTGTGGTAAAACACTTGGTTTAAATGAAATCTACAAACAACTCAGCGCCGCAGCGATACAACAAAAGCCCCTAACAAGGCGACTTTACTGACCATAAAGTCAATTCATATCGCGTGAGATAAGGTTGTTGCGGGTCTAACGAGGCGAAATTATAACTCCCTTTTGTCTCACGTCGTGGGCAAGCGAATAATTGAAAAGTTTGACTATGATATTTAGTCCGTAAATTAATTCCTGACTGCTGGACTGATAACGACCCACTCAGGCGGCCGAGAAGCGGCGAAAGTGTTCGAACGCTTGTTCGACAGAAATTAATGAAATTTATGCATTGGCCGGGGTGCGGGCCAGCCTTTATCTATTCAATTATATCGCTGATCCAATTCTTTTCACTAACGAATTCCATTCGCCGCAACTGATGGCGCGCTAAAAGCTTTCCACCGTCCGTCTTTACGCCGCAATAACTCACCTCCACTGCAGCCCGTCCTTCTCGCTGACTTTGTAGTATTCGTAGACGAAGGATGTGCTGCCATTGGCATTGTGCACCTGGTGGACCTGATGCGGCGCACCTATGGCTCCTAGGTTCACACTGCCCGACACGTGCGCGTTCGCGGCTCCGGTATTGCTATTCACGTGGCTGTCGTCGTTTTGGGAGGATCCATTGCCGGACGAAATGTTCAGCATGGCTGAAGTCGCCGCTGACAGGGGATGCTCGAAATAGCGAGTGCTCGGCATGTAGCCCGCCTGCGAGCCGCCCGTTTGGCAACTCGTGACATGATTAATCACCTCCGTCGCGGAATGACTATGAGGTGTCTGATCGGTGCTTGCTACCACGGATATTGGCGACTCTGGATTTGGTGTCGTTCGTCGCCTGAAAGCGGAAGAGATTCTTTAAGATACTTTTTGAATATTTTCACATCAAACACATCGTGAGCACACATCGCGCATATTTTCCAATTATCCATACTTGGTACCTACACATCAAAAGGACGCAATGTAGCTTAAAATAACCCAAAGCAACAAGGAAAACTACGGATGTCTCAATTTTTAAACAAGCAAAAATTTCAAACTTAACCCAGAGGTCAGATCTTTTTCTAGTTGAGTATATATTAGAACATACAACAACAAACGTGTCATTTTCGTTGGGCAACTTGTGAACTGGTTCCTCTGGTTATATATAATTAAAAATTAAAATTGTCTTATTATTATTCTATTTTATATTTTATTATATTTTACAACACTCTTCCTAAACATTTGGTGGTGTTATGACAATGAACAGCAAACCCGCCACCGGGTAGGTACGGAAGGAAACAAAAACGGAAATATTTTTCACGAAGAACTTGCTAATATTCCGGAATTTTAGAAATTTTTCTACGTAGGTAAACCTACCTAGGTACTAGACAAATCCTAAACACCAGAAATATGCCGGAATTCTTTCTTGTGACAAGTAAGCAACAGAATACGTAGGTATATAGATTTAGTTTTTCTGACAATGAGACTGCCATACAAAGGTCAATTAAACCTTGCACATAATAATGAACATTTGTTTAAGAAAATAAAGTAGTTAGCCGTGAAAAAATGAAAAATAAAGAACACATAATTAAAAGAACTATCCTTAACACAATTAATGGCAAAAATAAAATATGAGATTTCCAAATTATCTATCCTCATGGATTATCGAACCCACTTTTGGCATATGTTATATGCTTTTATTGTTGGCTTTGGTATACACATAATTTTTGACAGAGTTACAGCATTTTACATTTAACAATAAGGAAAATTAAACCAAAAATATGTTTCATGGCAATCATGCGTATTCGAAACTTATAATTGTTAAATATTTCTGTACAATTCCAAAGAGACTGCATTGCAAAACTGTAAATAATTTATGTAAATATTCCTAACATTAACGATTTTTTACTGCACACTACTTCTAGCAACAGAATTGGGAATTAGAAAATTTTTTTGTGTTACCGCTTTAAAAACCGAGTGGAATAAAACCGACAATAATACGAATCAAGCCGTTTATTCGGTTTTATTTACATACATATATACATACATAAGCAAAAGAAACAAAAATTTGGAAAATGAAAGAAAAAATGCCTTCCTATAAAACAATTTATAAATATAATTATGCTAAAGCAATCTTATGACCTTGGTATAGCTCTAACGATTAAATATTCCATGAAAACACCCATTGGGTTCTAGAGCATCGTTTTCCCTTGAAATTTCGATAAAGGTTTTTTAGTGGCCTCAACTATTTTCGAATCTTTAACATTACACAAGGTCAAGCAGCTTGCAGCCTTCGCTGAATCTTTAAAGGTCAGCAAAGTTCGGGGGATACGCTTTATCTTGACTTGAACAGATTTCCAAAGGCCTGGTTATTGTGTAGTTTTGCTTTCGCAACTTGTTTAAACATCTCTTGTCGGCTTCACTTTGGAAAATAAAGGTATGTTTTAAGATTTCATTCATCACTTTGAAGCCTTTGGATGCTTCGATGCTACATTTAGCTCAAAAATAATTGCAAAATTTTAAAGAAGGAAAATTATATTAAATTGTTATGTGTGACCATAACTGTTTGGGTCGCGCCAATTCAATATGCTGTCGCCAGGGTACACAGAACTGATTATTTCGAAGTGCACGGGAGGCTGCCTCATCTCCAGGAGCGTTTCTCCGTTCCGTTTAGCTTTGCTGCCTTCTTTATAAATATGCAAATTTCACGAGCATGTGCGAGAATCAAACGCACACAGCCCCATCACGAGATTGCTGCTTGTACATTTAATAATTTTCTTCTATCTCGATCTGTTCATAAATTAAAGCGAATTGAATTAATTATGAAAGCGGTAAGATTTACTGCAAATTTATTGAAATTACAACGCTGAGTCTCCATGTTTCCTTGGTTATTTTTTTCGAGCAAGCGTATTAACCCACCAGCGTGTGCATTATCTGCGCTGGTTTGTGCAACGGAGTTACGTTCACGTGATTAAACAGCAGCCAAAATATTGAAACATGTGTTGCTTCCTGGCCCAGACCCTTCCTGGTTCGGGACCTTTTAAGGAGCCGAGCAACCTTACAATTGTGATCACATTTCACCCCAAAAATCCTTTATAGTGCACTTCCCCTTTCAAGCTACAACTTCGCTCCTCGCTTTTTTCCCGGCGGCGCAGGAGTTTTTCTTTCTTCCTGTGTAACACTGTACCGTGTGAACTCGAAGGTGCTGAGTGCTAATTAAAAAATAACACAGAAGTGCCGTGGCGGTCAGCTTATTTTTCTACTCTTCATGTGTTTTAGAGTGTAAATCACGCGTCTTTTTGAGGTATTAATAAACAACAATTCATTAAAATAAAACATACCTTGCATTGCCAATTTGAAAACACTTTTTGTATTTAGTATATCTTAATAACAGTGGACAGTAAGAATTCAAATTGAATGAATCTATGTGAAATATCCGGAAATCTTCCATTGGCACTCTGGAAAAGTACTGTGGGCGGACAAACTTGGGATTTAGTTACTTACTTTTATGCTAGGGTAGTTGTTCGTTTAATTATAGGAAGTGTTTAGCAAGAAATACGTGAGAAAATGTGAGGAGGTGACTTGATTAACTGTTTGATCCAGCGATTAATTAGCAATTTCCACTCAATGTTAAGCTTGTCCCAAGGCTTTATTAAATTCTTGGCGGAGTCCATTAGCAAAACGATACAACATTCTATAGAAGATTCAATACAAACATTTTTTCGAAGAAATTTAAAGAAAACAGAGTTTACGAATTAAAACGAGTTAGACAAAATGTGTACTACATCTGAGTTAAAAAGTATGTAGCTTGTACCAAACCTCTAAATCTTTACACAAGATAAAGTGGACCTTAATATCAGGCTATGTTCAATCAGAAGTCATGTATGAGGACTGAGTCCCTCGTCAAGAACTCGAATTAAAATATGGCCTAAAAATAATTCTCATCAATTTTATTTAACCAACGTGCTGTGCTATATTTGTGATCGGCTTAATTTGCATGAAAATATCAAAACCCCGAGTTTTAGAGGTAAAAAAAATGTCAACGATATAATTCCGATTTTTTCACAATTTATTTTATTTGTTTTATTTGCGTGACTTCAGGAGTGAGGACCCATTGAGTTATCTAAACGCCTCCTGAGAGCGGGGAATTAGCATTTTAGCGCACACACATATCTCTGCGAGCCATTTATTGTCGCGAAATCATGCAAATCTGCAGTCAAAGATATATTTTCTTTTTTTCATACTAAGAATGACATTTAAAAGATGCTTCATGCCCAAGGTTAATCAAGGTGATTAACGATGTACACTGCAGTAGTACGCTTCAGGCAGGCTATGGCGATAAATAAAAGCGGGGATGAACTTTTGTTACGCTCATGCATACATTCCCCGAATCTAGGAGTTCCATCTCGTTCTTTTCTGTTACGTGAAAGATTTTGTGACATTTTTTTACGCCTAGATTTGATTACGAATCACATTTTCTCGAAAATACCTACTAAGAGCTGAGTCATACGAAATGATAAAAATTATGCGAAGGAAGACCCTCACATTCAAAGTTTTTATTATAACTCTGATTTATTGTTGTGACTCTTCTGAAAAAATAACCTTCTTGTTTAGATTAACTAATATTGGCGGAAGTTTGCTTTATATTAGTTGCCCAACAATTTTTGCGCCGACAACTAAAGTTTTAGAAATTTTTAATTTTAGATTTAGAATGACACCTTTTTCTATAATATGTATTTCACTTTAAAACTTTGCCACAAATTCCAACGAAATGGGTGGGTTCAGTCAAATGTAACTATAAAGTGTCTTTTGAAGAGGAACCATACCTGATCCAAATCGTTATGGAAAATAATATCAAATACACAATAGTGTGAGTAATAACTCAAAAAAAGAAAAGGAAAACGAAGCTTCATACCGTAAGAAATATCTATAACAACATTTTATTCTTATTGCTTTGCAAAGTTTCTCAATTTCAATTATTCTATGAAATAGTATCGCACGTGGACTGCACCATTTTTATGTAAAATTTATGTTACAATTATGGAGCCAGTAAACAAAATGATCTAATAACACAAAATTCTATTTTATAATACATACATGAGGAGCAAAAACTTGAATGATGTAGGTATTTACAATCGACTTTTAACGTGTTTGGTTTTTCTCCATACAGGGTTTGGGACCCTATTTTACTTATATATTAAATCAACATTCCTCCCTTTAATAAAATACAATTACCAATGGAAATTGTTATAAAAAGAAAAGAGAGTCGACTGAAATGTCCGAAATTCCTCACTAAAAACAGTATTACAATTATAGATTTGTATGAAAATTATTCCATTTTGAACGAAAACAGTATCGCTTATTCGAAGCTGTCAAAACATATATGTACTTTTAGTCAAAATCACGAGCGTCTTACTCTATTTGACACTTTTAAAACGTTTTAATTCAAAATGAATACAAGATTAGATGCACGGATCCGTGTATACAGTTGGATTTAAATTTTCCTTTTAGGAAAACTGTAATAAGATCGTTTTGTTTGCCAGCTCCTCATTTATTGTTACTTAGAAAAATTAAAAAGGCACTGCGAAAGCCTCTTTCTAGGCGGAGTTGCGAGGTTTTCAACCATAGTTGCTTTCTTTTTAATTCGGTCCATCCACATTTTGAAGGCAAATAATTTCTAGGTAAATTAAATAAGCATCTTACCTTTTAAAAATAAAAATCTGGTGGTAATTACCACACGGAAAAAAATATTAGCCCGATATGTCATTTTTTTTGTATGCACAGCGCCATTATTATAGGAGTTTTTGGGTCTGCAATATTATATAGCACTTACAGCAATAAAAATTGTACCATAGTGTTTTGGGCTTATATACCATAAATATGGCTATGTACCCTATATTAGTTGCACTGCCGGAAATTTTGGTCTTGGTAGTTGGAAGAGCCGCCACGGTTCGCGGTTCGAGCCTCGTCGGATCACGGACCTTTTTTTAAACCAAGCATAAAAAGTGCTCGTGACATCCCTCTGGCTGGCGATTGAACTGTCATCTCTGCGAGAGAATTTGCGGCTGCCATCTGAGTTACGCCCTAGCCGATGCCTTTTTAAAGTTGATATTCCGATTGGGTCTTGAACCGCGAACCTTCGGATTTCCACTCCGATTGCTCTAGCACTGAGCCATCTGTTTATCTATCCTTTCTGAGCGATTTAACCTTCATAAAGCTTGGCTGCATGGATTCAGTGAATTTTTTCCAACAAATTATATGGCACTACGCGCAATCGTCATAGGATCAGTTGGTAATGGGAATGGTACAACCGCTTATTTTTAGAACTTATGGCGCTAAGATTGTTAGAACAAAAGTTATATAAATATCAAAATTGAAGGTTGAGCAAAACGTGCCATTTTACTAGCGAGAACAACAATTGGGTTTGCAACCTCCGCTTTAATTTATGTTGCAATTTTTTAGCTATGTAAATAGCTTTATCTGCTTTATATTATGTAGCTTTTCCTTTAAGGATGACCATGGCGGATAATTTGCATAGCATTCACTCCCATATTTGCTCCGCAACAAATATAGCTCATTTAGCAATACATTTTTTTTTCCGTGCACCACAAAATACATAATAGAAGAAGGTTTTGGACTTTTCTTACAAAGGGACTACTAGATTGGAACACTGGACTTTATCAAAAATTCCAGCAACAGACTGAAAAGCTAGCTATTTTTTACCAACCAAGGTGGCATGTAAAGGGCGTGAGAGCGCTTTCACATTTCTCAAATCACCTCAATTCATTTCGAGGTATTCTGTAGTAGCGTTGTCTCAGCGCCAAACTACATTTCTTCTTCCCGAAATCCGTTATCCGGTGCACTGATGGCGCGATAACCTAAGTCGAATCGGACGATTTTCCTCATGAAAGAGGAGATTTCTAATCACAACAAAAGAGGGAGTTGATGACCACGTTCGCCTCTTGTCGATTGTTCGCATATCGGGAACTTTGAAAACTTCGCCCGAGGTCCGAAGACAATGATACGTAAAATCTTCGCATTTCTGATTGCTATTGAACCGGCCGAACCCTTGGTCGCTTACCCCTGGATGGCGCTGTAATTGTTTTCATGTGATTGAATAATAACTCAAAGGCCCCAAAGCACATCCTGCCCAAACCATGAGGGAGTGCGGAGTCAGGTTCACGGAAACCTTTTTCTTTCCGCATTCTTCATGCATCGTGTGGGTCCATTACGGTGGCATCCTGCAACGAGCTCTCAACTTGAATCTCGGAACGCCAAGCTTCATTCCCCCGAGCATTCGTCGGCCGCAAAGTAGCAGCCTAATAGCTGCAAATCTAATTGTAAGTGAGAAAATAAAAGTGAGGCCTTCGCCGGCAGTTGACACAGACAGGCCCGCAATTATCCCGTAGTCCAGAACAATCTTAAACTAAATAGGTGGATTTTCTGGGGAAAGACCTCCTTCATTCATCAGCCATGCGGTTGGCGGCTGTGAAATCATAACTGCCTCGCGCAAATGAATGGTCCGGGCGGTCGCTAATCTTTCTGCGGTTTACACGTACGCAGCTTATTTTCATGTTATGTTTTCTAGACGAACAGCATATTGGGAAAATCTATCACTTGCGATCGGAAACGAAAGATGCAAGTGGCGTGAAGTTGCGCGTCGTCAGTTGCACTTCCAGGAAGACTGAATCGCGTCAGTTAGGAATTTCCCTAATTAATTTCCATCACTGGGACCTGCGGGAGAGCGCAGTCATCTTGGCGGGATCCTGATTAAGTTTGACACCTTCAAATGCTCGAAAGAGTCACTTTCAGTCAATTTGTAAGTCAGAGACGAGGTGGGCAAAAAGTTCAATATTTCCCGAGTCTGTCCTTACAATCTCCCTCAGGTAGTGTGGCCAATGTCGGCTGGTAATTCGATACTATTTGCCCGAATGGCTTTGGTTCTTTTGTTGTAATCTCCGTGTTCGATCGACGATCGGTGCCTTCGCGCATTCGTTGGATGCGTGACGATCGGCGGCTCGGATTTCAGGTTTTTTTTCGTTTTCGACCTGCTGGATTTTTTCGCCCTTTACTAACTGTTGGTTTTGATGTTATTAAGCGGCAAGGTAAATTTGTTGACACCGTCTGGAAAGTGAACTGATCACGGACAGCCCTACGGATCAGAGTGAGCAGCAAGTGCAAGCATTTATTTTTTGCTATCGGTGGTAGTCGTTCATGGCCTTGCCATAAACGAGCGAAAGTAGAAAATTCATATATTTTTACTCCCAAATGGTGTGGTAGAAATAAAAAACTGCATCAAGACTTGTGCATTCACAAACATTTTCATTTCTCGCTTTTTTTGTAATTTGGAAAGAGGCAAACATCCTTAAAATGGTATCCTTCCAAACTCACATATTTTCAATAAGCACTATAAGGATAAGGATTTTGTAATGAGCATGTTCATTTGCCGTATACAATGTCTACAATTAGCAGCATAACCTGCTTCAACTTTTAAGAGCAAAATTATACCAAATTTCAATGTTTTCTTATTGAATACATACTAACTCTCACGAACAATATAATATAATAAATAATAAAGTTATATTGTGTATCGTATTCCACATACAGAACCATTTAAAAAAAAAGACTTAATATTAATCAAAACTAGATACATATATCATTTATGACTAACCTAAAGATGTTATATGCGTTGAAGCCTCAATGTGCAATTGCATTTACATATACATATATATAACCTTAGGTATATGCTTTGAAAAAGTCAGTAGAGTGGTGTATTGCGTAGTTATTTATTTATAGCAACACACTGTCAAAATGAAGATTTTCGATTAAGATGTCGCAAGATACATTTAATTAATTATCTATAATTACATGTTTATGCATCAATCCAGTTGACCTTCAGCGAATCGATGGGGATCTTTCGACCTCTTCGAACGCTAAATTCAAGATTACCTTAATTGCAGCAACTTTGCGGCGCGATATGTAGGTACGTCGGTTTCTTGTTTTAAAATATATGTTAGCACTTTTTAAATAAGCCATTGGCACAGGAATGAAAAGGTAGTAAATTATTGTAAATAAATATGTACCTACTCTGAGGAATAATTGGCTTTTATGAAGAGAAAATATTTTATATTGTTTGTTATTTTTTACCCATTTAAAAAATTATATATTTTAAAATCTATTGCAGGATGCCCTATTTCAATTCATCCTTATAAACCTTTTTAAAACCTTATTACATGATACTCTTTTTGTGTCCTCTCATTTGCATATTTACTGAATAATTAATTATTTGGTTAAATTCCATTTAACTTATTAATTGACTTTGCGAATTTAGATTAATTTCCGAACCAAGAGTTCATTATACATTTTTTAAAAAAATTATAAGGAAATTATATTTACAATTATATTTCGGCATTAATTCGATAGACTGATGCTTACTTGATTTAATAGACTGACTCCGTTCGGATTATTTAAGGCATTAAATTTCACAACAGAGCCTGATAGTTCTGTGCGCACCGCCATGTATTAATACTAAGGAAAACTGGATCCGTATTTTCATACATAAATCTAACCTGAAAAAAATGCTATTCGGAAAGTGACCCACCCTACTCTCACTTTATAAAATGCAATATAAAATGTTCATGGTAGTACTAGCAAATTATCCTTTGTCTTTGCTGTAGCTCTCATATTCTGAATTTATTGATTTAATTTAATTTGTAGCTAAAATGTTCTCACTGTTACTACACCATCTAAAAAACAATAACCCTTTTTTAAAAGCGGAGTGCCGTTACCCACCTTAATAACCTTACATCACTTTATAGACGTTATGAGAGTAATAGAATCGGGAGATACCATACGGACATGAGAGCGACTTGAAAACTCGTCCTTTTTTGCTTAATGAATGCAAATTAAGAAGCGACCCTTGTAGTGCCCGCTGGCCCTCAATCCATTTCATAATTGTACAGCGGCTTTTATGCCCGTATTAGATAGGGTAAGCAACAGGCGAGATGTCCAACCAAGATGCACAATGGCACCATGTCCTAAAGGAAAATAAAGTCACAAAAAACGTCTTACATTGTTTTCCCTGCGGTCGTCTACGCAGGCAACAGCTTAGAAAAATTCTTCACGACTGCCGGAGGTTGAATTTGCTCAGCCGACGAAGTGATCCGAACAAAAAATCTAGGACCTAATAAAATTTTTTCGAACCTCCTCCAGGAAGGGTTCGCTACCATAAGAGAAGGGTAGAACCGAATTGGTCATCATTTGACTCATTGGAAACTGTGCGAATTCACTTGTGATGCACAATAGTACACGATGCCTGCGGTCCACTAGGGTGTAATTTTGCCCTATGCTCGGGAGAAGGAAGGCAGGTTCAGTGTTCAGGATACATAATTAGAGGTTCAGTGGTATAATTCGCGGAAGAATTTTCTAACATGCTCATGCGATTGCGCTTTTCCCACTCAGCACGAATCCTGCCCTTGTAGCGCCTCTTCCATGGTCTCTCCGCAGAAAGGCCAGGTATACGAAGTTGATGGATATCAATCATTAAGTCATGCTCAAGTGCGAGATGGGCTCGATAAATAACAACAGAAACTCATCTATTAATGATTGATCGCGTATTTAACCTTCTTTAAATGAAATTTCTGTTTCACGTTTAACTCTTAATAATTTGAGTCCATCGTCCTACCTGCAGGTAGCCTGCGGATGAGAAGCCGCGCAGACTAACTACCTCGGGCCTTCTTATGTTTGCAATTACCGCTCTAATATCAATCACATTAATCAATCGAGCGCTCTTTAAAGCTTCTCTGGTGGCGTTAGTCGGACTGCGAAGCAGCTCAGTTAATTCAATGAAGTCGTACAAAACACAGGCAGAACAACGCAGCATGACACTTTTAGCCGGAAATTGTGAACGTATTGAACTAATTCTTCGCAATTCTTGCCCTTAGGTACAGTACTGCCCAGAAGATCCTTGACATGACGCAGAAGTGAACCCTGTGGTGAATTCACTGTGACACGCCATTTAGGCCTACCGTTTGGGCTTTGTCATGCAACAAATGGGTAATTCGTGTGAAACTGAAAATAATTTTTTTTCGTCGGTTGCATCTTACTGAGAAATCAGCCTGAGGAAAAAAATTGTATTTACCTCTCACAAAAAGTTGGCTTTTCGATAAAAGGTAACATTCAATTAAAAAAGTTTATATTAAAACGAAAGACTTAAACAACAAACTTTAAATTTCCTCCAGCCCTTTGATTGTGACGCACTCCAACGAGAAACTTTCATAAAAATGCAATGTGATATTAATACATAGGTACGTACATTGTGAAGTATTTGAGAGCGTATGTAATATACCTATACTCTATATGCCTTTCGAAGTCAAAGGGCCAACTTTCAAATTTGTGATAAAGTAGGGGAGAGGTGTGTCAATAGTAACAAAAAAAAGTCAATTTCTTATAACATTTTATTTATTCATCGCAGCAGAATAATTTTTGGTCAAAATATAAGTTATATTTTTGTCTCCATAAAAAAATACATAATGAAACAAATACGTAAGTAATAATTAAAAAAATGACACTTATTGAGACCAAGTCCTCGTGTTACAATTGTTACACCAAGGGGGTCAATTGTAACAGTATAGAGAGTCAATTGTAACACACAAAAATAAGAAGAACAAACTTCAAATACGAAAACTTAACATACTAAACTATCAAAATTAATATCAGCTATTCTGACATTGCAAATACCAAAGCTGTTCGCTACAATTCAAACACTCTTATTTTCCTTGATTATAATTTCACAAACTTCAATATACTTTTCTGGTGGGACGGTGCCACGTGATATCTTTTGCGGCCTTTTATATAACATTAAGTATAAAATCTGAAAGAATAACACAATATAATGAAAAAACATGAGTAAATTCACTACAATAAAGTTACAGAGTATCAATCTAACACGTTACAATTGACACTCTTTGTTTTGTTACTATTGCACCACCGTCATCTTGAAGCATTTAAAATTCGTTCATACAAAGTTTATGATAAATTAGACCATTTTACATACCTACACACGTAGATCGGATGTTTATTTTTCGAAAATAATCATAAAATTATGGGAGTCTCGTTTTATTTTATAATAATGGAAGAAATAATGCACTAAAATGTATTTCACTTTTTGTTGGTTATGGCAGATTAATGTGTACAGATAATGCATGTGCGTCCTGTCAAAACTGTCAGTTCGGTCGGTAAAGCAGTATGCTATAAAATTTTGATCGCGACCACGAGTTACCGGTTCTAGCCAAAATATATCGTTCAAATACAAATGTTACAATTGATCCACCGTTACAATTGACACACCTCTCCCCTAACTCGTTTATCGTGTTCAAGTAAATTAGCATCAGAATCGCACTTTAGAAAAATTAAGCGAATCCTTTTTATTTAAATAATACTCGAAATTTCGATTCTAAAGAGTAGTTGCTTTCACTATTAATAATAACCCACATCGTAATGCAACTAACTCGATATGGATGAATACGAATCGTTCAATGAAATCACCAATTAACAGGTGTTAAACAAGAAGTTGACAGCAATCTTTCACTTCTCTTTGTTTGCTCTTATCGTGTGCGACACTCGTCAATGGGAGCCAAAGCGTGACATGCTTACTTATGGCATGGATGATGATGCCTCTGAGAATTGCTGCATAGCTTGGCTACCCATTTCGTATGCAAATCACATGGATTGTATTGTTGTAAAATATTGAGTAAATTCATTTTTCTTCTTTAAAGTTCCGACAGAGGCTTTTACTTGTTTGCTTTATTTGGTTAGAAAATTCAGCACGTTCTAAGTCGACTGCCCAATGTCAGTCACTTGTTAATATTATGGGATTTTGATTTTCTACCTAGCACTCCGGGAAGCACAAGGTTCTTCCGAAAAGTACCAGAAAAGTTATTTGCATTAAATATCAATTTGTGCAAAAGGTGCATTTCTAACTGTCTATCTATATATGTATGTATGTATATGTATATAAGAATCTCAAGAATTTTAAAGTGTTTGCAATAGGTAATTAGTTTTTCATAACTCAAGCATAATAATTCCACTAAATGAGAGCACTTAAATGCTAAATCTGAATAGCTGTCTATCGATAACGCATACGCACATCTCTGGCCCTTCTTTTTTCCAATTACAGCAACAAGACGCTTCTTTCCTTGTGTTGTCCATTCCGAAGAACAGGACAGCTGACGTTCTTCGTTTCTGCTTATGACTGCGCCTTTTATTTTTAAGGGACACCGTATATATTAATGACCTATTCTTTATTTGTTAGCCCTTTCGAAGATAATGCTTGTATGGCAGCGGGCAGTGATTCTTCTGAGAAAAATGTTCGTCTATTTTTATCGATACGGGTTGATGGGTTGCGTGTACAGAAGGGTTGAAATGTAAATTACGTTGACCCTTTGAAAGGTCAAATTAGGCATTGCCAAATTTCAGTACTAGCGTTAGGGCTTTTACTATTAAGGTTTTTACTCTTTGTAGGAAACGGAACCTAACTTAACACTTTTAGAACGTCTAATAATAATTAATCATATGTACATATATATATATATATATATATACTGGTGGATAAAATAATAGGTGTGATCAATGGAAGTAGCTTCATTAATAAAATTTGTTTATTAAATCATCTCATTTCACTTAAGTTGTTTTACCGTTATTTAACCAATGTCCTCAATTAAATAAACATGCATAGCAATAGCACGCTAAGTAGTTTCTTTATTGACATTAGCAGCACAATAAGTTACTTCATGCAGTAAGAAGCTGGTCATTAAAATAGGTGTGTATGTTAAATCATAGCATTTTTAGGAAATTTAAATAAATGTCTTCATGGGAAACTCTTCAAAATCAAAAACATGTATAGCAAAAAAATGTCAATGCGAAAACCTTAATTAGCTAGGCAGAAGTACGCATTGCACGGTAGAAGAACGACGTTGTCGATGGCGTTCCAATGCGGTTGAACCACCATCTTTATTTTTTATTTTACCGAGGACCGCTTCAACTCATCCCACAAGTTCACAATGGGATTGAGATCCGAAGATTGACTGAACATATTAACAATATGATCCGCAAAGCATTCAGTCACTAGTTTAGATGATGATTATGTGATCATTATTCTGCTAAAACCGCCATTTAAGCGGCATATTGTCCTCAGCATAAGGGAGCACCACATTTTGCAACATATTGCTAAAAAGTATTTTGGTCATTGTATCTTTAATCCATGTAATGGGACCAACTTCGTGCCAAGAATGTCATTTCCATACCATGGTGCTACCCCGGCATTCTTTAATTATCCTTTTTGTGTGGATCTAGGATGATATTTTTTGCCGTTGTGACGTCCAATATTCTGCCTGTGTCAGATCCGTATAAATTGATCTTCGTTTCGGTTGCTCCATAGAATGTTGTACCTCTTTTGGAGATTTTATTCACCAGCTATCTATTCATCATCATCTATGGCGAATGGTGAAATCTTTTCTTGCCCTCAAATTTTTTTCCACGAAGCAAAGGTACTCTTCTAGCAATTTTTCCTAGTATAGATTTGTCCTTTGTAATCTTCTGAGGATAGTTCTTGCGCTGACTTTGTATCCCGTAGCCACGCAAATCGTCCTTGAAGATACAAATGGCCGTAATGATGATCTCATGATCAGTGTTTGGAGTCGTTTTCTTAGTTTGGACTCTGGTTTACTGTGTTCCTTTAGGCTTTAGTGCATTTGTTACGACATTCTGAGAACGACCTAAGACGTCAGCAATGAATTTATAGGGTTTTTCCCTAATTTTTTGACTTTTTTACCACACGTCGCTCGTTAGCTGTACAATGCGGAGGGGAAGGGGCCCAAAGCGGGCACCTTAAGGTTAAGTAAGAGAAAAACATGTGTAAATACGTAAACGAGAAAAACTATTATTGCTATTAGATGCTAAATTTAGTGTAGTTTGATAGTCAATGTTTAAATTTTTCGTATATCTCAAAAATAAAAAACAGGAACTCAAATACGAAACCCTTTCAAATGCTCGCTTTGCCCGGGGGGGGTGGCCTAAAGCGGGCATAGGCTTTTTGGGCTATGCTCACGTTCTTATTAAACCTAACTTATAATTGCTTCTAATATTTTCTGAAAATATGATTAAATCTGAGTAAAATAAACATAATAAACTAGGCAAATCTTAATAATAACATAACTTACTCACTAGTAGACAAAACACAATTTACATGTCTGCCTTTTTTTGTATAAAAATGTCGAAATTCGTTTTTTTTGTGCACAAGCTGTGCGGTCTAACGGAGGTGGGGATAACGACTGCCCCAGACTGGGGCGGGTTGGGGGGTAAGGCCAGTGGGACAAAAACCGCGTTAAGTTTATAGACGTTGGTTTTAAAAGGGGTGCTCGCTTTAAGCCCGGTGCCCGCTTTGGGCCCCTTTCCCCTACTCCTACCCATCTAATAAAGATTTTCTCAGTGATATTTTTTTTTATTAACTTGAAGAACCCAGCATGAAGAAATTTATTACAAAATTCCACAAAATCCTTTAAAAATGCTATAATTTAACAAGCACACCTATTTTTGTGACCAGCATTCTTACTGCATGAAGTGACTTATTGTGCTGCTAATGTCAATAAAGAAACTACTTAGCGTGCTATTGCTGTATGTTTATTTAATTGACGAAATTGGTTAAATAACGGTAAAACAATTAAAGCGAAATGAGATGATTTAATAAACAAATTGTATTAACGAAGATACTTGCAGTGTTCACACCTATTATTTTGTCCAGCAGTGTTTATATATAGCTATTTGTTATATTGTTTGTGAAATTACAAATATAAACATGGAAAATTTCCACCATTATGTTTGTTGAATTTCGATTTAAATTGCTATTTCCGCTTACATTTCATATCTTGTTTTATTGTATGTGACACAAACACAAGATATCGAACCAATACAAAATTACCAAGCTGAGACTTTATTCCCCGTCATTTCCTTATAAAAGAAAACACGGCATATTACTTAGATAAAACATGGCTAATATGTTGTATTGTATATAAAACTTTGCTACCAGTAGGTACTGTAATTCTACCAACACAATTTTAAGATAATTTCCTAATGCCAGCGATATATGTAGATGCAAATTAAATTAATTACGTATTTTAGTCTAATTGATATGTTGTAATTGTTGATATGTACGTTACGAATGTGCTCACGAACTAAATATAAAGGCCAGTACACGTTAGTTTATTTTTAAAAAAAATTACGTTATGAGTGAGGTAAATAAAATAAAATGAATTGTTGTTTGTCCAATGTCGACTTACGGAAACTGGCGCTAATTGTAGGAAATTAAGGGGTGAATTACCGTGGTCCTTCGTTTAGCCAATCCGAGTAGGCCAAAGAAAATGCGCTGCCACTATCCAGTTTGAAGCCTAATGTTAGAGTTTTTGAAAGAAGTGAAGATGCCACTTGTCACTACGGACGCAAAAACCTTTGATTTACTATAACTTTTCATCGACAATACTTGTATTTCACTTAATAATACAACATGCCATAACAGATTAAGAAAAATATCACTATCTGCCCGTCGAAGAACCCATATGTGTCAGATAGAAGGCACCTGCTACCAAAACAAAGGCGCTTTCAATAATTAGGGCAAGCGCATAGTGAATCCCATTCTACGAGAGCCGTCGTAAAACCTGACGCGGGCTGGTAAAACTTGAATTTGAAACTAGTTTTGTTGAACGGAACCCTCCGCCTTTTTTCATTCACTGAAATCACTTTAAACTCCGCGGTATATGACGGGGCACAATAATAAGATCACAACCGAACAGTGATCATCAATCTGGCTAACTGGTTACTGACTATTTTGACACCGTGCCGGCACGAATTGTGCCACGATCATTCATAAGGTCCATCCAAAGAATTGCATGTCATATATTGGTCGTAAACAGGCTAGAGTGCCAAACTAAATTTCACACGATCTTATTCCTCGCGACCTACTGCATTGCATATATTCTACACTTTCCGGGTGATAAGCAAAACTTCGCGGGCTTCAAACACTCAGCCAGATCGATCAATAAATAGACCACGATCAGTTATCAGCGAATGTCGCAGGAAAATGTATCGGGGACGCCTCTTCGCCTTGTGAGTAGCTGGTATCAACTGAAAACCACTTTGAAATTTTCATATGGCCGAAGTGACCAAATGAGGCGACTTCTCCTCTCGTCTCGATCAGGCAGGCAAAAACAATATTTCTTACATACACACCGGCACCAGTCCTCGGGTACATGCGCGGTGCGCGCTACCTTTACCCGCCGGAGTATGCGCGGCTTACCTGTGAATAAGCGAACCCCTTGCCGGACCTCGGATGTTCTTGTCGACGCTGCATCTGGCCTGCTGCTGGTGCGTTTGCCATAAAGGTATTATATTTCTTTTTCTTGTTGGCAAGGTACAATTTTTTTGGTATCAATTCTTCCTCT
The DNA here is from genome assembly GCA_951509405.1 of Machimus rusticus. NCBI lineage: Eukaryota > Metazoa > Arthropoda > Insecta > Diptera > Asilidae > Machimus > Machimus rusticus. Next base: position 57,562,130 of record OX608049.1, read on the forward strand.
TACCTTATTAAATAAAAATCAGAAAGATCAGTCCAGTTGAGGACATACATGCATAGTGCGGCGACAACCGAGGAATTTTTATGCAGACCTTTCCTCACCGGACTGCATTTCTCCGGCGCAGTCGAGGCTACTGCAGGATGAGCCGCAGTCTGATTCAGTAAAAGTCGTCGTTTTTGCGCCGTCCATTCGCTGCGTGTAACTGTACTCGAAGTAAATAAACAATTTCGCCTCTATCGACTTTGTTGCCCCGCCATTTGACTGATGGCCACTGTATTTGGAAAGCTGCTGATAGCACGCAGCAAGCCACGGACTTGTCTCCGCAAACTGGGCAAGAGCGCAGTTCAGTAGAGTTTCGCTAAATTGATTTGAAAGGTTAGCAATATACTTTTTATCACTCTCCCTTACCTATCTCATAATTATCAAGTAGCCTCAAAACACCGTGCTAAAGCACGTTCTTCGGCCTCAGTTCACTGGATAGTGCACACTACCCATTTTCACCTTAAATTGAAGAAAGCCATAGGGATTATAATCCAGAAAGAAATAAGCAAAATCTGTTTGAAATGTTACGAATTTCAATAAGTCACACATATATGTATATAAAATTAAAAACAAACCAACTAAATATAAAGCCATAACTCTAAATTTAAATTCGAAAATTTTAATCATTTTGAGAGTAATTGCTCGTAAAATTTATTTATTTATGTTCAAGATTTCATGTGCCTGATGACAGCGTACCCCGTAATAAATTTTAACATTTCCAGCCGTATATTCTGAACTATGTATAACAATAGAAAGTATGTAGGTATGTATATATTTTGATGGAATTTTTTACAATAATTTTTTTATAGTTTAAAACGTATATCTTTGCAGATATTTTCAAGTACGACACATAACTCTTGTTATTCAATGTTATTCGAATAAAGGTAGTTTAAAACCAAAGGGTATCATTATTACAAAGTTTTAATTTTATTTTGACTTTTGTGTCCAAAATAAGTTAGAATTATACCCTCTGCAGTCGGGTAAAAATACTTTAAAAAAAACAACAAAATTAACACAGAAATAGCCATTATTGTTAAATAAATACATACACATACAATAAAATCAGCAATGATTCTCAAAGTCGATTGTATTCCAAACAGACTTAACTATCAATATACATTTTCAAAAACTTTAAACACATTATGTATTATAAATTGTTTTTAGATTTTTAGAGAGACAGACACAGACTTAAAAATAGTGAAGAATGTTTTGATGAAATGGTAAGGTAATTACTTTTCAAGAGTTTTCAAAACTCACTTGATTAACCTCTTGAGACCTGAACATGAACCAAATGGAATAATAGTGCTCTAAAGGGTTTTTTATAGTTATTGGGGTATAAATTAAACACACAATTATTTTTGTATTACTTTTTAATTTCAAATTTTTTTTTAATTGGAAGTATCACCCCCCGTAGAGCCATCTATGGATAGGATTGGAAACTCTGCACTTATAACAAGTATTTCAAGTGCAATTGGTTGTCGCAAGACTACTAGTTTCAATTTAGTTTCAATAAAAAAAAGGATAAGGTGCACATACATATGTGCATATGTGTACCCACGGTCTTAAGCGGTAAACTTAAAACTTTACCAGTCGCTGTTTGACTGACAGAATTTTCGTTGACGTCCGGCACTATCTTTTATAACGGGGTAAATGATGAAAATGTACATACTTAGTAATAATTTTTCTACAAGAAAATCAAGGAAAATAAATATATGCCTCAAACATTGTTAATAAATAGGACCACCCTTTTACGGAAAAACACAACCTTTCTCAGGGTGTAACCTTTAAAAATATATTTTTGCTAGTCGAGCAAGTTCGCCCTATTACGAGCTTATAAAATTAGTATATGTTATATATATTCTTTCGTTTATTACCGTTTTATTATAGCTACTACAGTCTAATAAATATTCATATTTGTTAAGAAATTGGTAATTTTAGATACGTTCTATAAAAGGGTATTTTTAGCAAGCAGATCAGGTAAGTGTACATTTTTTTGAAAAATTATATCATAAAATAGAATGAAAAATGTAATGGGTATTTCCTGAAATAAAAACAAGCAGATAATCAATTAAGATCAAGAGTTCTATAAAGGCAATACTAAAACCCGCAGTCTGCAATGACCTTATTTCGACACAGAAAGTTAAGGATATTATATGTACGAGTATAGGTACTACACGGAAAAAAAGTATAAAACTGACTGTTTGAGTGCTTGGGCAGATGAATAAATTTTATGATATTTCCAAATCTCATTTGAGAAAACGAAATATTTATATCTTATAAGATAATCCGTCTAGGTTAGATTAGATTGATGTAGCTGGTCAACGGAAAACATACTTAGGATTTGTTTAGCCCATTGCGATATCCATTTCTTACCAATGGCTCAGGTGGGAATTGAACCCGCAATCTCTACTGCCCACAGATGGTTTGCCGTCAAAGCCGTAGCAACGAATCAAATTAGGGGATGAAATTTTTATAAGATGATAGAATGGTTCCTAAAACTAATGAACTGGAGGTGAAAACAGATGAATTTTAATATTTTCCTTTTTTTCTGTGTAAACAATTAGCCTAGTCAAGTTTCTTTATATTTTGTGAATTGCATAAGAATTTTATTTAATTCAGGTGATATCGAGAAAGGAGACGAAATGAGATCAAATTATGAGTGCGTTTTTAAAACTCGTTAATTCGAAAGTATACATTCATTTAAAGCGAAAATTCAATTTTTATATATGACTGTAAGTAACGAGTTGCAAATACGATCGGGTGCCACATTCGAAGGCAACCATCATTAAACAGTTCCCATAAATTAGGCATGCTGTCTTCTGCTTCATTTTCATTTCTTGATCAGATCATGCAACCAATGTGCGCTGCAAATTTTCATGTTAACGGCTGCTCACTGCCGCGAGGATCAAACTGAACGCCCCAAAAGCGAATTCAAAAACATACCAAAGTCCCGGTTTTGATTATATAAAAATATAATAATTACCAGACCAAAAATAAAGTCTCGATCATGTAAGTTAAAGGGAATAAAAAGTTTAAGTGCGAGGCCGGTACGAATGTCTTTTTTCAATAATAATTATACATAGGTATCTGCTCGATCTACCTGCGTCGTATGCGAAACGAATCATTTGGAGTATAACGCGATCTGATTATATTTAAGAAATTAAAGTGCAGACCGAAATAAAAGCAGATCGCCCAAAGATCACTTTCTTAACGTGAAATGTCAGCCGATTTATTTATCAGCCCACCGTCTCGCAGGGAGTAAAAGGAGTTGACTCGCATTCTTGAGCTACAGACGAGCTTACGGGCTAATTTCCTTCGAATGCATTATGACATTTTTGCTTTCAGCAGCACTCGTTAAAGAAATCATAGATGTCCGTTGTATTCATTTCGCTTATATCGAGCACAGATGTGCCTTCACTGCCAGGTAACTGGTCTAATTTAGGGCGAGTTTGCCCATTCTACAATTTCTCGCATTGTGAAAAATAAGGTTGCGAGCTAAGTATCGGACTCCACCTGGACAAAGCCTCCCTCAAGTGTGCCCTTTACCTGTCCATCCCGCCTTCTCACTCTAGTCAAAATTAGATTATTAGGTTAATTTAGTTTCCGTAAGTTATAGTTAAGTTTATTTTAAGTCAATTGTCTGTAGCTTGTATTAAGCGAAACAATAAATAAGTATCGGACTTACATACTTTATATAATAATCAGTTTATAAAATTTGCAATCTAACGATCAATACAGTAGCCCAAGTTTGTTTTTTTAAACATTGAGGTTCTTGTTATTTGATATTCAGAGGTTTATTTATGGTAAAAATACGTTTTCTTAAAATTTTTTAAGATTTATTAAGCCAAAAATCTATAGGCATGTTCATTTCTAGAACGATTCGCTATTACAAATATTGGTTTTCTATCCACTTTGTATTCACTGCATACAAAATCGTTTAGAGATCGTCGAATGAAATATGGACTTGAATCAGAAAATGTAATTCATTTAACAATTAACAATTAACATTTATAAATCATTGATATTGATTGTTATTAATTTTGGAAGTTTCAGTATCTGATATTTAACGCTTGTCCTTTTTGAATATTCACCCGAGGGTTAGTAAACAACTATAAATATTACATATGTACCGGTAAATTCATTTTAACTATTTTTTCCGACTATGCTGCATTACGAACCGGCATAATTACTAAAAAATACTTCGCAGAATACTGTGGGAAATTGGAAATGACCAAATAATTTAAATCAGTTAAAAGAAGGATTAAAACAGGAATGGGATAATATTGAACCTCAATTATATCAAAATCCTGTCAAATCAATGCCAAATCGACTTAAAGCCGTTATAGAATCAAAACGATTTGCAACCAAGTACTAAATTAGTAAACATTCTCATAACTTGTTATTTTTTTTACTTTGTCCGATTTTTTGTTTGACTTGAAATATGAATTTCGTTTGCTGATTTGTTTGAATTTTATCGTATGAATTGAAAAATGTATAATTTGTTGATATATTTTGAAAATATAGGAAATAAGACGAAAAATGAGCTATATATCGTGCTATTTCTTCTCCCTATATCTTGTGTTTTATTTTAGTGTTACCCTAGTCCGATTATTCGTTTGAGCCACTGTATGTACATTTAAAACGTCTTTTAGATCCAAAAAGCGGAATAAAACCTTTTTCATCTTTATACATAATTTAAAAGTAGTATGAAGAAGAAGAAGAAGAAGAAGAAGAAGAAGAAGAAGAAGAAGAAGAAGATGCTTTAAGAGCATTAGCATTGCATTCTAGTCTAAAAGATGTGATCAAACATTTCACAAGCTCTGGCATCGTGCACTTGACAGTTATTTTCATAAATAACAATCGGAGCCGTTCGCGGCCATTGGGCATAGCCATGATGAAGTGGACATGAACAGCAATTAAATTGAGGCTCTGATCGTCTGCACGTTCACCAAGTATTGACACAACGCCAGATGACAGCTAAATGTCAGGCGTACCAGCTAGTTACCTAATAACGAAGCTCGTAAATGCGCTTCTAACATGCAAGATCCTTCGACTGTCAAAAGCCTAGTGCTCTTACCAGTGCGCACCAGACTGCTCGTGGAGGGAGTTTCTTAGCATGTCGAACACCGGTCGCAAGAGAAACAATCATCTTCTTGCCGCGAGATTAGTTGGCTTATTTGATCATGATTGGTTGGGGGCTTGATCGATTCATAATCTCCAGATGAATGAATGAAAGTGCCTACTACCGAGGAGCTGGATATCACTCATGTCTAGCTGCTCCGGGACGTGCTGGTAGAGTTGTCTATGCATTTAGGGTAATTATATTCTTCTGCAAAACAATTACTATGCTGATGCTGAACAATTTTTGCGATCAATCTCGTTAGTTTCTTAACTTCGGGTTGAATGAATGATCGTGGATCTTGGCAGCACTTGCAGATCGTCTAGGCTGCCGCAGACGACCATGTATCAACTTAATAAGGGGTGCTGGTTAATTGCAACTTCTTCTTAATTACAGGATACGGCCGCAATTGTCCGCACGTTGTATTGAACCTTTTCTTTTGCTTAATTTGGAACATTCTTGCAACGTGCATGGTAAGAGAATTTGGCAGGTATTGCCTTGCCTACTACAGGTACATATAAAGTTATTTATATAGTTTATGCACATTACATTACATCGTTATAATATAATAAATACCTATATTACATAACAGCACACATATGTTGCATGTCTGTATACAGCTCAACAAATTCACTAAAAAATGGTATTCTTCCCAGCATATAAATGCACCGAGATGTTAATTTAACATTATTTTCATATTTAAAAAAATATCATCATTTTTACAATAATTGCTGTTAATTTCGTAATAAAAATGATGCTTTAAAAGAAAAAATGTTAAATTGGCATTTTTAATATCGTATTAACATTGAAATTCGAATATTTAGTTACAGCGGAAATATCATTTCAAAATGTCAAATTGATTTTCACATTTTATTGCAACTTTTGACATTCTTCAATGTAAAAACAGGTAAAAGACGTGGTTACTCATAAACTGCAAAACTGTGCATGTGTGGATAGCTCAGGGGTAAAGCTTCTGAAACGCCAATTCAGAGTCCCAGGTTCGAGTCCAACAGCGGTTAGTCGGAATAACACTCCCCCGGGGCACCAGGCTCCCCGGCTTTGAAATATTCCCCTCTCTTTTCTTAGGCCGAAGTCCTCTACTAGCTGACGGCTCCCGAGAGTGAAAGGGTACAGAGGCGTGAAAAGTCACATCTTGGGAGTATACACTGAGTATACTCAAAGTATTTCTGAAGAGAAATTTTATTAGAGACTTGGTGAAATTTTCTCTCTCGGGACTCTGAACACACACACACACAATATTGTCTACTGATGAATTCCTGTGGAGTGAAATTTTTCTGAGTCCACGCAAACGAAAATTTTCTATGTCCACCTGAAGCAAAATTCATCAGAGTACGACGTGGCAAGATTTTTTCAAGTCCCGAAACCCGAATTTTTTCTATGTTTATAAGAGGAAAGTTTATCAGCGTCACGACAGTCAAGAATCTTTCTAAGTAAACACAGCCGAGAATTTTTCGGACCCCCCAAAGTCCAAATATCACCAAGTCCCCAATCATGACTTCAAATCCCCCGCCATTTACGCTGTATCAGATACCCTCCTAGCAATGCCTGACACTAGTAAGTACTAAAACTACCAAAAAACAATAGTTTTCAAATTTAAATGATAGTTTATATTTTTCTCAGTGTAGCCAGTTATTTTTCGACTATCTTAGTCAATGCACTTCGACCGCCTATGCTATTCTAGGTTCCGCTGTAAGGATGTATTCCCTTCAAGTTACCCATTTGCCATGTTACCGCTATATTTTTATTCAAGCGCATAACTTCCGGAAATCCGGATAAATTTTGGCCCCCCATTTCAAAATCCTAGATACGCTGCTGCCTGATTGCATATCCAATCGGTGAACCAACATCTGCATACAGTCTTCAAGCCAACACTTCGCCGTCTATGAATGTAAACAACACTGATCCATTTGCGAATGGAACACTCGATTGCATCCTGAAACAGCGAGCAGTTCCCGTTGTTAACTACCGTAATAATCTGGTATGGCATTTACTGCTGTAATTTCAATGATTATAATAACAATAAAGTTTTATTTAACCTTGAAACTGGACAGTTTTTCAGCATCGTGAACAGATTTCTCGAACCACACCACTAATGCTGCGGACGATGCGACCGCAAGTCTGGACATTAAGAGTTTGTCTTAATGAGGTATAAAAGTCCAACTCACTTAGAGCATAATTCAGGTAATTCATAGTTCTATTCCAGAGCTCTCACTCGGTTTGTCGCTTCATTTTATTGCATTTCCGAACATTCCACGACATCGCCCGACACAGAGCAAAGGAAGGAATAGATTTAATTTCACCATTTGTTAACTACATATGTATCTGTAAGTCTTATTACGACTCTATTTAGTGTGTTCACCGGGTCTTGGAAAACGGGGAGCTGACCGCGTCCATGCAACTAATTCCCCGCGGTATGCCTCATAACTTTCAATTAGGATTCGCCCCTTTGCGCTTCAAATGTCTTGAAACATACGCATATACTTAGTATGATGCAAGTATCTATCGTTGAAATTTGAAAATTATTTAGTTGCGTTATGTGTACCTTATATACAATGCAGTTAGTTTGAGTCATGAAATCAGGTTATATGTTGGGATTACGCATTTGCTTTGAGCCCTCAGTACACGTTATATATTTGATAATAGAACTGGTGGACTTGTGCTTTTACTATTTTAATGCTGTAATTAATAGATCTCATTAATATATCTCAGCTATTACCAAAATGTTGGTTCTTAGCTTTGCTCGAATAAATACATATGTATCATTCGTAAGCAACGTGAATCATGCCATGGTTAATTGAAAGACACGATTTTATGGTAAAGAATGCTGTGTTTTACTGAAATTGTGAACTCGGTTGGATACGTAGATAATTCTTAGTACAATATGAAACAACTTTTCGCCAATAGAATTACATAAGGCATAAAGTGAGATTCTTAGAAAAACCCACAATGGCAGGGTCTTACAAATTGGACGAACTGGAACAATGTCGTTTGCTTAAAATTTCATATCTCCACAACTGCGTCATAAAGTATACATATACCTATACCTTACAGCTCTAAGTTATGGAAGCAAGACTACTTTTAACTGCTACGAGTTTAGTTTTTTTTTTTTATGACGAATTTTATCTTAAGAGTCTTATCTTACTCCGGTCTCCCTTACAGCTAGTTAGGGAAACAAGACTACTTTATAACATTATAATCCAAGCAAAATATATTCGTTGCCACATACGCGCCCAAATAAGGCATGAACTTGAAAACATAAATGCACCCAAACCTAGCCCGTACAACGAACAAAAACGGCCGCAACAGACATTAAAATACCCAAACCAAAAAAAAACTGAAAAATGCGTTGATGTTGCAGGCACATACGCTCCCAAAGTAGGCACGAATACTTAAAAATACGCCCGTTTTGCAGGCACATACGGCGCCGGCTATAGGCGGCAGAGTGTTTTTCAACTATCTAATCAATTTTTCGGGCTGTTATGGATGCGTTAGGACTTATACATAATTATGTATATGCATATGCATACCAACCTGATAAATTTTTGATCGGGAATATCTTTGTAATTTTAAATTATCAACACCACCAATTCTTTTCTCATTAAATAAATTTAAATCTAAAGTTTTTTACACAACATTTTAATTTGAAAAAATTGAACAAAAATCTGTTCAAATATGTAATATTAAAAATATCTTAATGAAAGTAATTTTGTTGGTTTAACATTATCTTATCAAATTGATAGTAACATTTTCAAATCAATAAATATTATCTATCAGTCATATTAGAACGAAAGTATATATCTACAATTTATATGCACAAAATTTTAATTCTATTTAAAACAAACTATTATTTCCATAACAAAAACTTTAAAAACGACAGCAGCATTTAAAATTAAAGGAGACCAGTCATATTGGGCCCAAAATCGAAAATGCCGGCCAGTAAAACAAAAAGGTCTTAATCTGTTTGGGACATCATTCCAAGCATTTTGTTCTATGGCACCAAAACTGTGGAGCCATTATTGTAGCCGCTATACAGGGTGTAACAAAAGTCCCGGAGCGGTCGAATATTTCGGAAAGAACGCATCGCATCGGAAAACAAAAAAATAGGGGTAAAATATTTTTATAAGAAGTATTTAACTCTACCAACTCTTACCCCCCACCCCCACTCCTGAGGGCGGGGGCGGGTGTAACTTTTTTTTTTCAAATGGGACCACCCATTTTTTTTGCAGATTCGGATTCTTCGTGAAAAAATACGTAACTTTTGTCTGAAAATTTTTTTTCAATTATTACAGTCACTTACAGATTTACAGTCATGGCAAAAAAGTTTTCTGCAGAACGTTTTTAAGAAGTTCTTAAATAAAGTCATTATATTCAAAGAAGACTCAAACCGCAAAGTATTCTTCCAAGTATAGTTCCATAATCGGACGAACAATTTTTTTTCATAGAGCTACATAAATATTAATTGCTGTGTATATAATTATTACCGCCAAAGAGATAATACGATCCCGACGGTCGACGGAGCACTGTATGTCTGGCCAGGTAACTTGCGTGCGCTTAGAAATTTCAATCGATCCGGGATGGCAACTTGCAATTCATTAAGAGGATGACTACCACACAGAAACTCTTTTTGCCCTACCCCCTCATTCAAGATAATTTCCTAAGATGAATCTGGCTAAGTAAATTACGAGTAATTTTCGTGCAGCTTTGATTTTCTTTTCCTAGCATAATCTGTTAATCTGGCACTGAGCTCGTCACGCTCCTAGTGTAAGGAGACAAACACGAATCAAATGTGGAGAGGTAAAAATAACTTTCGTTCTCCATGCAAATTCTATGGCATCTTGGCATTAGTTTTGAAAGAGATTCCTTTTAGTCTTTAAATCTTTCCGATTTGGCAATAAAGGCTGTGTGCCAAACCAGACTTTTCTTTTCAAAAGTCGACTATTCAACGAAAAGCATGCTGGCGAGTAGACTTTTCAAATAACAAATCAGTACTTTTCCTTACAGAACTATAGAAGGCTATGAGCATATCGCATATTGATTATCCTATTTTGTATGCAATTTTTAGTTTTCCCTCTTCCCCTTTATGTATTTTAAATACATAGTTAATGTTAATTAGTATTTGAAGAAATAAAATTATAACTTCGATACCTTCTTCGTCCATTTCACGATTTAATATCAAATATACTAATTAATATCAAAGTGTGCTTATACGTCGATACAAAAGTCACTTGAAAAGACTCTCCTTGTTTGGCACAGGCAAATTAATCTAGTACATTTTGAACGAACTTTTGAAAAGAAAAGTCTGGTTTAGCACACAGTCAAAGTTCAATATTTCATTCCAAATGTTAATAAAATGTCAAAAATGTTATTCCAAAAGGAAGCGTACTTTCGACTAAAAAGTAATATTAACACAATAAGAATACGATAATATAGGTACAATATATGTATGTAGGTATATGTAATTGGGAATGTTGACGATCAGTGGTTGCATCGCGCCTCGCATTCGCAAGACTTGTTGATTTTTGATCATTGTCTTTTACGTTTGTAATAATCGCCGAAATTAAGAACAAATTACACAGTTTCGGGGAGGGATTCTTTCTTTGTGCCGAAAGTATACCGTTTAATTCAAATCGGTAATTAATACGAACGGAAGCGCTCTGTAATTTTCCGAAAAGATGCATGACATATACAATATACATACATACTTACATGCCGCTGTCGCTGTTTTACACTACTATAGCCACATTTTCTTAAAGTTCGTTTCGAATTGAGACGAATGAAGAATTCAGCAGCTATATGCGCGATTCGCACATATACTAATATCGAATGGTATTATTACCCTCTGATCGCGTTCATTATTATCGGAAGCGGTGGTTATCCACATGCTCCGCCCCTTCACCTGGAAGACGGGTATACCATGGCTCGATACGCACTATCGCTGATTTGAAGTTCAGCCGGCCACTAAATTTTACCAAGGAATTTCGTAAACAACGCTAATTGCCGTCCTTTGTCAGTTGTTATTTCCCAAAATTATATATTTGAGAAGCATTGGTTCTTCCGAAATATTCTTCAAAATCACAAGAGGTGCATGTTTTTAAAAGAAGTTTTTGTCATTTAGTTTGCAAAGTAACAGCTTTCCCGCGCACCTATGATATAAGTGTTGACACTCGATTTCGAAGATGACCATTCTGTCGCATTCTGAATTTTAGCAGAAAGTAAAATTCATTATTTTTTCTTCAAGCTTTTCGTACAACTAACAAAAACAGCTTGAATATATTAACCTTGAAAATTAACATAAGTTTTGTGTTTTTTAAAAGTCAGAAGTGTTAAAATCTGAGACGTATAAAACCACAATAAAACAGCGTTCGAGGGTCGTTTTATATGCGATCATAATCTAAAGTTCGTTAAGAATACCAGAGCCACTAAGACTTAATTGAAGAATTTTATGCCGCTTTCGCGACCGAGACTTTCAAAAAAATCTTTTAAGACATTCTGCTGTTTCATATTTTTTCGACTTCTTTTTATGACTCTAAAGGGTAATTTATTTGAAAAATTATGGCTCCGATCTGATGAATATATAAATTGATTATGTGAGCATCTAATCAGCATTTTTGTATCCGTGAAGATTATAAACAGAGTGCTGCTACTCTGAAAATTGCTAAATGTCTTCTTATAATACGAACTATTTATTGCCACTAAAAATATGTTACGTAAGCAGTTTCAGCTTACCTACATGTATGTTCGAATGAAATTGTAAATAATTGGTATCTTCCTTATGCTAATGTATTTGCATATTTGCATTCAATTGACGAAAAAGACAAACCTACCAAATTACCTTTTTCCGCATTTGCCATTTTAAAGAAAACATTTAAAAAGAAGTCCTTAGAAGACAGATGTTTTAGGTATAGTCAAATATTATATTAACGATAAGATAGGTATCTATAAGGGAAACTGCAATCAATTTTCTCTATTCAATTCCTAAAGAAAACGACATCTTCGGCTGCCGTGAACAACAAACAATTGCAAATACTATTAATACATCCTAGTATTAAGTAGCTTGTACACAAGGTGTAGGCCCGAACACTTTGCTGACCCGGATGATTTTAATTACAACGCGTAAAATTAATAATAGGAAAAGCAGCACGACTAACCACACCCATTGCCGGCGGACGATTTGGAAACCCAATTTTCTAGCGAACGTAAAAATTATTTATCAATCAATCATCCGATAAGAGTACAAATAACCAGAAGCCTTTACCTCATCTATTTTGTTGATTACCGACGATTACCTGTGATTTCGTCTCCCTACAAATGCCAGAGCTACCAGCAGACAGTCTGGAAGTGATATCGGTGCTCTTTGCATAGCTCCAATTGGTAACTGACGTCCGCGGTTAAGGCGTGCGCATACCACTTTCGGAACCCCAAATAGCAAGAAAAAAATAATAAATAGAAATAGCGGTCTTGGCGCGCTGAAGAAAACTAAAGAGAAATCCGATCAAACACAAGAGCGAAGAAAAGAAAATGTTGGTTGTTGCGACTCGTGCACCGAACAACCATCGCCGTCTGCACTGCACTGCACCGCCAATCCACAAGCTCGTGGCTGCCAGTGCGAGCATGAATTTACCATAACCTTGCAATAAATTCCCTGCACTTTTGCGGCGCTCCTTCTCCGGATATGCGTCGCAGTTTTCTTATTTCTTCGCGCAGGAGCAACGGCAATCAAAGTTCGATCCAATTTTATCGGGCGGCCAAAGAGAGCATTAGCGGTTCATTTATCTATTGTATCTGTTGCCGTGGATATGATTATTTTATTGTGCGATATACGTATTGCGCAATGCTTGCGGCCGACCACTGTAATTGCAACTTTATTGAAGTTCTTTTTTTCTTATACAATTCCTCCATTAGCTTCTCTATGGTTAAAAGCGGCTCCTTACACCGCAGTGTTTAGTGAGAACGCATGACTTGTATGGAACGCTTAACTTACTATTTATCAGATTTCATCAGGCACCTTTGTAGAGTTAAATGAGGTTTCCCTAGTATTTTAACCTCTTAAGCTATTAACACTAGATAAATTATCCTGTTACCTCTTCTTTAAGTGAAAAAAATCTGCTTAACACTTCATAATGATGTTGATTGTTTTTTCATCAATCTTCCTTCCATTTGTACACTCCAAAAATCTTGCTCTTTAACTTACCTGAAAAAAAAGGGAAACTCATTAAGCCTTATCTCACACCAAAAATTAAATTATTGATATTATAGTTATATTAAGGATCTTGTGCAGAAAGTTGTCCAGGCGATACAAAGTTCAATATACTATATGTAATCAAAAAAAAACCTTTATAGATAACTGCTTCACTGTATTGCATTGGCTTGGGACTTCACGAGTAACTTTTAGATTGTCATTTGCCAAAGAAAGCTCTCTTCAATGGTCGTCTTCCTTTTTTACACGCGAAATCAAATTTTAAAAATTCCGATCAGATCTGAAATATCGCTAAATACCTATCGTTATCGCCATTGGACTTTTACTTGATTCCATTGAATGTTGGTTTATTTAATCGACATATTTATCTTTCTACCTATTTTGAAGGAAAAAAAATCTATTTTTTTTACCTCCATAACGATTTTGCAAACTGAAAAGATGTTGAATTTGAACTATAAAATCCGTGATTTGGAAGTTCAAAAGCTATTGTGGTTCAGGTAACAGCAAACGAATCAACGAAGTGCGCAATAGAGTTAATAGGCTCTCTTGATAGCAGAAACATGCTGTCCTTATCCTCGACGCGAAACCCAATCTACACCTGGAGCAAAAAGCAATTTGTTGTCTAGCACTTTGCCACAAATCAAGGTACGTTGTCCCCGAAACGCTAACAATCATCTTCACTTGGGCATACAGAGAAACAACATTTGCCTTGTGTGTTCAGTGATTTTATTAGAATACCGCGTTGCTGATAAATTGTGCCATTTAGTCTTCCTAGTTCTAATCAAAGAGAATCCTGGCGCTTGCTTCTAAAGCTGAAGTGAGGATGAAACTTATCCACTGCGCATTAATAGTTTGTTTGGATGCGAACGGATGAACGCTCACCAAGTACTATTTGCATCAAGCAGGTTATCGCAGAAATTCAGTTAGTTGAAGATAAGTTGTTAATTTGCGTAGTCTCCGCTAAGGAAGATCTGAAAAGTCGACTTATAACCCGACCAAAGAGAATATTAAACACATCCTCGTAAAGGCACCGATAAGAACCTACGTGCAGGTAATGTTTTATCTATTATCCCTATAGAATCACTTTCCTTTTTGACAAGTGAACAAATGCGGGTCTTGTCGTCTGGAAATGATTGTCTCAGAATTGTAGCATACTCGACTATCTTAGACCCCTTATTTTCACATTAGCACCAACTAGACTAACCAATAATAAATCCAGGTAAATCGCTGTACCGTTCTTTGTTGAGTTTTTATTCCTGCATTTCTGTGGTTGTTCAACAGATTAATCTTCGACTTAATTAACCGAAACTAATTGACATTTAGCATTAACTTCGTCTAGCAGCGTTGCATCAATGGTTATATAATTGTATTTACGTTAGACCAGGCAAGCCATTACCACTGCGTGCGTTCGCGTGTGCACCGGATGCATTTTACGTTCAATTGAGGGACGATGCCACTGGATTGGCAGTTTTATTATGCAATAAAATGTAATAATATCGTAACAGGGTCAGGAGACAATGTACGAGTCCGAGGCGGATACTTTAAAGATATTCATGTTTTTATAACTCAAAATGTCTGCAGAAAGATACGTCTGACAGCAATAAATGATGATGCTCGTGAGTTGGCAGCAAACCTATGATATTCACATGAAACTTTGCGGCTAACAGCTGTTAATTGAGCAATAATACAAGTAAAATGTGCATTTTATTTGGAGATATATTATAACGCTATGAACCTTCTTTCCATAAGGTTTGGTATTCAGTAGACTATTTACACGAGAAAGGGTTTTGCCCTAATGGTGATGCGGCTGCTTCGAGGGAAAGTGAGGAAACGGGAGAAACATCCACTCATCACTGTATCACTCATAGCAACATTTTATTTGCACTCTTTAAATTAAAAACAATTGAGAAGTACAATAAGAAAGTGAGGATATAATAGATTCTTATTTCGAAATACAATTAAAAAACGAAGCAGCTCGCACATATACCTAAAATTTGTCCACCATAGTGTTGATAACTGATGACCACCGTTCCTATTTATAGCCAAAAAACTTTTACCTTAATGGCCGACTAATTACTATATTTATTGACTTCCACCATAGCTGAACCAGTTTCCAGTGATAATCGCTGCTAATTTATAACACCAAGCATATCCGCCACTAAGTACGCCTATTTCTGCAGGCCTTTTTATGGCCGCAATCCAAGTACATACATATGTATGCAAGAGTGTCGGCGACAGAAATCATTTCATTACGCCAAGCGGTGGCAGCGGAATTTTCACGCGCTGTGTACGACACCTGCGCAGAAGAACACCAATGGATATGCGAACAGTCTGAGCAGTCAGTCAATGAAAAGTTTTACGAAAATCTGGCGTAACCTCTATATAGATCTGATTTATTAAGGTCGCACTGCTTGGTTAAATTGCCACAAGTACGGCCGCGGCCGTGCTGGCCAAAGCCCAAGCTGCTTTAATGAAATTCTGCATATTGTTTGTGGATTACCGGATTAGGTGCGCCCTGCTTATTTTGCTTGTTCTAAGATTTCGTGCATATACCTCAGCGAAAACTGGCTTCCCATACCCATAACACAGGTGGATACTTGAGTGATTTTGTTCTGTGAAGGTTCAATTAATTGCCGTATTTAAATGCTTTTAAAATAGGCGTGATTGGATCGGTAGATTGTTTCGCTTGAACACCGGCTGCTTGCGGCAGTTATTGTCTTTTACTCTGAACCGGCTTAGCATTATATGCATTGACAAAATCTAACAACAAATTTGAAATTTGGCATATAAATCAATACATTTTGATCAAAGCTGAGTTAAAACTTCTCAAAGCTTTTCATGCCTTTTAAAAATGATCTAAGATTTGTGTTCATTGCCCGAATAATAAAAAAATTAAAATCTTCGTAAAATCAATTTAATTAGAAATGTCTTTTAGTATACTCTGGGAGGCATCGAAAGCGCATCTATCATGATTTTATGAATGCCTGCAGAATTTTTACAATTAGATGTATGTATATGACGGTACCTACTTGTCATTGAACTATGTCTTTGCATTTTCCGTCGTTCGAAAAAAAATTGTGTTTCCTAAGCTCGTAATAATTATTATTTGACATTCTAATAACGAGAGTTTCAGAGATTTAGCTGCATTTAGCAATTGAAATCCACCAACGAAACAAATTTTATTAGCTGCTGGAGACTTTGCTCAAACCTACAACGTACTGAACCATTTAGGTACCTACTGTCAGGCCAGACATCTCTCAGCAGCCGTAAAATTAGCAAATAAATAGATCACTTATCCTCAATCGCTTAATTTCTCAACACGAAAGCCGGCCAGTAAAAATAATAGTGCTTCGACGTACACACTCTCGTCCAACAATATCGACTTAATTAATACATGCCAGCTATGAAGCGACGATAAATTTATCATAGGATGCAAATTATGAATAAAGGCCGTATGCTTTGGTCGCTTGACAGTTTTTAATTTCGCAACCTGTGCGTACGCAGCTACTGCAGTTTAGCGAAGCGGTTATCTCATAATCGTTGCCATCAGTCGTTTCTAGGAATCTCGGCACTTACCCTCATCGCTTAATTAAAAAACCTCTTCTGATTGAACGCCCAAGTTGTCACTAATAATAGTCATACAATTCAAAAGGATAAAAATCAATTTTGCATGCTGTAGAGAAAAGTTTAATTGGATGCAGTGAATAATCACCGTTCGGAGTCAGCTCGAGGTGACGTTGTAGTGTAGAGCACCCTGCATGCAATGGGAGGTCATCGAGATATCTGGACCTACCAGTCCCTTCACCATAATTGAAATACCTACAGCTTTCCGCCGCACGAGAATTGATGATGCAATTACGTCACATAATTGCGCAGAATCATGCACAATCTCGGAAAGCAGCGATCAAAGTAAAAGTACTCCGTTCTTCGTTAAAATGGCAAAATTGGGTAAAAGGGCGTTCCCTTATGAGGTTTCGACACAATATTGATTTGCGAGATGGTAAAATTCGCTGCCATGTTTACAATACCTGAATGCAATTTTACTGACTTTCCGGGAGAATTATTACCTTCATCAAAACACGCAAAAACTAAGCTCCCTAATAATTTCTGAATTTTGCTTGTCTTCTCTAGTAATTTAAATAATTACCTACCTAATTAATAATTTAGCTTGACGATAATTATCATAAAGTTAAGGATTCTTTATGAATCAACAATCCATTCCAAATACACAAAGCGTTTCTGATGTAATTATAACTCGTATAATAACTATCGCTTTTTTAATGCAAATAGGTTTTTGAATCACAATTTCTAATTTACTTGTCTTTATTCCTTGATTTTAAGATCCAAGAGTACACTTTATATATATCTTTATCTTTTTTAATCCGAAAGAGTAAAATTTTCACCCATTAAATTCATTTCGCATACATAACTTCATTTAAAGAAAGTTATATGAATGAATTATATGAATTGAGATATATAATTAGTCAGTCAAACAAAATTCGCTTTTACATTTGAGACTATACATCTCGCGACAGTCGTATATTGCTTTCTTTATCGCAAAGCTGAGCAATTAGTAAGAAATCCCTATATGTATCTTCAGCAAGCAGTCATAAGACAAAAGCGTTAGCTTAATTTCCCCCTTAACTTACGTACGTAAATTACTATTTGGTCCATTCATCTGACTACTCTCACCTTATTTATAAGCGCAGCAATTAAGTGTGACTGTATTGAAAAGCATCCGATGATGGCCATAAATTTGCAAATCTTATGGCAATCAAAATGCTCGTCGTCCCAATATCTACGTGAGACCAAGTCAAACTAAGTTGAAATAAGCACAATGTATAAATGCAAGCGCATTTTATGAGACGCTGCGAAAGGTCAGAGATAAAAAAATTCATAAATTCTATAAATTTACGCTGCGATGTCCAGGATCGCGCCTCTGCGCGGACACTCTTCGCACTGTTGCGATCGCACTTTATAGCAGGTATTGATGTCGTTCAAAAGATTTTCTTATTGCCCGGCACAAGTAAGCTTTGCGCACAACTTTAGCTGTTGATCGCATTGTCCGATTATGAGAGCGAACGAATTTCTGGCTATAATCTCTGCTTAGACACATTGATGAAAGATTAAAAGTATCCACTTATTACTCTTGCCTGCAGTCTACCAGGTACTACCAGGTAAAACGCTAAATGCCAGACTCAGTTCCAGAAATTAGAATTGGCCCAAACGTTGATCAGAGGCAATGTCGCCAAATCTACGTCGTTTTTATAACGAAAATTCACTAAGGGGATGAGAAAGTATAGGAAGGAGATTGAGGTCAGGAACATTGTCCGTCTATTAATTGGCTTTTTCTTTTTTGATCAAATAATTAATGTTCAATTAAATTATTTTTATATTTACTCGAAAGCAACATAGTTGTAATAATAATGGTAATAGTTGCTCGTTATTTAAATTTTTGATAAAACATATAAACGCTTTCCTTAAATTTTGTTACATAATGAAAAAGACTCTTGAGGTATTATTTTGTTTAGTGTTGCGTTGACTATTTGACGTCCAGGAAAGTTGCTTATAAGAAATTTAACACATACATATGAAATAGCATACAAGTGAAAAAATTACATCAAACAATATGTCACTGGTGCATAAAAGCATTATGCAAAACTTTTAATACGTCGATATTTACAGATTTTATAGGCCAAAAGCTAGTTAATCGTTCCAGAACTCGTTAGTTCTCTCTGCCTGGGAACGGGTGCGCTGCATTCATGGCTGCATCTGGTCGTGCATGTTACCTAGAAAGGCTTGGAAATGCCATCCAGTGGTGGTCAAGAGGTTCCACCTCAGGCTGCACGGGTCTCGCATCCATGCTATCAAGCGCTCTGCCGATGTACTGTTATTGCGGAAATAAATTGAAATTATTTATGGGCGAAATTTTTGCAACTTTGTCCAACGGTTTCCTTAGATTAATTCCCGATGCGTCGTATCTTGTAAATTAGTACAAATTAGAAGGAAGCGAGGCTCTGATTGCGGTCAATGTGATAAGCACTGCAATTTGTTGGTCGCTGATTGAATTTCTCGTGTCAGTTTCACCATGTGGAATTAACACACACAGCATTTCCTCTAGCAAGATCCTCCGATCACTTACGTGTCACCGCATCACGCGTAACCAAATCTTGTCTCGGAACGATTTTCATAAGTATGCTCCGGGCAAAACATGTATATACATCGAATATGTCATAATCACCTTAAGTTGTAGCCCGCCAAACCTGGTCGCCATAAATACGAACTCACTAACGCTACACATGCATAATGTTCATGCTCATTAATAATTGAGGTCTAAGTACGTCGGAGAAATAACATGATTCAGAACGCATTTATTAAATCTTCCGGTATTATTTGTATTTGCTTTGATAATGCCGAAAGTTTTTACTGTTTCCAAATTTTAGTTCACCTCCATTGAGAGGTTACATGTACCATTACAGCCGAAAGGATTAAAAAATTTGAACTTTTATTAAATTCTCTATAGTATTATTATTTTAATGAGAGAGCTACCCTTTCGAGTGCGCACTTATTTCAAAATATCACGATGTCACGATATCATAAAAACTACTAGTGAGATCGATTTCAAAAATTGTGTGATTGATTGTTACGATAAAACTAAAGGCCTGAACAAACGGTTTTTGATTCCACTAAAAATGCGTTTTTTTGTTTCATTGTGACACCACGAAAATTGAACATTTCGCTACAAATGTTATAGAGTTTCAGAGTTCAGCTCTTTCATAAGGAGATAACACAACATCTATTTGGATTTTAATTTTAGATAAGCTGTTCAAGAGTAACCGTGGCCACCATAAGCGATGCCGAAGAACAGATGTCGCCAGAGGTTGCTATGTATTTCGGCGAATTTATATATTTTTCAATAAAACATTTTTGCAAATACCTTAAGATAATGTCAATTCGAAAATCATAAATTTTATAAATTATTCATTATACCATCCAATAAAAATCATACATATGTATATATAATAGTATCGATTTTACTAGTTCAGACTGTATACTTATTTTTAATCCCACAAGTCATTTGTAGCTTTTTTCACCTTTAATATGCAAATCCTTGTTAGAATACGTACCATTTGACTTTTAGTCGTTCAAGTGTAAAATAATAACAGTAACAAAAACATTATTCAAAAAAATACAGCAATGGATATGAAATATGTGAAAATGTTATTTTGAGATAGAATGTATTTCATTGAGTATAAAACTGTATTTCGGTAATATGTAACTTCATTTATTATGTTGAAAAATGAAAATAAATTGGTTAATTTCAGAATAGAAATATAAAAAGCGTAAATAATCAATTGCGATAGAGGCGAGTTTCAGGACATACATACATTTATAGGCCAAAAGCAAAAAGCGAACCAGTTGTGGCTCACCTGGTATGTTTCGGCCAGATTGAGGTATATACAAGAAAATGTACGAAAAGAACTGGAGGCAACGGAAATCTCAATCTACTTAAGTGCACCAACGCCTTATCTGGCCGTTTCCAATAAAAGAAAAAGTCTCTAACAAGGCCCATTAGTAAACACCTCTTTTAAGTCCATCGTGTTCTGGCCAGCATGCCACCATGGTAAGTCATACGAATCGAGATAAATCAGAGAGTTCTATCCAGAAAACATTTTAATTTATAATATCCAGCGAAGCCAAGACGAAGATGGCAGTGCGTGTATAAAGGTACCTACTGACCACCGACTTCCTACATGCAGTTAATAATCCGACACACCTGCATACTGCATAGAGGCGACCCATTCATTCGTTCGCACTGCACTCAGGCACGAGGTAAAGCAATTTGCCGACTTCGTCTTGAACGTCATCTTTGATTCTCGAATTATACGCATGTTCAAGCAGAAAAACGGTAAATTGTTAACGGCCAAGCACTTAGGTAAGTAAAAAATTAATAAGACTCCTAAAAAAGTCAAAAATCACCTGAGATAGAGGATGGCCCAACGCGCCGCGGTCGGTGCGAAAATTCCTCCGCCACTTGTGCTCTAGCAGGCACCGTCAAATAATGAATCCACTGGCCAATTGTTGGCTGCGAGAAGCAGACCGCAAGTGTTGGTTCATCTGGAGTCACTAGTACAATTACTCCGACTTTCTTCGTATTTATTTTTTCCTTTTCTCTTTATTATTCGCCCACAAAGGAGCGATAAACATCTTAAGGTGATCGCGAAAACGCGGTATGGACAAAAGTACACCCAACTTGGGTTATTCAAAGGAAATTGGCGCGCGCTAAAGCGGAATTTCGTTGCCGGTGCCTGAACATTACCATGGGAGAGATTATCTGCGATTCTCCCATAGAACAAAAGAACAATTACCGGCCTTTGGCTGGAAGCACGATAAGCAGCCGGTTTTTTTTTATGTTTATATTTTTTCAGTTATGCTTCATTGGAAAGTTGAACGCATCGGAATTTTGCAGTGCACGACCTTCAAATATTATTGAATCAAAACAAATGCTTACAAAATTTAGAGTTTTGGGTCTTAATTCCTTTAGTGTACCAATAGTACAGGTATATTCTCAATCTATGTATAGATTTATATAATTTGTAATTTTCAGGGAACTCAACGATATAAAGAGATTGAAGCTTGAAGGTATACATAAACATATGTACACGATTAAAAATTTTGGAGTAAAATCTAATATTTTTTGTATTGTATATATAACTACACCAGAAAAGCATTGAGAACTAATAAATTGTATATATTAAAACGAGGGATTTAATAATGCTGACATTAGAACTTGATACATTAAAATTATTAAATGTAAAAATAGTTAATCCGTGGCTGGGGTTCGAACCTGGGAACTGCGGATTGACAAAGCTGCTCTATCCACCGAGCTACTCCATTTCGATGCCTTTTTTTAAGTTGATTTTCCTGTGATATTCCAACTAACTGTGGCTGGACTCGAACCTGGTCCTCCAATTTGACAGCCCGGTACCTCTACCGCTGAGCTATCCACACACGCACGGTTTTACAGTTTATGAGTAACCACGTATTTTCCCTTTTTTAGATTGCACTTTTTTCTTGTTTTCGTTTTTAATTGAACAGGAGTATAAATTAATACAACTTATTACAACTTATTATATTAAAATATATTGTATTGAAAATGAATACTAGAAAATTTGTACTCAATACGACTTAATGAAAATCATTACCCATCGATATTAGTTTTATAATTGAATACCATAAATATTATTATACTGTAACTAATACAAAATATATTACATTTACTTTCAATACTTTACAATAATCAAAATTAAATAGAGATTTCATTGCATTTCGGCTGTAATTTTAAGGTAGTATTAAAATTTACTCCAAAATGTTTAACCGTGTACATATTTTTTATATGCTTTCTATAATATAAACAAAAGTAAAATCGACCTCAAAATGGAACTAGAACAAATCAAACTTTCTCCAACTTATTGTAAAAATTGTAAGCCTTTAAATTGGATTCTCTTTTTAAATATTTTTTAAAAATAAGAATTACATATTCGAAAAAATTACATATCTATTAAAGTACATTGGCAATTAAAATGTTGGAAACCTCAAATGATTAAGTAATTTCTTAGTTCAAGTTATATTACCCAAACTCCTTTGTCCTTTTTGAAAAATGACGACATGAAATCTGCATTTCTAGACAAATCAACAGTAAACCCATAAACATGTTGATGTGGTTTTTATTTACTTTTTTAAACACCTTCCCAAATTGTCATTTGATGGATTTTTGCATACGAAAGAGTTCATTAACAATTCATTAACACATTGCACAGAATTCAATGAGAAAAAAGGTTGACGATTATACTACTACATACATATGTATCGATTTTAATTCCATGTTTTGGAATTGTTTCATGTTATAAAGCCCCCTATAAATTGTTTGTATGGTACATCACTTTAATTTACACAAATCATGCTTTCAATTAATCGAAATTCCACCTCAAATAAAAGTAGCCAATGCATTCAAAAGGTTATCGAACTTATTAAATCTAATTACAACCAATACATATCTTGCGAATGTTCTACATTGTAATTTGCCCCAAATCAAGGTTACAAAAAACTCGGAATGACACAAAAGAGGAAACCCTGCCAAGCGAAGTAATAAGATTGGCATACGAAATTTCTGACAAATCCCCGCGGCTATGTCCAATGAACAACAAGAAGACCGACGACCCGAGAATTTCCAAACTGAATTAATACGCATCGCTGCTATATCAGTTTATGATCAAAGATCACATATCGCTGTGCGTTGCGGTACCGTTTCGGATGCACCCTTGTCCCGCTGGTGCTCGCCGTCTTGCGGTCCGGTTATAACTTCTGTTTTCAAGCAGTAGAAGCAACAGGTATTCTCAGCTGCAAAACGAACCCTCGAAAAAGGTTTGACAAGCAGCAACAGCACAGAATCCGCGGCCATTGCAAAAAAAAGAATGAAACTGTTGGGCGCAACGAAATTAAAATGCGCTGCATGTTGCAGGCCTCTTGGACATCTTAAACTTATTGATCAAAGATGAATTGCATTTGACGAATGACTGGAATGACCCATCATGGCTAACCACACCATTTATTGGCCGCAATTATGATTTCAATCGGTTTGGCGTCCCGGCTGAAGACGAGACCTGTCCATCGTGCAACCGAGATGATTATTTTTTCAGTTTACCTTTTTTGCTGAAGTTCCACAGCGATAAGATCTGTAGCGTCGAAGCAATCTGAGTGATACGAAACCAGGGAAAATTTTCGTTGGGACTTGATTCATGCATCGAAAAACTCATGCTTAATAAAACTGTTAATTTCCACTGACAGATGTCATAAGTAGTTTTTTTTTTTTTTGTGAATTTCAAGGAATCAACGTAAAATTCCTTAGGTGGTAAGACGAGAACTAAAGATTATGGTTTTTATGTTCAAGAATTGTTTCTATGAAAGCTCGTGACAACTTGAAACCATTTCTCTGCTTAATTGTCATCTACTGACTGATAAAGTTTCGTATAAATTGTTACAGCGTTTTACTAGAAATTCAGAATGAGACGAAAAAAATTATATGACTTACTTTACACATAACTAAGAAAAAAAAGAAAAAAAGAAAAACCTGGCACGAAAAACATATTTGGCAAACTTCGAAAATGGAAAAGTGTGGTTTACATATAGTTATACCTCTCGTCCTGGAGAAGTTATAAATATATACATACACTGACTGAGTATCCACTGTTCAAGCATTTCGAGTGAATGTAGACAGGACTTGGACCTGATTCTACATAAGAATCGATGGCTGAACGGTCAATGTGGATGCAGCTCATAATTCGACCAAGGTCTGCTTCGAATCTTCCCGAATCTCAGCCAATGAGAACTTGACTAATGATTTAAATGTTGTTCTTTTTAAAATTAAGTCCGAGAAAAAGTGCATAGCATCTGCATGATTAGTTTTTGGAGATACATCACAGGTTATGTGATTTAAAGCGCAGCATACATATACCGTTAAGTTATATGAATACCCAGTGTATAGAACTGGCCCGTATGAAGAATCCGCGATATCACTGCTGATCTTCCAATTCTCTGTACGTTCTGCAATGCATCAAACCTTTCGCAATTTAGTTATTCTACAAGAAAATTTTCTTCTTTAGCGGTCGTGGCCGGCGCTTATTGATTTATTGACGATTTACTCCCGCAGCCTTTCACACACTGGGAAACCCGCATTGAATCGCAATGACAGTTTTGTAAATGAGGAATGCATTGGGACCAGTAAAAAGTCCAATTTAAGCGAACTTCAATTACCAATCAATGATTTATACAACTCACCCGAATTTACAGTCCTCTTTTTCTTGCTTCTATCTACTCAAAATGGACTGAATAACAATAGAAGTAAAATATACGAGATAGAAAACGAATGCACATAGAATATTCAAGTTTATTTAACACTGATGACTTGGCAAGGTCTTAAAATGTATTGTATAACATTTAAAAATATTAATATTACATAGCAAGGATAATAAATGAGCTACTACTAAAATTAAACGACCGCTTAAGTGACGAATTTATGAAAAGCACCACTTTCACGGTCGTCCAAATCAATGATTTTGATTCGATTCATTATTTTTAAATTTTATCAGCGCTGCCAATTTAGATATTTTTAAAATGCAGATGATATATTACCTATGGTGTTTTCGTGAGCACAAGTTTGTTTGTAGCAATTGACTTTTCAATCATCTGGCCGTAGTGCTTGTACAAAAATTTGGTTACTAGCTGATATTTAAAAAGAACAACAAAAAACAAACATCCATATATGTAATGCATTGTCAGATTTGGCAGATCGTCTGCAACTATGGAAGATAATAGATAATTCAGTTTTTATAGGCAGAATTCATTTAAATCTCCGAGGTTACAACTTTATTTGACTGACGCCTTCTACAGGAAATTTCAAAGAACCCTTAGAAGCTTCTAACACTCACTCAGCTCATGGCAAATAATAATTATAATCAACAAATTATGTGACCTTTCGGAAGATGGAAGAATTAAACTCCTCCTTTCCTTTTAATTCAACAACTCCTCTCCTATTTACGAAAATAATTAACATCTTATATGGTGAAAGACATTTTAAAACTGTTTTTATGCGCACTTTGGCGTACGTAGAACGAGCAAGCAAGGGAAGCTCCCTGTCCCTACAAAACCTTGAAAAGTACTTTGGCTGCTAAAAATTATCTTATTACAATAAAACATATGTTCTTGCTCTCATTAGAAAGCATATTTCCTATTAAATATAAAATCACCACCTTCCGCTGAAAAAAATTCACTTCGTCCCTACATATACCATTTATATACCTTTGAAGGCGCAAAAAATATACAATTAAATTATTGTCTAAACTAAACCTATAATATTCATATGTACAATAATTCCTGCAACTTTTTTGGTATAATTCGTTTTTTTATATGTCTAGGTCTTCTGGAGTGTTCTTTACAACTTCTGAGGAGCAAATCTCACTTATATAATAATAAAACATTATACCTATTAATATAGACCCGTACAAAATCTCTAAAATAGGAAATAATTTTAAAAAAATATTTTTAAGAGGCAAACTAAAGAAATTACATATAACGTGTAATTAAAAAAAATAAATTTTATTAAGAGTCACAAAATGCACATCTTCAATGCAATTACCCATAAGGAAAAGGTATGCATTTTATTTTATTTATTTATGCATATTTATGCATATCGTCCTCCTCGTTGCAACACCTGCACAACGAATTCATCAGAAATTTAGCTAACTGGCCGAGGAAAATTTATAAATCGCTTAGCAAGGATTTCCTCAAGCCGGTGCAGAAAAGAGCAACATCCGCAGAAATTCCACCGTGAGTGCGCCCAATGGATTTACGTCCCGGTGAACATCGAACAAGAAAGGTATTACTTGGAAGGTACCCGACGGTAATTTATTTGCAAGTCTCCGGCTATAATAGAACTTTGATTATCTTAGTCCAATCTGCTGAAAACAGCTCTTGACATTATTGTGCCGCGCTCCAGCGGAAGCAATAGATATTTTCCATTTAAAGATCATGTCGCCACGAGCTCACATCTATCAGGCTCCGGGCAGCCCTGACGCAGGGAATAAATCGACGGTGGACGACAGACGATGCACCAGGCACACGGCATATTAAAATGAATTAATTCAACACTTTGACCGGCACTGGAAATTGATTTATCCTCCATAAACGGCCTTCGCAATTTTCTCTTCTGTTCTCTGATTGTTTTCCGATTCGGCCGATCGTGGACGTCGATAAAAGTAACGGAACTTAATATATGAAGAAAGGTCTCTTTCCTTTTTTCATTTGATTTTTTGCTAACTTCTGATTGGAAAATTCTTTTCTTATCCCCGCCATTCGCACGGTTCGCTGTTTGTAGCTTTATCGTTGGACGTCCGACACGCAGCCATTAAAATGCGTTGTGCCCGGCTCTCTATCGCCAGATTTTCTCCATACGGCAGATTTGCATACGTTTATGGAACGGCTGGCATTTAAAGTGCGTTTCGCTTAATATATTGGAATTCAAAATCAATCTCTAATGCCTTTGTTATGAGCGCTAATGCTGTTGCCCGAAAAGGGGATAAATTGACGATAAGAAGGTACTTGCTGCTTCTGCGTTTTAATTTCAGATGGCGAACTTTCTCCCCGTTTCGAGTTAGTATCGCCTTTATATCATATCCAAATGTATTTTGGAACCTTTCCACAGATAGGAAGTAGGGACAAATGGGAGCCTACAAGTAAAGTTAAAGTAATAACCGCATAATTCATTTAAATATAGTATATGTATAGTTCCTTTACTCTGAAACTGTTTAGTTTAGCCTATATGCATCTTATGTTTTCCGAAGACGTGGGCATATAAGACAGGGCTTAGCTGACGATTAACCAAACAAAACAATTTGGTACACGTCCAAGAGAATTCCGATATTAGAAAAATATTATTTTAATGTTTTGCATTATCCTATTGGATGCCATTATCCTATTTCGAATTCTTAACATATTGTTACAAAATTTTCCTTCGCTATAATTCACACTTGAAGTTCCGATCAAGTGGATATAAGGATCGGCTTTCGATCCGAAAGATCGTGGCGTCTGTGGCTAGGGGCCCTGGTCATCAGCCACACTGATGAGATCTGTTATGGATTGGTTCACAACAACTAAATTTATAATACTAAACATAATTTAACACTTATTGCTTGTGCACAGCTTCTTTGAAAGGGCACTTCAAAACACTTGATAAAAAGTTCAATTTATTAAAATGAAGAGAGGTAAAATAACAACAAGAAATGCAATGGACACTTCAGAATAAAATCATTTGAACGAATACCCAAAAACGGATACTTAATTCGCACCTACGCTTTTACAGGTGAATTCCTCCCTACTAGCTTTCGGCTATAAACTAGTGTATGAAGCAAAATTTCCACAAAATCACACAAGTCGGGGCCTCCAGATCCGAGTGAGTGGTCGCATGTAACGATAAACAAAATGAATGGCCATGTAATGTTCCACCCACCCAAGCTGAATGCGGTACGTTAAGAAAATGTTTGCACGTTGGTTGCACTTACGTGCCTCAAGAGGAGCACAGCATCTTCAGAGCAGATTTTGAAGCAATATTATCACACTGAACGCCCAGCGATCTTCTACGCGCCTTCATTAGACTGTAGTGGTGTCTACATAAATTCAAATTCAAATTGTGCGTCGCATAATTTGTGACCCTGAGCCACATTTACCTAGAGTCACCTGGAGCGATAAATTTCCTAGGCAATGTGAACTTATTATCAAGGCAAGACCAGCCGTAACGGCATTTCTATCTCTACATATCTCTGGTATCTTGCTGTACGTTCAGCTCTGAAACACGGCACTGATTTGTCCTTAGTGCGCCGGGACGGTCCTGGAGGCTCTTTAGATTGCCCGGCCGGAGTTAAGATTTCTATAATCACGGGCATAGCCGCAGTGACATCCTATGAAAAATTGTGGTAATAACGAGTGACAAGTATCTCGCTACTCCGCTGGTCGGACAGAAGGATTCTTTAATGGTGCCTAGTTGGTGCAAGGCTTCAAAGAGCAGCCGGCGAAGTGCAGTTGTTAGAACATCGTTCGAAAAGGAAACCTACCGACGCGAAAGATTGTTACTTCTCTTTAGGAGATAGTCGCGTCGCGTTCGGATGTCTTGGCCTTATTTATCACTTACGTGATTAATGAACGCATTCATTCAAAATCTAATTGAGAAACTTCTTTAAACATGCGAATATAATCTTGGAAACTTCTCGAGAAAAACTGCACTATTATTATTTTTAAAAAAGTTAAAAACCTTTAAAAACTGTTTAGTTCTAAACTGTAGAGCTCTATGGAATATGGGTAATTTTTGGTCTTCACCATTTCGAACTATTGGGAAAACTTTATTTTTTGGCATTAAACAGTTCTGCAAAAGAATAAGAAACATTATTATGTGATTGTACGGGAACTAAAGGGCCTAAATATGAAACAGTTTCGTCTTAATTGACGGAAATATTAAAACGCACAGCGGACGAAAGGATTATGCGAAGATTGCAGCATTTGCTCAGCTATTACTAGATGGAAAGAACAATCAAATCAAAAAAAGCCTTTCGGGTATGGTTGGCACTAATAATTGATTAACATATATATGTATGTATATCGAGATATTTTATACGGGGGCTGTTAGGCTTAGTGCACATCCGGGTCAGTTGTCGTCATACCAGTGCAAGG
This sequence comes from Machimus rusticus, assembly GCA_951509405.1. Classification (NCBI taxonomy): domain Eukaryota; kingdom Metazoa; phylum Arthropoda; class Insecta; order Diptera; family Asilidae; genus Machimus; species Machimus rusticus. Next base: position 57,591,784 of record OX608049.1, read on the forward strand.
TTGAGCGTGCGAATGCTGAGCTCGGTATGCAATGCTGCATGGCGTAGGGCACAACATTACCACATCAATCAATCGTTATGGGGCTGCTGTTATGATTTAGATTTTAGATGATGAAATCATCTTGCACCTACACTGCAAGTCACATGCCAACTCCAAGAATAAGCATTATGTACTTAAAAAGAGCGTTTCTTTTGAATTTTTTTTTAACTTTTTATTTATAATTATTTAGGTCATTACCTATTCATTTATTACATTGGCAAATAAAACTTTTTTTTAATGATGTAAAATAACACTGATTTAATATTGGTTACTAATTTGTTTTGATACCCATTCGTGTCACTATTCAAAAATTGCTAATGATACACAAATTTGGCAGAGCTAAAGTAGCATGCTATACTCTAGGTAGACATAAACGCTGCTTAAGTAGCAGAGCCGGTATCTAGTTTGTCAATGGTAGAATTAAAGCAGTGCTAAATTGTAAGAGTTACGTAGCATACACATAAGCAAGAACAAAGTGAACATTTCAAAACTTATTTCTCTAATTGTTAGTTTACACTTTCTGACTATTATTTTGTGGCCACTTCTTACAAAAAAGAGAAAAAAAGACCTTGTGGCAACAGCCAGAGAAAAAGGTACACGGTCACGGTTAAGAATTTTGGAGTGAAATCTAATATTTTTTTGTATTGTATATACATATGACTACACCAGAAAAATATTAAAAACTAATAAATTGTAAATATTAAAACGAGGGATTTAATAATGCTGACATTAGAACAAAGTACATAATAGTATATTGTGCAACAAGGGCGTAAAGTAGCCGTTTGCGCACGCTGGCAGCAGTACACGCACGAGCGAAGCGAGTGTGTTTAGCTGCCAGCGTAAGCAATCGGCTACGCCCCGCCCGAATTGCACATTTTATTTTTCCCCACTAGTGAGGGAAATGTGCCACTAAAACGCACGCCTTTCCGGTTGGACAGTGGCTTATTATCCACTCGTGCTTTATATTGTGCAACAAGGGCGGTGCGTAGCCGATTGCGCACGCTGGCAGCAATAAACGCACGAGCGAAGCGAGTTTGTTTAGCTGCCAGCGTAAGCAATCGGCTACGCACAGCCCGAATTGCACAATAAAGCACTAGTGGATAATAAGCCACTTTACAACCGGAAAGGCGTGCGTTTTAGTGGCACTTTTCCCTCACGCGTGTGGAAAAAAAATTTAATTTTAAGAAAGTTGATATTAAGTTTTAATTGATCAGGAGTATACCCTGAAATGCAAAAATTATTTAATCCGGTGCTGGGGGTTCGAAACCTTCGACCTGCGGATTGGCGGGGCTCTTAACCCACAGAGTTACTTCATTTCGTCCCGATGCCTTTTTAGAAAGTTGATTTTCCTGTGATATTCCGAGTTCACCGTAGCTACATTCGAAACCGGGTCCTCCGAAGTTGCGGACCGATGCTCTAGGCCTGAGCTATCGTGACCCATCAACACATCTACGGTTTTACAGTTTATGAGTAGCGAATTTGTTAGAAGATTTTCCTTCGCTTATACTTCACACTTCGAATTTCAATTGGGCGGATATAAGGACTGGCAATCGCCTTTACCGTTTTTAAAACAAGTAATATATTGTATTAAAAATACATACTAGAAAATGTATGTTTAATCCGACTAAATGAAAGTCAATGCCCAACGATATTAGTTTTATAATTGAATAGGTACCATAAATATTATACTGTAATACAAAATTGATTACATTTACTTTCAATATTTAACACTAATTAAAATTAAATACAGATTGTATTGCATTTCGGCTGTAATATTAAGGTAGTATTACTCCAAGATTTTTAACCGTGTAGATTTAATTTGGTCAATAAAAACAAGACACGGGTACAATATGAAATACAAAAAGTAGTACATACCTCTGAATAATAAAGACGTCAGTATGGCAAATTTGTCCGATAATAATGATTTTTGCATAAGCGGGAATGCAGCACTTAACGACCACCATCATCATTGAGTTTTCAAATAAAACAAAAGATTTCCCCCAAAAGCGATATATTTTTGAAATATTTATTTGCTTATGCAAACCTAGCAATAATATAGTTGAATGAATTTTGGATTTTAGAACAAAATTGTACGATTTCTATTGTATACTATAGCATACCTGCAAAATTGAATTGGAAATAAAATTTTGGGATCTACGATCTCTAATACGAGTTTTGATATCATTAATTTTTGAAAACCACACAATGAGACTCTCTGCAACAGTATTTCTATGAAAATGTTCCTAAAAAATACAAGATCGGCTTTTAATCATGATATTTAAAACGCGAACAAATAAAAGATACTCATCATACAGAATAGGGAAGAGGAAAACTACAATTAATCATTGAGGAAGCCTTTCATTCGCGAAGACGGACTTCAAGTCTTCCATTTTTTTATAAGTAAACTCTACTCCACTTGAAAATTAAATATTCGAGTAATTTAATCTGAAAATATCAATTGAATTGAACAACATGAACGCAGGCTTGACATTTTTTAATAACTTCATTACATGATTAACCTGAGAGAGAGTGAGACAGTGAGACTGATGGCCGGCATCAGAACGGAATGCCGCAGCCCTATTGGGGCACACGGAGGTCGGAATATTGGGGAGTAGCACGAATGAAGGGGGAGTAGTACGAATGAGGGAGGGTAGTAAAAATAGGGGGGTAGCATGAATGCAAAGAGATTTCACGATGACGACGAACTAAGAGCTTCGCTCTTTTCGGGTATCCCCACCTTTAGCACTTTTTTCATAAGATTTGCCTTTTTCTAATAAATGTTCATCATGAAGATTAGTTATTTAAAAAAAAAAAAAAATTCTAAAATGCATGCGCTTATTTTTCATTGACATAGAGCCGGACATTTAAAATAGCTTTATATATTCATTAAAAATACCTTACCTTTGAAGTTGCCCATCAACACCATGGGAAAGGGAATCCGAAACAATGAAGACTGCTTGACCTGCTGCTTGCGAAGTAGGAGCTGAGGATGAGTACTGAAGGCCCCCCTGCACCACCACTTGACCCTCGGCCACTAGGCCGCCAAGATCTGCTCCAGAATAGATCTCGAGCCCTTTCTGGTCGGCCGATGTTGTGTAGATAACCGTCTTGTTGTCCTCTGTCTGATAAATCAAGTCAATTTGAGGCTTTTCGTACATTCCTCCCCCAATTTTGTTGCTCTCGTTGATAGTTGAAGAGCTCTTTTCATACATGAGATCTTTCGCATCACCGTGGGTATAGATGATTTGATTGGATTTCTTGGGATCGTTGTATATGCCTACCACTTGATTATTTTTTTGCTGATCATCTACATCTTCCTCGGTTTGGTTGTACTGCAAAACAGAGGCATCTAGTGGAGCTGTTTGGTACACCGCGTCATCAGAGTTGATTTTCTGAGTCTGTGCGTACACGGCACTGTCATTTGGTAAAAGTTTAGATGGGTCGCTGACAATTCGCGTTAAAATATGCTCTCCAGCCTCGTTTCGTGACAGGATGTGATGCTCGCCGTTAATAATTTCACGGCTAATAATTTGTTGCTGCTCCCCGTTGGGTCCGACCACTCGTATAATCTGGTTCTCATCAACCTCAATTTTAGTCAAAAGCTGGTGTGCAGATTGTCCTGCATTTGTGTTGGCCGATTGTTGCTGCTGCGCCTGCAGATGGTCATGAGTTAAACGCGCATCGATCACATGGTCCTGTGGCTGTAAAACATCAACCTTTGGGCTGTCGTATATAAAGACTGCATCCTTATCATACATCTTGGATTCTGTGTGTAGGTCCAGCACGTTCACATTTGTCATAGTGGCCAGTTCGGGCTGAGGACTGTCTGGTGACCGGTGCACGGAGTGTGGTGACAAGATCTCCCCTTTGCTTAGCATTGTGGGCAAACTGTTCGCTGGTCCAGAAGGCGATGCTGCATTATGAGGTGGCGATGGTGAATGACTCTGTGCTTGTTGATGGTGTATGGCAGTTGAAGATAAATCTTGAGTTTGTTGCGATGGCGACGACATAGTTCTGTGACTTGTTTAAAGCTTTCTCTTTCTGCTTTCGAAAGAAATAATTGCACTTAACAAATGTCCTCAAAAAGTGCGTTACATTAGCCTACAAGATTAACAAAATTTATAACTGAAATATGGCTATGAGTAAGTTGACTTCAGAAGGCACTTAATATCTTTCCATCAAGATCTCAAATGTCTACCTCTTCTATGGCACTGAGTGAATCAAACAGTTTTTCTTTTAACAAATCTTTCTTATAGTAAAGAACCAATTTGTACTTTTCTCAGATTATTTTTTATTCTAGTTCACCACCATTTTGGGCAGAAATCGGAAGTAGTTGTTGATGAAAGATTACCCCAACGCCATCTGAAAAAAGAAAATGATATGTAAAATATATGAGAGAACTAAATGAAGAAAAAAGTAACAAGCTAAAATTTTGCAAATATACTACGTGGATCTTAAAATGACAGTCTGTTAGGAATTTTTAGACCGCAGCAATATAATTAAACTTAAGGGGGCGCAGTGGTCTAGCATCCGTGAATTTAAAGCATTTTTATGAATTTTTTTGAAGATGAAAATAGTCAACAACGATATTTAAACTTCTTTGGTAAACTTATTATTCGACTTAAAAAGAACAAAAAAATATTTTTATAATATAATAAAAAAACTAGTATTCATCTAGAAAATGGCGCTGAAAATGATCCTCTCAAAGAAATGTACCTATGGGCGGCGAGTGATTTTTTGGTCCTTCTACTTATCGGAAAAATAAAAAATAAGAAAATTATTAATCTATAAGAGTGTAGCTATGGCCCGTGCCGGAAGTAATGAAAAATAAATAAAGTAGCCCGCTCTTGAAATTTTGAATACCAAAAACGGCCTACTTTTCATTAGTTCTTTTACGTAAAAATTAAGAAGTTTTTAAAATAAAAATTTGATGGTGGCACCGACCATAGCCAATGTGTACTGAATAACGTATTAAAATTTGAAATTATTCGGATGAATACCTTTTTTTCCCCACCGTGCAGAAAAAAGTAGTTAAGTTAAAGTTTTAAGTATACTAGTGGTCGCCCTGTGGTCGCCCTGTGGTCGAAACTCGACCAACTGGGGTTAGTACGAAAAATACGAATGTACACAGCCTATTACCTATATGTGTTTGAAAATGGCACTGTCAATAATAAAATTACGACAGTTTGACCACAGACTACTATGCGTTTGACATAGACAGTATGAACGTAAATAATGAATTTATTTTATTTTATTTAATGTATTTGTAACACATATTATATTTTAATTTTAGCCTATGTGTCCTCATCACTCCCCCACAAAAATGGTCACCCCATAAAAAAAGTTATAGCCCCATAAAAAAAACTTAACCCCATAAAAATAGAGGTTTGATAAAGCCCCCACCCCCAGAGAGGGTGGGTCGGGCGTGGAGGTGATTCAGGGGGGTGTCCACAACACCCCCCAACAAAAATATCGCGGCGGTCAGCCCATAAAAAAAAGTTATAGTTATATATAAACGGACCAGAGAGGCGAAAACGTACAGACTTGCAACCCCATATCTCCGTTAGTTTTACTCCAATCGACTTCAAATTTTGGCACAATAATCTTAACATATTGTAAATTAATATAAAAAAATAAAAAATAAAAGTAAAAAATAAAAAGGAAAGTTTACTACCCCCTTAAAAACACAGAGATTTCACGCTTTCGCTTTGTTAATTTTTCTATGAATCGGAATGGCGTGTGAAAAGTTTTATACATATTATATATTCCTTTGCACATATTTATTTCTAGGATAACCAAATACAGGGATTCGTATTAACCAAAAGAAATAGCTAGTAGAAAAACAACTAGGATAACTTATAATGTAATACGTCTAACTATACAAAACGATATTTAACACAAAATTTAAAATAGTTTATTTCATGCAATGAGGCTGTTTTTTACGGATAGGAGCCTTAACTTATCATATAATTATACCGGTTCTCATAGATCCATGAGCCCTGGACTCATGCGTTCCTAGAATTCATTATAGCTAAGGACTTTAATGCTGCTACTCTCTAATTCCTAAAAAAAAATCTACAAAAATTTAATATTTAACACAAAACTTTGAGCAAGCCATATCATAACTAAACGAGTAACTTACTGAATAACAATTTCTCAAATTTTAATTTTTCTAAATCTGACGAACCCCCACGGCCAAAAAACTTCTCCTACTCCTTAATATAAACCTACAGGGAAAAGGGTATGAAAAGAAAGGGTAAATAACACCCAATATGCCTCCGTATTTCCCATAATCAGTTATTATGCTAATAAGTGTGTTAAGTGATTTTAACTTGCATAAAATTTGCATAATGGAGCTTACCAGCTGTAAGCAATTTGGAATATTTTGTACATGGTTCCAAGCATACCGCAGGCTTTCCGTAATTTATTTTACGATTGTAATCGAGTTTAATTGCACTTAGTTTGGCTTGTGGTCTGGCTTACTATTTCGATCAGTGCTTGCTAGCCTTTATTCTAATGCGGGAGATAAATACTTAAGCCTATACTTTGTTTTCATGATTGCTGTTAATTTTGAAATTTCCGATATCAGCAATAACCAGAAAATGTAAGCTTTTAGCCGAAGCCCATTATGCTCTTTTTGGAATAATAAGACACAAAAGTTTGCTAACACGAAATATCTAAAATCTTTTCTAGTGAAAAAGATTGTGAGAAAATTTCATAGTAACTCTTTTACTCATTTATACCATTGCCATCAACTGAAAAATTGAAAAAAAATCATCTTCATTTATAATAACTAGGCATAATTATTTTCGTATTCAATAAGATTAAAAAAATATATCATCAACGAGAATGATACACTCACACACATATTGTATTATAGGGTTTTTTCATTTTAACTGATGAAGAATTTTGTAGCATAGCGTAACAACAACCTCAACGAACACGCCATTTTAATATAGGTATTGTATAGGACGAGTAGTGATCTAAACATTTTTTAATTTCTCTTAATTTGAATTCTATAGATATGTCTTCCACCAACGTATTCTTATGGAGAAATATTCCCACATGCATGAATTCCTATGAGAAGGTTTTCCAAGCATATGGACAATCCATCCACATGAAAAGTCAGCTTAAAATTCATATTTGGGCCAAAATTCTTTTCAATCCCTAATTCGAGTAGTGGTTTTCAAAAAAGAAAATTGAAATTGAAATTAACATTTTGGTATTAACTATTGTTGATATAGAATGGTAATAGTTTAATCTATAATATACTGATATTTGCAGCGAGTAGCGATGTTTTAAATTATATCACTATATTTATGATAATTCGGCAATTCGGTCGAAAAATGAAACAGTAGCGTTACTTTAAGGTACTATTAACGACTAGAATAATTAGGCATCAAAAGGAATTCTGGCCCAATTACTCATTTTCAAAAATAATAAACTTTTATTGAAACGTTTGTTATAGTTTTTATTGAAAGTGGCAATTAAAATCTACACTCCGGATTTTTTTAAAGATTTTTTTCAACGGAACTTTAGAAATTAGATCTGATAAATGAAATGAAAAGGCCTTAATGCATTTTATGGTAAATTTTAGAGACATATCTAAAGAAACCCCACTCAAGGCCGTATACAAAGAAAAAACTTAAGAAAGTTTCACTCGATCTCATCGTCTGTTTTTGGGTCATCAATCTTAATCTTAGATGGGAGGGCAGACAGACAGACAGACAGAAAGGGCTCCTAGTTGGCTGCTAAATCCTAATAACAGTATCGATACGTAGTTCATTAGTCTATGCATACACGGATAGAGCTAGTTTATTCAAAAATATCTGATTAGATATTGTAAATATTTAAGTATCACTAATTTTGTATATTGCGTAATATACCCATGAGAACATGAACAGATGATAGAAGTAAACAAGCAACGACCCCAACAATTAAGTAAGTCGCAATGCATGCAGAATGTGTCGATCACATTACAGTGCAACGCACCCATGCACTCGTCATTCTCAGAATGTGTGTGTGTTCTCATGGGTATATTACAATTGTCCTTTTTTGATGTCGTTTTTTTTTTTTGTAAAAATATTTTTTGAAATCCTCAAGATATAGCCTATTCAATAAAAAAAAACTTAATTAAAATCGGTTCACAATCGGCGAAGAAATCGCGAAACATATTCGCAAAAAAAAAAAAAACAACAGAAGGATTAAGAACCTCCTCCTTTTTTTGAAATCGGTTGAAAGTAGATTTAAAAAGTATAAAATATGTCGTATTATGATCATTTTCAAAAATACGTTACGAAATAACGCATTTTTATACCAAATTTAAATATTGTTTTAATACGAGTTTAAGACTATTAGATATTATATTAAATTCTTTAAGACTTTCTGAAATACTCTATGAATTTCACTTTTATACTTTAACCAATTACTTCATAAAATTAACAGTGCATAAAAATCACAAATAGCGCCCGCGCAAGTTTTGTTTTTAGGTTCCACTTGAAGGAAAAAACTTAATTCTTTTAAAAGAACTTTTATTAACTTTTTAGAAATAGATCTTAACATCACCGAATCTTCACAAAGACTGAAAGACTGACTTTTGTCTTAAAAACTAAATATTCTGTTTCTTTTCTGAAAAGGCGCAAAAGTCACGTTCCCTGATATTCATTTCAGAAGAGTACTATTTCATGTGGATCAACTATCTGTCGTTTGTCTGAGAATTTTGCAGATTCTGTGGGAAACTCATTTAAAGTGATTTCACTTGGATATCTGCTATTTCTAAATTTCTTGGAATGAATATTTGGATTATCAGGGAACGTAACTCTTCCTTCGTTAAAATAAGGATTCTCCTGAATCCGGTTTACAACTTTTACTTTTAGTTTTCTTTGTTTACAATAATAATAAAAAAGGACAGTTATTACTATTATAACAATTATAGAAGTAAAAGTAACTCCGGAATAGCTGATTATTTTATAATATTTTAATTCTTCAATTTCCTTAATGTTTTCTTCTGTTTTTAATACAATTTCCTTGAATTTAAAAGTACTATCATCTTCAGGTTTGTATTCCAAATTTGGTATGACATATTTATTTTTTATCTCTTTTATGCTATTGTAATAAGTTTTGTTATCTAAATTAATAATACAATTATAAAATTTGATAAAGTAATTTCCTTTTAGATTAAATTTCCTTTCATCACAATTTGAAGTCAACATTACATTATTAGCCAATTGAATTAACATAGAGGAATCATCAATATTATAAATATCAGTATTACAGTCTATAGTATTTTTACAATTTTTATTGACAAAACAGTGTTTTAGCTTATTTAACTGATGGAGTGCTTTATTTTCATCATATTCGTAGTATTTGTTTTGGTGTTCAATTGCTATTGTTAGTTTGGAATCTATTTGGTTACAAGTGTCTTCATTTGATAAGGGTATAATCAATTTTTTATTAACTAGAATCATTTGAAAAGGTATTTTTATTAGGAATATCATTTTTCTTGCCGTTGTTCTGGAGAATCCAACTTTTAAATTTTTTATTTTATATGAATCGATTTGGTATTCACGAATTTCTTCGTGAGTTAGTAAGGATGGATGGATAATATTAAGGTTAGAAAGAATAATGTTGTCTTGTAGTTCGCTTATAATTTTGTCTGTTTCCTGTATGGTTAGTCTAATGTCAAATGTCGCAATCTTTAGTTTGTTTTTGTCGGTTTCATTTTTTAAGAAGTTCTGTACTAGTTCTCTGTCAGTCAAAATAGCGTTATACAGTTTGTTGATTGATTCATTAAAGTTGTTATTGATCTGTACCTGTTTGTTGAGAGTGTTTATTAGGTTATGATTATTGGCATCGATGATTTCTAAGTGTTGGTTTATCATTTGTCTGTCTTCGTCGTCCATTGTTCCTGTAATCCATTTGTTGATCGTACCTACGAAATTGAACAGTCCTCGTTTCTGTATGGTATGGTGTCCGTTTTGTAGCGTTGTTAACTTGTCTTGTAATTTGTCTATGTCCGTCATTAAGGAACTACTGACGTCTTGAGGGAATACTAATGTGCTCTTTCTTAGTTCTTCTATTATATTTTCAATATTCTGTAAGTCGATAATGTGCAGGGAGTAGTTGTATGTTTTAGGTATAAAAATTTCTTTTTCATGTATTATAGTATAGCCTGAATTTGATTCGATTTTATCCACTTGTAACTGAGCTGTTGCTATCGATTGGAACATCACTAGTATGAGGAATGTTATTGCCATTTTCTGAAAATTTAAGGGGACGTTTAATATTACAAGGATGAACATTAGACAAAGAGTACTTTCTAAATTTAGGTTCATCTTTGTGTCTAACAGATTTGTAATTTTTTATATAACCTTCCTTTCTTGTTTCTTCATATACCTCGCGGTTTTTGTTATATTTCTCTAATCTTTTTGTTTGAGATTTTATTAGGTTACTGTATATTTGTTCTACCGGAATTAGTCCTTCTTCAGCTTTTTGTGGAGAGGTTTTAATCGAACTATGATATTGATTGTTATAAGCATTTATGGCAATCAACATTTGGGTTCTTATGGGGTTTGGTTCTTCTAGATTGAGGATACGCAATTTTTCTGTAAGGGTGCTGTTTAGTCTTTCTATGTCTGAATTGCCGGTGTGACTATTAGGTTTTACTAAATGTAACTCTACGTTTTCTTGGTTAAGGAACTCTTTTATGTTGACATATTTAAATTCGTTATCAGATACGATTTTTTGGGGTTTTTTGTGATTAAAGTACATTCTTAGTTTTTCTATAATTTCCGTATGGTTTCTGTGTTCCATTGGGTATGCTGTTGCGAATTTTGTGAATTTATCGATAAAGACCATAAACGTTTGTTTTTTATTGGTATAAGTGTCTATGTGTATTATCTGGTTTTTATTCGTTGGGATTTCTGTTCTTTTGAATTTTGGTTTTATCGGTTTTCTGTCATATTTTGAACGTTGGCATATGTCGCAATTATTAGTGACCTTATTGATAATTATTTTCAGATCTTTATGATATATTTTTGTTTTTAAATCTTCGTAGAGTGCAATAATACCGGGGTGCTTTTGTTCTTTGTGTTGAATCGATATGACTTTAATTAACTCCTCTTCAGTTTTGATATCTTGGGCGAAATAGGAACATTTTAGAAATTTAGTGTTGGGGAATTCTCTGATTAATATCTGTTGGATAATATTAAACTCGTGATCTGTTAACTGTGAATAAATGGCTACTTTGTTACCAGTCATGAAGGTTTTCAGTTTATGGGTTAGTTCTTCTGGTGTTAAGATAGGGCTTATATTTATTCTTCGGTTACCTAGAATATTTTCGTATTCTTGGGTAAAATTTGAGGTAATTATAATTTGTGTTTTGAACCTATTAACTACGGTATCTAATATAGGGATGTGGTCATTTTGTTCTTCTTGCGTTGAGTGGATTGTGTCAAAACTTTCTAGATCATCCACATTATTTTGCATAGAAATATCGGATAGTTCTTCGGAATTATCCGTTTCTTCTTCTGATTCACCTGCAACATCTTTATTCTCAGGAATTTCTATAGTTGGGTTTAAATTGTAGTTGTTAATATTTGACGGGCCAGGGTTGTTGTCTCGATGTCTCGAGGAATTTGAAGGGTCTGAAGATTCTGGAGAATCTCTTCCTTCGTTAGGACTGATCGTCTCGATCAGTGCATTAATTTCGTGTTCGTCGGTATTAATTCGACTGAGAAAATCTGCTATTTTGTTTTCCTTACCTTTTAGGTATTCAATTTTAATATTATGTTCGCCTAAAGATAGAATCCATCTTTGTAGCCTTGGATTCAGATCTTTCCCTAAATACTTGGTGTGTAACCATTTTAAAGCTTGATGGTCCGTTCTAAGCTCGAATTCTTTGCCATAAAGGTACGGCCGGAAGTATTTTACGGCCCATACAATGGCGAGTAATTCTTTCTCGGTTGTATTGTATCTGATTTCGTGATTGTTCAGAGTCCTACTTGCATAGGCAATTGGGTGGTTATCTTGAAGTAGTACAGCGCCAATAGCAAACTGGCTGGCGTCTGTATTTAGCTTGAATGGTCTGCTGAAGTCGGGGTATTTGAGAATGGGATGAGAAGTTATTAGAGCTTTTAACTGTTCAAAGGCGTTAATGTAGGATGGGTCAAACTTATTTATCTGGGTATCCTTTTTTAAATATTTCGTCAATGGTTGGGCTATTCGGGCATAATCTTTTATAAACTTTCTATAGTACCCTGTAATTCCTAAAAAAGACTTAATCTGTTTTTGTGTTGTTGGAAGTTTAAGCTCGATTATATCTTTTATTTTCTTCGGATTAGGTTTGATACCGTTAATTGTTAGTATATGTCCTAAATATTCTGTTTCTTTGCAGAAAAAATTGCACTTATCAATCTGTATTTTTAAGTTAGCTTGCCGGAGTTTATTGAATATTTTGTTTATATTTTCTGCGTGTTCTTGAATGGACGTGCTAAAAATCAATATGTCATCGAGGTACACGACACAGATTTTATTGATGTATTCCCTGAGCACCGAGTTTATTAACCTTTGAAAAGTTGCCGGGGCGTTTTTTAAGCCGAAGGGCATTCGAATATATTCGTAATGCCCAAACGGGGTGGAAAATGCGGTCTTTTTTTGATCCTCTTCTTTTACTAGTATTTGGTGAAAGCCCTTCGCCAAGTCTATTGTAGTGAAGTATTGTGCTTTACCAAGTTTATCTAGGATATTATCAATGTTGGGTATAGGAAATTTATCGTCAATAGTGATCTCGTTTAATTTCCTATAATCGATCACTATTCGCCATTTTTTTATATTGGAATTGTCCATTTTCTTGGGAACAATCCAAAGTGGCGAATTGTATGGGGAATTTGATTCTCTAATAATGCCCTGTTTTAGCATATCTCTAATTTGGGTTTCAATTTCTTTTTCGTGAACTTGTGGGTAACGATAAAGTTTACAATAAATTGGGTTGTCATGTTTTAGTCGGATTTCATGCTTAATTTCATGGGTGGAGGTCAAATTATCACCTTCACGAAAAAATAAGTCTTTATTTTTCGTTAATAAATCTTTTAGATAAGATTTTTCTTCGTTATTTAAATGTTCCTGATTTATTCTATTTGATATTTCTTCTTTCTCATCGTTTATAGGTTCTAGGTGATTTGCTTGAGCAATTTCACTGGGATAGTCAATATTTTCAAAAGGGATCTTGTACTTGGAAAAAATTTGCAGATATTGATTATTAAGATCGATTTTTGCCTGGAATGGGACTAGGAAGTTATTGCCAATTATGGCCTCATATTTTCTACTCTTAAGAGGGAAAATTTTCCATTCCAATGTTCCCTTCCTAATCAGTTCTTTGGGAATGGGTGTTATTATTTTATGTGTTACGAAATTAGGACCTCCTAAAGAATTATATTTAAGAGGTTTTTCCAACTTTGTAATATTATGGGGTAATATATTGGGCTTTATTAGACTAGTGTCTGATCCGGTATCGAGTAGGCAATTTATTGCAATGTTATCAAAAGTTAATTTTATAATGGGAAGTTTGTTTTCCGAGGCTAGTCTGTAAAATTTACTTCTTCGTTGATTTCGGTTTCCCTATTAAAACTATCTACCTCCATTGGTTCCGATCGATTATTCTCGTTTCTATATTGTCCTGATCTATTTATAGCAGTTTCAGGTCTTCCGTTTTGTACGGAGTTTCTATTGTTGTAAAAATTTCTGTTACCGTTATTGTTAAAATGTCTGTTACCGTAGTTGCTGTTATTGTTTGTGTTCCTGTTATTGTTGTTATTGTAGTGTCTGTAACTGTTACTGTTTGAATTGTTATTATTTCTGGGATTTCTATTAGGGTTGTTATGGGAATTGGGTGAGTTATGTTGGTTGTTATTTGACAAATAGTTATAATCGTTATTATAATTTCTCTTACTATTCTGTGCGGTTTTATCTGATTTATTATTTTTGTGAATTCTAAATATTGGTTTGATTACATTTTCACTGTAATATATTTCTGTTTGACAGAGGAAGTTGTCTAATTCGAATAAAGTTTTATTTTGGTCTATTTGTACCTGAAGGATAGGATCTAGTTTTGATTTTAAAATCTGAACTAATTCTTTATCAATTAATTCATATGTGAAAATATCTTCATCATCAAAATCGCATATTTCACTTGCTTCAGCCTTAATGCTAGTTAATTTGTTGAAAAGATCTTTTAAATTGTGTACCTTTAAGTCTTTAGCTTGGAACAGCAATTGATGGATTGTCCGTTTCGGTCGGAATCTCAGCTTGAGGGTGCTTTCTACAGTTGTCCAATTTCGTCTGTCCTCGGGGATTTCTAAAATAACATTTCTGGCCTTTCCTATGATTTTGCAATTGATGACCTTCTTTAGACAATACTGCTTTAGTTGAGCGTTGTTTGCACCACATAAAGACTCCACATCTTCCACTGTTTTTAAGAATGACTTTAACTTGTATGAATCCTCGCCGGAAAATGGTGTTATTTCATTAAAGTTTCGTATAATTTGATCAGCGGATAGCTGAAATCTGGTTAAATTGGCTTGATTAACTTTAGCTTCTTGTTCAGCAAGTTTTTTCGTTAAAAATGTTACTTGGGTTGTTAACTGTTCTATTGTTGCCATTATTACACTTTAGATGTAGTAAACAAAGAGCTGTACAAATTTAATCACTTTATTTCAACTTTAGTTGGAAATATCACACTTTAACTTTAGTTAAAAAATGCTGTACACAAATGATCGCTTAATTTCAACTTTAGTCGAAAATATCACTGTGTTTATTTTATTGGCCACTTTAGTTCTTGAACTTGAGTTCACTTGAGCCAATTTTCAGTTCACTTTAGCCGAAAACTTTCACTGATCACTTTATTGATCACTCTTTTAATTTTTTGGTTCGTAAGATTCTTACTCTTTTGAGCAGAATCCCGTCCGACTGCGCCAGTTTTGTTTTTAGGTTCCACTTGAAGGAAAAAACTTAATTCTTTTAAAAGAACTTTTATTAACTTTTTAGAAATAGATCTTAACATCACCGAATCTTCACAAAGACTGAAAG
This sequence comes from Machimus rusticus, assembly GCA_951509405.1. NCBI lineage: Eukaryota > Metazoa > Arthropoda > Insecta > Diptera > Asilidae > Machimus > Machimus rusticus. The sequence goes on from OX608049.1 coordinate 57,606,907, forward strand.
ACTGACTTTTGTCTTAAAAACTAAATATTCTGTTTCTTTTCTGAAAAGGCGCAAAAGTCACGTTCCCTGATATTCATTTCAGAAGAGTACTATTTCATGTGGATCAACTATCTGTCGTTTGTCTGAGAATTTTGCAGATTCTGTGGGAAACTCATTTAAAGTGATTTCACTTGGATATCTGCTATTTCTAAATTTCTTGGAATGAATATTTGGATTATCAGGGAACGTAACTCGCATGTAAAATGAGTTATCTCCAATAGGTATGCTTAGTAAAAACTATGGAAAACTTTCATACTGTTATCTATATATTAATACGTGAAGGGAAATCTTTGGACCCCTTTTTAAGCAAATTGCACGGACTGAGGAGTTTGAGATTTTGCATGGTTAAAGTTTATATAGAGAAGAAGTGCACAAAGCTAAAATTTATATATAATATGTGTTATAAATACATTAAATAAAATAAAATAAATTCATTATTTACGTTCATACTGTCTATGTCGAACGCATAGTAGTCTGTGGTCAAACTGTCGTAATTTTATTATTGAAAGTGCCAATTTCAAACACATAGTAGGCTGTGTACAGTCGTATTTTTCGTAGTAACCTCGGTAGGTCGAATTTCGACCACAGGGCGACCACTAGTTTTCTTTAAATCTTCAAAAATACTTAAAATCATGGCAGAAAGTTTTAGTTTCCAAATCTAAATGTACGGAAAAAGCCCTATCAAAATTATTTACTACTGGTTCTGTGGCATAAACGAATATTAAAAATGTTACTATTCCTCGAAAGTGTTCCGTAAAAAATCATTAGTTGTTAGTAAAAATCTAACTTTAATCGATGTAATAATCTGTGTACACTTTTAAACTTTCGTGGCGCAAAAGTTCCTTGTTGTAAAGTGTTCATACACGTAACAATACATTACTTTAGATAGAAAGCTATGGAAATCGCCGACACTTCATACCTGGAGGGTCTGCGCGTCGATATAACTTGGCCTCCCTCTATTCCCCGTGATTAAGGCTAATAAATAACATTTTTCGGTGGAAATTGCTTTTATGAGATGCAGCTCTGCTTATGGTAGGCACGACAAATGCATGCATCGCTGCAGACTGCTTGAATATTGAAACGAAGACTACGGCAGAACCGTTGCCAGGTATACGCAAGTTGCAACATGAGCAAGAGAAATACATCTTTGATGGATGTCTTTGCGTGGTCGGATATACTGTTAGCATCGCTGATAAACGCATTTAGCCTTGCATAGCATAGGCGAACGATTTGTGAGAATAGGTAAATGGAAGCGCGTTACTAGATGCTTAACTACCAAAGTGAAACCAACCGATCAAGGAAGTTGTGGAGAGCGTTTTTCTCGAAAAAACCCGGTTTTTTCAATTAGGTATACTATACCTTCAAAATGAGTTTCCAAAACGAATAAATCATCTCAGCACTAAGTAACATACCACACAAATGTTTTTCGTATTCAATTTAATGTAATTAAGTTGTGATAGATGGCGCCAGGGCTTTACAAGCGAATGTTCGTTTAGCCTGCGGCTATTATTATAAATAACGTCGGGGGCTCAGGGACACCAGTATATTGCAAAGCTTTGTTTAACATCAATAGTAATTAATCTTTACTCATCTACGCCCAAAATGGCGTTTTAACTTTTATCGTTTATTTTTTAATTACACAGTTAAAATTATTCTATAGTTAAATAAAAGTTAATAGTATCTACATAGTTGACATATTTAACTGGTTCTATTATATGAATTATAATTTTAACTTCATTTTCGGTCGAATGCTCGTTTTTGTTCCGTGGTTGTCTTTTTTTTCTAACTAGATTTGGAAGTAATTTCTACATTATATATGTATGTATGTAGCACGTGTCTGTTTTAAAGGATTTTAGTAGACTGGAGCTAGAAAACTGGTTGAAGAATATGTTAAAGCTCATACTTACTGAATAAAAGCCTTCGCGACGCAATTTTCTAATGTTAGGTATAATTGCATTTAGGCAGCAGTGATTCAGTCAATCAGTGGCTTTACATGAGGCGACAGTAAGTATTTTACTTCGTTGTTCGCTCCTCCGGGTTTATAAAGCTGCCAAAGTATGATATATTAAATAATCTGGGAGTTAAGTAAATCTATGTTTTTTTATCAGTCATCATGCTCAGTTATATTAGAAAAAATTTGAAAGTATCAGTCAAAATTCAACAAAACACTTTTCTGCTTACTATGGGGACCTTATCTATACATTTGTATATATGTATGTATATGCCGTGTATCCCATTTAACTTGACATATCAAAATAAAAAAAGAAGTGCATCATACAAAAAACTTGTCCAGACATAAAATCAATATTTCTAAGGGGGACATCGGCCTGTCGTAAAATCAGCTCCCTCATCTCCCGCGAGAGAGGGAGGGATCAAATTTTAAATATTAAAGCTTTTATTGCAGTCTCGGATTATACGGAGAAAAATACGAAACTTTTATCTGAAACATTTTTTCCAATCGTTACAGGATAGCTTTTCAAAATATATTTGAAGCGTTTTTTTCCTTTTTCGAACTGATGCGATGTGCATTTCACAAGATATTCAACCGTCACTGAACCTATTTTGATATACAACACATCCTCCCCCGTGCTCCCTATAACGATTTGAAAAAAACAAAAAACCTTTGAGACAAAAGTTCGTTGTTTTTTATTTGGCATTTAAAAATTGGTCCCTCCCTTCTCAGAGGGGGAGCGGAAGGGCTTGGAAATATTCATTTTTCGTCCGACAAGTTTTTTGTATGATGCATTTTTTTTTTCAGTTATGTTGATATGTCAGGTTAAATGGGACACCCAAAAAATGCATGCGAAACATATTTCTTATTTTAATTTTGTAGCTTTTTTAAGACGCCAATACTCTTGTGAGAAAACTACTCCTAAAAATGCATTTGGAATGGAAGTGGTAACAAAATATTGTAGTTCATCTTGAATAGGTAAATATTTTTATAATAATTTTAATTTAATTCCCAGCCCAACGCTACATCGTAACATTGGAAAGCCTTTCCTTTGACGTATCCAATTTCTAAAATAACTCATTGTTGCTGAAGTCCAAAATATATGTATACTTTTATTTTTGGCAAACAAAAAAATTACCAAAATAAAATCGAATCAAGTACGTAAAATCAAGCGACATGGTAAGCCTCAGTCTATCGTTTCCCAAAAAAGGAAAAAGTGTCGCATGCCAAGCCTACCGCCATTCAGTCAGACAGGTAGTCAACAGCTTCATAGGTCGAGATGCATTGCATATCCAATAAATCATAACCTATCTCAATGCAGGAAAATCCGGCTAACCAGTTTTCTTCTACTCGTCGCGAAATCAGGTTTCCGAAAGAAGAGCTAGTCTAAGTGATCAACATACCATCCGTATCAGGTTTAGCTTTACCTTCTTTGAGCACCTGCGACATTCAAAAAAAAATTAAAAAAGAAGGAGTCACCTTAATCACGTTTACTTCCGATTCACCCACCTTTCCAGTTTTTGAAATAGTAGGAGGACTTTTGTATTCCACAGAAGGGGAATGATATTATGCCGGCGACGACTGGGCACCATATTATAGCTACCAGTTTGTTTACGCCATGAAAGTTTGCGAGGGCACACTCTTTACCATCTTTCAAGCATTGATGTATGTGAATTATAAATTGCTGTTTTGTTTACATCATATGATGACTCGACTAGTTTCATAGAAAACGACATGAGTCCACCAAATTGTAGTTTTCCAGATCTCCAGAAAACCCTTAAGAAAAGTACGCATACCTACCTACTTAATACACACTACTTGTCCTATATTCATTTAATATGAAATTATAAATCATCATCATGTACAATTATTTATGTCTTAAGTTGCACTTAAGGGGGAACGCCACTGTGACGGCCCAAAAACATTCTGAATTTTCGCGATTTTTTTTGCGCGGGTATAATTTATTTTTTAAGAATCACATAAAGGAATATTTAAATAGTATATATTCAACTATATGTAAACAAAATTTTATTAAAAAATATACAAAATTCGTTTAGTTATATAAATTTTTTCGAAACAACTTTTTTTGACCTTGTCCCATCGGACCAATGGGCCGATTTTTATTTATTTTTTTTGAAAGCTTTATAATTATAGTAGCTATGGTTGTACGTAGTCGATTTAAAAAATTTTATAATTACTATTTTTTAATACCATTTTACTAAGGAAAAAAAAGCCAAAATTTGAAAAAAAAAATTAAAAACGACACCATTTTGTGAAAACAAAAAAAAATTAAAAAACCCCTACGTGCAACCATAGCTACATTTATATAGATTCTAAACAACATTTTATTTTTCAATTTTAAATAGTTTTTCAACATGAATCGTTGGGACAATGAAGGAGGATATTTTTTGGACTACTACGAAAATGTTTATAACTCAACGAATTTTGTATATTTTGTAATTGTAAGTTTTTGTACATATAGTTCCCCCTTAAGGGGGAACGCCACTGTGACGAATTTTTTTGGGCAGGTTTAATTTATTTTTGAAGAATCGGATAGAGGAATATATAAAGAGTATATATTCAACTATATGTACAACAAATTACAATTACAAAATATACAAAATTCGTTGAGTTATAAACATTTTCGTAGTAGTCCAAAAAAATCCTCCTTCATTGTCCCAACGATATCATGTTGAAAAATTATCTCAAATTGAAAAATAAAATATTGTTTAGAATCTAGAAAAATATAGCTATGATTGCACGTAGGGGTTTTTTAAATTTTTTTTATTTTCGCAAAATGGTAGCGTTTTTAATTTTTTTTTCTTCAAGCTTTGGCTTTTTTTGCCTTAGCAAAAAAAAATTAAAAAATAGTAATTTAGCTTTAAAAAAAACAACTTTAAAATCGTCCCATTGGTCTTCAAGGAACCGATGGGACAAGGTCAAAAAAAGTAGTTTCGAGAAAATTTATATCATTTAACGAATTTTGCATATTTTTTAATAAAATTTTGTTTACATATAGTTGAATATATACTCTTTAAATATTCCTTCATCCGATGCTTAAAAAATAAATTATACCCGCGCAAACAAATTCGTGAAAATTCAGAATTTTTTTGGGCCGTCACAGTGGCGTTCCGCCTTAAGATCTTCAAATATCAATCAGAATAACTTTATTTATGTCCTTATAACTTATTATAAATGGCATTTCTTCAATTGTATCTTTTCTTTCTGAGTTAAGCACACGACTTTACATACACATACACATGTAAATAGATGAGAAACTTTATTAACATGTTGAGTTCCGCGTCGGCTGTTCACAGTAAAATGTCACTAAATTTTAGTTTATATACTTATGTACATATGGTGCCACTTGACGTATTCAGGAACGAAACCCTCTTTGTAAAAAAAAAGTTAATTCTTTAAAGGTGAAATATCGCAGAAAATAAAAAGAATTTATAAGGAACAGTTTTTCACTAACTTTAACATTAAACCTACCTAGTTTACGTAATAAAGGTCAGGTTGTGTTATGCGGATCATCACAAAGGACTAAGACGGGATACTCTTGCTTGTGAAGTACACTACAAGATTTTTCAATAAAAGAGCAAGTACTTAAAATATAAATTTGGCAATCTCTTTTGGTGCTCTAAGTACCTTGCAAAGCTGACGAAATGTGTCTTTACTGAACTCGACTGGTTAAGAGGAAAAAAGTTACCGTAAAATGAAAGGGGCGTTCTAATAAGAAAGATCCGAACACTGCATAACCAAACCAATATTAGGTAAATGTCGCGTTGCCCAGAAACCCAGCCCAGAAGTTCACTTTTACTAAGGCCGGTTTCTTGTGATTTACTTACATATGTATGTATGTACTATGGGTATATTCTGTCTGATTTGGCATCCTTTGGTTTTGTACTTACTACACATAATACTTTATTCAACGCTTAATTACTATTTGTGGTATTTTCATTATAGTGATAATACAGTACTGAATGTTTCATTTAAATCGATTCATTAAGGGTGTTTTTACGCTAAGCGCTGCCACAAGCGATGCTGCCAATCGCTGCCAGCTGCTACCATTCGCTGCCAAATCAAACACATTGCTTTCGTATATCTGTTTATGCTAATATTTGTATTAAATGCAAACTAAAAACTTAATTTAATTCTGCGGGAAAAATCTTATAAAAAACACTGATTGTTCGCATAATATTTGTAATCAAGTCCAAAATAAATAAAAGCATTTTTAAGTCCCTATGTTAACATAAAATCAATCGGAAATTTGAAAGTGTAAAGTGCGCCAACATGAATAACAGAACAGCGTGGCCGACTACTTCAGCTTTAAATTGCTCCAATACGCAGACGAGCAAATGTTACAAACCAGTAACAGAGAGCTTATTTCCCTTTTCAGATAATTAAGTAATCGACCGTGATCTTCGCGCCACTCACCCACAACAACCATTTAAGCTATAACGAAAACAAGATCGCCAAGTAAGATACTAGCAGTAATATGAAGAGAGAAAACCCTGATATTACCACCAATTCAAGTATTCGCGGCAATGGAAGAACAACTGGACTGGTAGGTTCAACATAATTCAAGTGATCGACCTGATCATGACCAACAACAAAGTCAACTCCAGACAAAATATGCGCAACCAAAAAGTCAATCTCAAACTCGTTATGCCACAAACAGCCACATGCTCGTTCTAACTGATCCTTGGTCTGGATTTGATCAGTTCGCTGGATATCCTGGAATTACCGTTTTAGTCTGAAAAACGAGTTTGCTGTGACAAGATCCAGATCATTTTCAAGCATCATCACCAAATCTTGTTTGGACTTGGTTAGTAGTAACACAAGAAGGAGGATACGAACGTTGGAATCATGATCTCAACTTGCAATCTTTCAACTCATGATAATGACCGGGATCAGCCGGTGGTTCAGATAAAAAGAAATCCTAACCCAAACAGATACAAAGCATTCTTCCAAGTATGTGAAAAGCCATCATGCAAACTTGAGTGAGTCTACACAAAAGTTCGAACTCCCAGTACAGGTCGAGCAGGTATTTATGGACTGAGCAACCTGTGAACTCGCTGATCCGGTACCTTCAGTCTACACCGAACTAGGTGTGATGTCGGTGTAGATCACAGAACCGCTCTTTGAATGTAAAGCGCGAGATCGACCATGGAACCAGATGAAAGGAATCAGGTGGCGCCTCTTAAACGAACCTACCTGTCATTTGTTGCACGCACTAAGTTAGCTACTTTTTCTCATCTTTTCGTGAACACGTGGTGGAACTCGAAACCTGAAAAACTTGAATTTTACAATTGTAAACACAATTCTCTTGCAGTCTAAGCAAATTACTGCAACAACAATGTAATTGTTTGTCAGCTTTTTGCGTATATCTCTCTAGAGTGTAGCGAATAATAAGACTGTTTATAAAACGAGCTTTTTAGTTTATGTAATTAGTGGAGAAATTTGCATAATAATTTCTTCGGTGAAGCAAAAATTATAACCTTAGTGTTGATATACTTAAAAATTCCACTACCAGCCTACCGAGTGTGAACAAATTTAAAGTTTTGTGAATCATGAAACAAACCCCGCCAACTTTTTGTTATTTTACTAAAACGACAATTCTAATTTATCGACAACAAAAAAACAAGCTCGAGCAAATAACTCATTTTCAAGTAAAGGCATAATAGCAGTGCTATCTAACAGCTGCTAACAACACAAAAATAACTACATCCAACACCTTTTTTCTAACAAACTAAGGAGTATCATAAAACTTTTCTCGGTCCGTATGACTGTAGCTGTAGACCTATTACATATATTATACATATTTCTATATTTATTTAAACCATTTATAACACGAAATTCGTTTTCTTACGTTGCAGAAGCATTGTTTAATGTAGCGCATTCCTCGACAGTCAAGAAATCAAAAATGTCCACGGGGACCTTCTACAATATTCTTAACAGTCAAAATGTTGTAATCATCTCAAAGAGACAAAAATAAAAAGCATCATACGAAATCCAATTGGCTCGCTTGTGCTGATCTCCTAAAGATGAACCCAAAGTTTGGGAAAAACGAAGTGGTTGTTCGTATGGCGCTGTGGCGAAGAATAAGACGAAGCAGCAATAGGTTTAGGGAAAGGCTTAATAAAAATTCCGTTCTTGAAAGCAGACAGGAACAGCCTTGGTGCTTGCGTTGTTTTCACTAATCTTGCCAGCAGTTTTCCGTTACCGGAGTCAATCACAACATTGTCGTGATCGTTAACAAAATTTTTGACTGTGACGTAACTCCTCAGAAGCCTTCCTATGCCTCGGTCGAGCTGTTGTTAAGATCAGCAATGGCCGCTAATGACGATTGGTTTTTTCTCAGGCGCTCGGCTGATATCATCCTCATCTGCGCGATCGTCCACCGATATTCAATTTTTATTATAATAACCGAGCCGATAATGATCAGGTTCAGAGTATAATTTTGATGCTCATGAATATTCCCTCTAGTGCGTTGGGGGCTGAAGCAGAGGCTGCGACTGGAACGCGGTGATTCAGTGCCGTTAACTGAGCTAATGATGGATGCGCAATGATCGATTATATGGATCCGGGTAACAACAGTGTGTGCCTTCTGGACTGTTGTTTTGTACATTTACGGCGCTCCAAAGATGACAGGATGAACGATTTGCAGTAAACGTTTCCTACACGCAGTAAATTATGTATTTTAATTTACAAGCAGCCATCATTACTCGACTAATTAAGGCTACCTTCGCTATTAATCTCGAGCTGATTCACATACGCCTTTTAATGTGTTCTTAAAGCCTTTAAAAACTTGCAGCGTTGTCCTTGTTTATTTGAATATGTATGCCATTAGATTTAGGTCTGAAAGAATGGAATAACAAATCTACATAGAACGAATCACGAAATACTACAGTCTTAATTACTAGACGGACTCGAAAACATAAGCAAACAGTCAACAAGTTTGCCTGAAACCTTTAAATACCTATAATACCTAAGGAAATGTTGAACCGTGTAAAAACTTTGCACGTGAATAGTCAAATGTGTTTTTGGCCTGTGATATCTTAATATTCTTCAAGTTTCTTCGGCTCTTAAGTTAAAATATTGTAAAAAAGTTGTGGAGACTTAACAAGGTAAAAGGGAGTTAAACTTTTAGGATTTTTACCCAAAATATTTATGATTTTGGACGAAATATAAACATAAGTTTTCGGTATCCAATTATGTATGTGGAAGAAAAGTAGTTTATTAAACGATTTTATTTAGTTTCAAACCGTGTACGTAACAGTCAAATCTTGTAATCTAATTTACGCCCACTTTACGCTAACCGACTGAGTTGAAATTTTCCACCCAGCTTTGGTTCCGGTGACAATACAATATAGTACATATACTCAGGATTTTAATATATTTAAAATGGCGGATGTCCCAAGATGGCGGATTATATTTTCCTTTAAAATCTCATAGACATGGGTGTCAAATGAAAGGGTTTGACGAGCAGAATGTCACAGGTTCATTCTAAATTTAATAGGTCATTCTAAATTTAATATGGCGGACACCTCAAGATGACGGATTACAATTTGTTTCACAACCCCTTTGACATGGGTATTGAATGAAAGGGTTTACCGAGAAAAATACGATAAGCTAATCAAATCATTCTAAAACCAATTTGGCACGCATATTATACAATAATGAAGCGTTGGGAGAATTATTCAGAATGCGAAGCTTAATTTAGTGATTTCTATGAAGTCAAACACAAAAGAAAAAGTAAAAAATGAAATATATAAAAAAATAAATACAAACGATATTATATTCGTAATTTGTGATTTGATTTGATTTGTGATTTTTAAGATTTCTTTCAGTACTCGCGTGACGTTTCCGTACTTCTCATTACCTGTTATTGACATTGGCTTCTAAACGTTTATCTTGTCTTTCATATCCATAACCATAGTGCAAATAAAGCTATTATATGATACTAATTAATGATTTCTTGAAAACCCATTGAAATATCATTAGTTAAATATCCGGGTATTATTGACCCACCCCAACTTCCGTGTAGCATTCTTCTACCCCGATGACGCCGGGTTAATTTGCTTTAAACGGTGTAAACTAAAGCTTACATAATATAGTGATTTCTATTAAGTCAAAAACTAAAAAGTAAGAAATAAAATAAATAAAAAAAATTTTGAAGTAAAACTTTTTTATATTCTTAATTAATTTGCACTTAACGGTATAAAATAACTTTTGAACCATTTTGCACTATTTACCATAAATCATGCCATAATCTGGTATATCAATCTACCTACATATATGTTACAAAACATAAGAAGAGAGGTTTAAGTAAATGTATACAGATTTTAGATTTATTTGTTCAATAATTTATTATGGTTATAAAATCTATAAATATTATAAACCTCTTTTCTTATGTTTTGTTACATATATGTAGGTAGATTGATATACCAAATTATGGCTCGATTTATACAATACATAGTGCAAAATGGTTCAAAAGTTATTTCATACCGTTAAGTTCAAATTAATTACGAATATAAAATCAATTTACTTAAAAAATTTTTTTATTTATTTTTTTTTTCCAATAAAAATATTTCGAGTCCAAAATTTTCCTTCATTTAATTCATAATATCAAAACAATAAATTTGCCAGTTTCCTTAAAAAATTATGCGTCCTATAACTTTACATTGTAATTAAATGTTTATGTAATGTCACAAACTTTAAGGAGCTTTTTTTAGCATACAGCGCCAGAAGGAAATTTTTGGAAGGGTTTTTATTACATAAATATTGTTTGATTATCGGCTCCACCATCAACTCATACGAGTCTTAAACAAATTAGAAAACAAATACAATATTAATGAGAAGTGGTTGAGGTCATCAATATGAACATATTTTAGAACTTTAGAAATTAGAAATTCGGTAACTACAAATTTATGTAGATTTCTCTGGAGTATCTCTATTCAATCAATTTATAATACTTATTATGGAAATTTTCTGAAAAATTGTAAGTCAGGAAAATTCTATATTTTAGGTACTTGAAACTTAAAAATGTAAAAAAATATATCTTACTTTACTAATTTTCCCACTTGATATCAAAATGCGAAGGAAAATTATCTTAAGTGCCTGCGGATTTTATTATTGTCATTGTAAATTATTTAGCAATGGGAATAATAATTTAAGTCCTTAGCTGCGATGGGTTGAATTCTCCCAAAATTACACATGTATACAAATCGTCCTTATGTATGTAGATGGAACCATTTTATTTTTACCCTTAGAACAGAAAACAAATCAACCGAAATCTTCTTTAGATGTTAGTTTAAGATAATATATTACTCTTAAAATTATTCTTTCAAGAATTAAAAAAAAAATCTTAATTCATATAAGTCTTTTGCTTTTCTAATTTTAGTCAGAAAAAAAAGAAAAAAGTTATTTCGGAAAACAAAGCCAAAATTAATGAGCATTTACGTTCTTAAAAATTACTACGTTTTTTCTTCATAATTCGATTAGGTCAGATTAAATAAAAAATGTACCATTGAATGCATTTCTTTACCACTACCCATACAAACATTTTAAAAATTGTTAGAAGCAAAATTTTTTTCCCATTCAAAGTTCAAATCTTGGATTGAAAACATTAATTATTAGCTTCATTTCTTGGCGCAAAGTTAAGGCAATTATAAAAATATTCATCAAATTCAGCTCTGTATATAGTTTTCCTTTTTATACACATTGCTATTTATATTAATAACCCAGTTACAAAAAGATTTAATTACATTACAAAAAAGATAAACTACTTCTCTTAGAGCTTAAGTACTATTTTACCTGATCATGTAGATACGTAGGTACTTATACTAAAGTCAATTTTGAAATGCATTTTTTCAAAAGGATGGGTAATAAGTTAAAAAGTAATTATTCAAATTTAATGAAATGAAAAATTTGTATGTTACAGCTTTTACGTTAATATCCAAATGGTGTTTAATTTTAACTAGTTTATATTATTTACAAAAAAGAACTACATAACTTCGACCAATTTTTTCTTATGTATTTAATTATTTAATTTGTTCGAATTTATATACATTATACTTACCTGTATAATGTATATAAATTTTCCATTTAAAGATTTCAAAAGATCAGTAAGATAATGATCAGAATATATGATTCAATTTTTATTAAAACTTGTATTTTTCAGAGAAAATTCCTAAAAACATTTTATTTCAAATTTATTCCTGTCATGGGTTACGTGAACGTTTTTAAGGGACACATTATTAAAGCAAATTAATTTTTTTTTACACAATTTACAAAAAAAAAAATACTTAAACAACGAACTCTCAGCATACCAAAATTGCCAAACTTTAAAGAGTTCGGCGCTTAAGTCTTTTGTTGCGAACACTAATTCAAGTCAATGTAAAAAGTAAATAAAACATGGAAAAAGCAGAGGTAAATGATAAAATGTCATCACGCTGTACTTAATTCCAGTCAATAATGGTGTACTTAATTCCAAACGACTCAATAATTAAATTGTAGCCCCAAGTAAACATGAAAGTCACCTAATTATTAAAACGGAAATATTGAGAACTTGAAAAATTGAGTTTTGGTATTTCTTATATCGCGATAAGCCTTTGATCGTAACGTTCTATCTCAGTTTATCTGAAAACATTCACCATATACTAGAGGAATCTTTTACTTTAATAAACAGCATACATACTTAAAAAGTTATCAAAAATACCCGTAACGTGTAGCTATCTTTAAAGTATCTCCTTAAGTTGGTAAGAGGAAAAGAAGAAATAGTTTACGACACCATACAGATGCAGGTTTTACAACACCTACGTTTTACCTGAATCCATGGGCGTAAGATATAACACCGTGCCTGAGTCACGCTAAACCCAAGAACCAACATTTCAAGTGGTGCGGTGAATGTGTGGTGCTTTATAAGAGAGAGGTACGTTTGCGGCAGTGAATAAGCCGCGGCAATAAAGGTAGAAGTAACCAAATAAAACACCAAGCCTCTTCAGTAGATGGCTGCGTTGTCTTTGTATTGGATCTAAGAAAATTCATGTTTGTAATAAAAATATTTCTTCTGTAGCTCCTACAGTAATGACAAACGAAGCCCAAGAAAATTTTTTATTTTCGTTAATTGCGAAAACAGGGACGTGCAGTACTTACAATGCACAGCTGTCTCCAGTCTTTAGGATTTTGTAGGTAATCCTTTCCAATGATCCTCTGGCTAAGCTACTTCCTTAAATGCGAAGCCGCACTTTCCATTTTAAACACTTAGGAAATTCTGCCCTGATAATTTTGCACTTGCCACTTGATTTAAACCTAACATCTTTGCAAAATTTCCAGCATCTCACTCATTACTTCAAAACACTCGAAACGTAAGAGATCTTCCCCTAAAATATTTCAGAAAAGCCTTCACATTGCGCAAGAAGTTACTGGAAACACAGCAATTTTAAAACAAGGCGAACCAACTGTCCATTTTAATGAAATTTGTGCACCACTGGAAAAAGACTCAACAAACACGCAAGAGAGCGGGATCTTGTTTTAAACTAACTTAAAGTGGAAGATTTAAACCTTTTCCGGGGATTATCGACGCAGGAGGAAACCGCACTAATTTTTGTCGATTTAAATCAATTAAACGCTAAGAATTTTTCGATAAATCTTCAAAAATTGCAGAAAAATATTATTTCGTTTGCAATGAACGAAAACTCTGGAGTCGATTTAAGATCGCCTAGTGTTCAGGTAGACAACTCAAAGATGTTGAAAAGAAGAAGAAGTCAGGGCAAAGGAAAACCGAATGAGGCGAAGTGGGACAAATAGACTGCCAACGGTACTCTCCCTTTTCCTCGAGCAGTACTGAATGCGGATAAAAAATCCTCGATACCCGTACCTATTATACCTGTAGAGCTACAGGTGAATATATCGATGTATGGAGACATGCGCATGGCTTCAACAGCACGCGTATTTCTTGGCTTAAATCGCCACATAGCTGAGCGCGCAAAAAGAAAAAGCAACACTCCGCCAGGGATGTGTTGGTGCATAGGCTGTACACGTTCGTTATTCGTGGCTGAGAAAAAGCGTGCGCTCGGGAAATAAGAACCGCACCGAGATATGAGAGTTTATTTCGCTTTTGGTCCATTTGGACACTGCACTTTTGAGTGTATGTATATAAAATAAAATAATAAGTAGCCAGCAAAAGCTTCAAGACTTTAAGTGAACTGCAGAAATCTTTATCTCATTTCGCTAAAAAGTATTTGTATTATATTCAGCTTCAAATCCATATTGGTCAAACGCTCAACTTAACTGTGATAAAAGGCGGCAAAATTTAAGGTCATTGTTCGATACATGACCTGTTATAGGCTCTAAGTAAACCTTGCAGTTTATTAAGTTTTTTTTTCATTGCGCCAAAGGACACAAAAATTTTTTTTTATTTAAGGTGACGACAGAGGTAGAGAAAGGCGAGCCAACCGAAATAATACACACACAAAGAAATACCTCCAAACTCCAAACCCGTAGTTAATATTTATACACGCATGAATCCATTGGCAAAACTGTAGGAAAGAATGAAACAGCTGAGGCACCTTTGAACTGACGTAAGTTCAATGAAAGGAGAAATAAAATTAAGCAAAGCACGAAGTACATACGAATATATATATACGCAGAAAATAAAAGAAACAAGAAGGGTTAAGAAGTCAGATATGTTGAAGGTCTTTTGCGTTGGATACATTGATGATGCTGCACCAATGCTAAATCGATAGAGGATGCTTATCTTCCAGATTATTTAGTGTTTTTGGCGAATAGAAGAGTAGTGTAGAGTCAGAGATTTTCAAGGGCAATGCAATAAAATAAGTTCTAGTTTTCTCAAAGGTATCATTACCTATTAATCTGAATTTCTTTACCGTAAAATAGTAACCTACTTGGATACGTTTTTTGCACATTTTTCAAAATAATGGGTGAGGAATTGAAATTAAGACGATAAAAAAATATCCATTGTTTTGACCTTAACTTAAAGATTAAATAGCTAAAATAAAATATCGAAAATATCTTAAACACACATTAAAAAATTATAAACAATTGGTGTTCAAGATACCTTCGCTTTTGATGCTACTTGGAGAGCAAAATGTTTTTGAGAATAAAACTCTTATTCTGCATGTTACATATATGTAGATCACAAAATTCCACCGCAAAATGTAACTAAATGATTGTGGAATATAATCTGTGCAAAAATTAAATTATTGATTTAATAAATTATTAAATTATTGATTAATTATTATGCTATTGCTATAGGTTGTAAAATATTAAGGAAAAATATACATATTAGAAAAATGGGAATACCTTATGTGAGAACTAAAATGTAAATGATAAAGCTGATAAGTTCTTTCTATAATTTATTTCAATATACTTAATATAAGCTAAAAAAGATAAAAACAGTTTGAATAAAAACTGACAAGATGCAACTTAAACTAAACAAAAAGTACAGGCAATTGGAATTAAAGAGCATCGGGGGAAGGTAAAGGAGCAGAATTATTAACTTTACGTAGAATTCGAGTAATGAGCTCGAAATGTCCATAGTTGCGGTGCGGTGAGTGGTGACTGCCAAGACGAAAGAGTAGAAAGGATCTTACATTGCGAGGGTTTGTACAGAGGGATCCCTACGTTATGTAAGAGAACCGGTGATGGATGAAGATTATATCAGCGGCATGGTGGCAGTTAAATAGGGGTTGGAGGTTAAACAGTTTTAAATGATTCTCATAAAGAGGCAGGTTAAGATTGTTTACCCCAGCAAAGCCACGCAACGCAACGCAAAGCATAGAAATCTTCGCTGCAAGACTTCAATTCTGTTCATAAGCGTTGGCTGAGAAATCTTCTGTGTTTAAGTTATTAACAATAAAATAATGGCTTTTATTTTTAAGGGTTACTAACCCATCCTCACAGCAATATATGCGCTGAGGCATTTCTTCAACATAGTAGACAGACGCCTATCCTCAAAGGTTACCCTATTGTGTTCTTTTTAAAGGGTGTCCCAATAAGAGTGCACGATTTAATTTAAAAATAAAACGCATTCCTTTTTGAGTGACTGATGATATGTTTATTGCATTGTAAAGTAGACATGTTCCGATTATGTATGGAATAAAATGTGAGGCAAATGGCCCCAGCGGGTTTGAATAGAGACTCTTGCTTTTTTCATCAAATTTTCGATGACCTGAGATTAAGAGACACGAGTCACGACATTCGAAAAGTAGTTTTTTCAGTGTACTTTCATTGATATCCTTGAGCGAAAAACTGCTGGTGTATTTTGATCATTTTTTACTATAACTATAAATTCAAAAAAAAAATTTCATAATAAACTTACATAAAATTCGCCATTATATAAAAATTAAATATGTATGTCGTGATTTCAAGTACAAAAACCAAACCAAAAATTTAAAAATCAAAAAGAAATACAATATTACAAATTCTATTCGTCACTTGCAATAGTTCGAGAACGTTTGACTGGCCTTATTTCAAAATAGCTACTTGCTATACCGACAAGGCCGCCTGCACTTCCGTTAGTTTTAGGTTTTACAAAATTTGTCATTAGAGATTGTTGCTCCTGCTTTAAAAATCTTTATACACTTTTAGGCAGAGTCCAGATCCAAATTTATGTAAGATACAAGCGATTGTCACCTATCACTTAAAAAAAGGATTTATATAAGGTGACAGCTTTGAGCTTATTGATTATATGTAAAAAGGGACAGCATTAAAAATTCCTTTTAATTTTATGGAAGAGTATCGCCATTTTTCACTAAGGTTTTCCCAAAACTGCAACTAAAGGATTTGACTTATCACGCAACATTAAGGATAAGAAATAATATTTTTTTATCAATCTTTTGAGAAGTTTGCTGTGATAAAATTCTCTAAAATGTGACTCGATACGAACTACAATTCTGTATATCAAAGATTTTTTGATAAATCACATGGCAAGGAAACAACAAACGTAGGCGTCAACGTACATAGCCTATAACACACAATACATTTAATGGAAATGTTGTGCAATGTATTATAGAACTCCATAAGAAAAAAATAACATGTTGGTTAAAAACCGTTAAATACTCCTTTTAGATGAAAAGTCGCTTGTATAGCACAGCAACGAGCTTTTTGGTTTGAGAGCTTCACGCTTAAAAATTGTCTGGACCTCAGATAGTATTTATTCATCTTTCTTAATTCAAGCTACAATAAGAACTTAATGGTGATAATATAATAAATAGCTTAAATTAAACAAACTAAAGAAAAAAACTAAAGAAATGATGTCAGGGAAGGGGCCCAAAACGGAAACTCTGCAAAGCGGGTATCCCCGGCCTCTCGCGATTAAACGCATATCTAGCTCCTGCGCGTCAAAAAGTAGTTTTCGACGTTTTTATGAAAAATATCAAGGTCTGTTATATCGCGATTGCTAATGATAATTTTGATTTTTGTGTTGCTGTGTATACTTATGTTATGTAGCAACTGACATTTTATAAAAATGATTACTTGATATAAGACTTCGCATTTTAAGTATTTTGATGGAAATTGAAGAAAAACAATATGTATAAAAGAAAACCATTTAAAACGAATAATGCTTAAGTCCCTTAACCATTTTTTTAGACGCTTTCGACGTATTAACAAACATAATTGCATAAAAATCTGCCGGGTTTCAAATAAGGACCTATTGCAGGAAATTACAAAACTGTTATGTAATACAAAGTGGTTCTTATACAATGCCTATTTAACTAACTTTATAATTGTTTTCGTAAAGATATTAATGTTCAAATGATTTCACAAAATTGCTTAGGGGCATTTCATAAAAGAAATATTTTTGACATCTCATCGACTCAAAATAAATTTAACGATAACTTAGGTGAGATGTGCACGCGATATCTGCAAGTCGCATAGCTCGCCACATTGTCAGTATGAAAACATTACCCATGCCAAGCATTAAAAATGGCGGGGAGAATGAAGGGACACATAATGGTTATTACAGATAAAGGTAAGTTATAAACCCATTGGTGCTGGATTTGTGAGTATAGCTCCTCGTCTCGCCTATGATATGTAATTGGTTTTGGAATCTATGCCTGCAATTAGTCCATAAGCTCTGCAGGCTTCCTTATTACTAATGACGCGAATTTAATAGTGAAGTGTGGTAATATTTTCAGAAATAATGTACCTAGCCAACAGAAAACTTACAATTACAATAACATTCTTAATACTCCCTCTCCTTATTTTTGTTTACGCAATTTTCCAAATTTTTATGGGGTTATGCAAAAAATTGGTACTCAAAGGAACAACTTTTCAAAATTTAAAAATAAAAATATAATACAACCATTGGCAAGTACAAGCAGCCCAAAACGTCATGTGAATACATATTTCAAAAACTTAAGTTTTTACCACCATTTGACTTCACTTAAATACAAAAATGTGTTATATCCCATGATTATGTTTAGTCTGAAAAATTGATAATTTTCATAATAAAAATATCTATATATTAATACGTGAAGGGAAAACTTTGTACCCCTTTTTAAGTATATTGGACAGACGGAGCAGTGTGAGATTTGGCATAGTTAAAGTTTACAGAGAGAAGCAGTGCAGAAAGCTAAAATTTAAATATAATATGTGTTACAAATACATTAAATAAAATAAATTCATTATTTACGTTCATACTGTCTATGTCAAACGCATAGTAGTCTGTGGTCAAACTGTCGTAATTTTTTTATTGACAGTGCCAATTTCAAACACATATAGGTAGTAGGCTGTGTACATTCGTATTTTTCGTAGTAACCCCAGTAGGTCGAATTTCGACCACAGGGCGACTACTAGTAATCTTAATTATCCTAGAATAATAAGAAATGTACAACATCGATCATAGGACTGTTTTTACTTATCAATTCTCACATTTGTAAGCGTGTTAATTTTGAAGTATCGCAGCACAAAATTTGACCAAAGCCAGTTTCGATTAAGTCGTATAAATAAATAGTTTGTGATACGCATTTTACTATACATAGTTGAATAAAATGGTTTTAATGCCAAAGTCATTATAATTCAGTTTTTAACTTTTGTTTTATTTATGACCATCTCACTTAATTGCCATTGAACATATGTACATAGGTAATAAGAAAATAATAAAATAAAACAAAATAAATATATACATATTAGTTAATTTTAATTATTTCAACATTTGGCATAAATTTGTTATATGAAAAACCCAATAAAGAACTAATCTTATTTATTTATTATCAGTATTTAAAACTTAGGATCACTACTGCTAGATAGAAGTTTAGTTGAAGTAGCTCTACTGAGAATTTTTTTGCAATTATGTAACTTCATCAAACCCTTAATTTCCTACTGGGTTGCCACCAAGGTAAGGTAGGTTTCCGATTGCCCAGTGTAGAGTAAAAGTGTGTACACTGTACTATATTCTATGTAAAGTGTGGTGAATAATATATACTACTAGCTGGCCCGCACCCGGCGCGGTTGCCCGGGCACAACTACCCTTAAAATAAAAGTAAACTTTAATAAAAATATGATGTTGCCGATTTCAAATTTATCAAATGTCACTCAGGAGGTTAAGCACATGACGCAACATAAACATATGACTGCTCAACATTCCTTCCCCCTCCCTTCCCTCACTTTCCAATTGCGAAGCATAGCCTATGTCTCTTAGGAGGTTGTGCGCTACATGCCCACCGAATTTCATACCGATCAGATAAGTGGTTTTTGCGTGACTCACCATAAACATATCACTGGCGTTCAGAATTTCTTAACTTTTAACAATAGTAAACAGTTACAAAAGCCTATATCACTACTTACAACGTCTTCATGTCTCTAAAGTTTCATCAAAACCGGTCCAGCTGTTTCGAAGATTAGCCCGTACAGACAGGAAGACAGAAAAAAAGTAGCCCATGTCGTCACTTCTCGAAAAATCCCAAATACCAAGTTTAGTGCAAATCGCATATACTTTAAAATTTAATAGTCTGCCACCTTGAATTCGTAAATTCTGACCACTTGGTTTGAAAACTTCCAAGTACCAAGGTTGGTAGAAATCACCTAAACTTTTTAAATTTTAATTCGATAGTCCGCCGTCTTGAATTCGGAAATTCTGAGAGTCGAGTTGAAATCAGTGACTCCGAAATCCCCAAGTACCAAGTGTGGTGGAAATTGCATAAACTTCAAAATTGGACAGTCTGCCATCTTAAATTCGTAAATCTAAGAGTTTGGTTGAAATTAGTGACCGCAAAAATCCGCAAGTACCAATTTAAATTGTATTCGCATAATCTTTTGAAAGTCCACCATTTTGAAGCATGCAAAAAAAAGAATCCTTTGCCCATCTCAAGGATATTTTCTAATATACATACCTATTAAAAAAATATGTTTCCACGATTAGGCCAAATTGTAGGTTAATTATGTGTGAAAAAGAAAACATAACATATTTAACATTTGCGGAATAATTTAAAAGAAAAATGTTATTAAAAACATGACATGTGGGTAATAAAAAACGAAACCAAACAAGTTGTTTCCCTTAATATACTGACTTATGTAGTAAGCAAATGCGAATAGTAGAGAGTAAACGAAAGGATCTTATTCTTCTCTTTCCCATAATAGAAATTCTCAAAATGCAGTATGTAAACTTATATCTCGTTTAAATTTTTTATTAAATTCGGTTAAACGGTGAAACTGCCGGCTAAGAGTCCGCTTTGGTCACTACTTTTCATGCATAAAGGACTCAAATCCAGTTTTTATAAATACTGTTCAACTCAAAACATTCTCACGAGGTGCCTGCCCTTCAACTGATTTTCTTAAGAAAAGCTGCAAAACCAGTTTAACTGAGTCGTCATATGTAACGCGACATTCATTTTGAATAATCCTAGAGTATATGAGGGTTCACTGGACAGTGTCCACTTAGATGAGCAAAAAAAATCACAGAGAATACCCAAAGTTGTCCCTCCTAATATGCAAATAGTAACCATTTTCCTTTATTGTTATTTCTTCGCCCTTTTGAAATATAAATTTAAATTGAATCCCTTTGTTAATAATTTAAACTGATATATTGCTGGACATCAAATTCGGGTGCTCATTAAAATATTCAGGTAAACTCCAACATGCTGTCCCTTTAGTGAAGTACGTCGCAGACAAAGATTCTGTCGCTTCTGCTGGGGGATTAAGAAACCAAACCCTTTTTTAAGGATTTCCCCTAGGCATTCTTATCAAAGATTTGCTTTTAGGGGAAACAAATATAAAAATATGCGTGAGAGCTTCTTCGGCAGAGATAAGTATAATGCAAAAAGTAATTTATCTACAGTATCGGCCAAAAGTAATGGTATACTGAATCCAATTTCGTTTGATACATTATATGTAGATATATCCTAGTTGTAGCAAGTGATTGTTAGAACAAAAAAACCTTCTTACTCAATATTTCGTGAAGCAGGGGACACTTTGGCAACATCGAAGAACCCAAAAGTGATAAACCGTTGGAAAATCTGGAACAAATATTTTTTATAGTTCAATATCTTTTAATTTTGGACTGTCTCACTCTTCTTATTAAACCCATTTATTTAATTCATTAAATGCCCAATCACTTATTTGGACAAATGTTATAAAACGGCATCTCCCGAAATCGTCTGATATGTATGCCTTCCTTCCTTGATTACGAAAAATTTCAGCAATCACTCACGTTATACTTGCTTGACATATCTAGACTGTAAATTTAAAAACCGGCCAAGTGCGAGTCGGACTCGCGCACGAAGGGTTCCGTACCAAACGTACCAAAAACGGCAAAAAAATCACGTTTATTGTATGGGAGCCCCCTTAAATATTTATTTTATTCTGTTTTTTAGTATTTGTTGTTATAGCGGCAACAGAAATACATCATCTGTGAAAATTCCAACTGTCTAACTATAACGGTTCATGAGATACAGCCTGGTGACACGGACAGACAGACAAACGGACGGACAACGGAGTCTTAGTAATAGGGTCCCGTTTTACC
The DNA here is from genome assembly GCA_951509405.1 of Machimus rusticus. Lineage (NCBI taxonomy): Eukaryota > Metazoa > Arthropoda > Insecta > Diptera > Asilidae > Machimus > Machimus rusticus. The sequence goes on from OX608049.1 coordinate 57,628,887, forward strand.
CTTTGGGTACGGAACCCTAAAAATGAGATAATTTTCGCAGTTCGTTTTTGCTCCGTTAGCCTTTGCAATTATTCTTAATTTAAATTCAGTACTAGATATATTATACTTCGCGTCAATTCTAATTTTTTTTTCTTTGTATTAACTTTATTAATTTTTTGTTTGGTATGGATTTATTGTGTGACGAAAAGTTATAAACAAAATTAAAGAGCATTGAAGTAATTCATAACAATTTGTTGTTTTCTAAGGAATCTCACTAAAAAATACTAATATAGTGATTACTAACAATGTACATTACAAACTTTAAATCGCTATTTGCAATCCAAATTAGCTTTCATTTTCGAAAGTTCACCAAACACAATTTAATTTTCTATGATTGAGATCAATGCAACAGCTTAAATGTAATTTTTATTAGCTTTTTTCCTTTTTCTCCAAAATCCCTTATACTATTATGACTTGAATTTACTGCGACTGTAAAGTTTTTCTCCTGTATAAAATTTCGTGCGCTACTATACTAATGAGGCATGCTGTATAGAAGGAAACAGGGTACTTCCAGTTCTGGATGTACTTGTAACCATTAAAAAAAAAACTATTTTGTTAGGCTGGTGTGCACGATTAAAGAACAACTACTTAACCGATTCCTGCGATTTTTTAATATGTTATTGTACACATGTATAGCTATCGCATGAACTAAGATCGTTTTGATTGGTAAGAAATTGACCAATTTTCCATCCTAAAAAATTTGTGTTTTCGAAAAATGGGTGCCATTTTGTTATTTTTTGTTAAAAAGCAATCATTCTAGTTCATTCGATAGCTATACATGTGTACAATAACATATTAAAAAATCACAGCTAACGGTTAAGTAGTTTTTCTTAAATCTTGCACACCAGCCCAAAAAACGTGTTTTTTTTTAAATTCAGTATGCCGAAAAAAAAATTAAAAATATAAAAAATGTTGTTTTGTAATATTTAGTGTCCAATAAATATACCTACACAATTTGAAAACGATATCTTTATTCTTTCTATTAAAAAACAATGTTTAAAAAAAAAGAAACGTGCGGGTCTCAGGACCCCCGGTAAGAACGAAGTTCTGCTATAATATACATATAAATAATAAAAAGAAAAAAATTCGACATATTTAAGTATTTTTATTTTAAAATTCAACCATGGAAATTATTGGCTTGTGGTAGCTAAAGTATGATACATATGTCTACGACTCTATTTTGGGTAAATATTTTTAAAAAACAGCATCTATAGTTGTACCAAACTTTGTTGTTGAGTGTTTCGGATTATTATTCATTGACAAATTAAATGTTTCTAACAGACATTTTTTTAGTTAATCAGATCTTGCATCTGGAAAATTAATGTTAAAATCACCAGCCAAAATGAGTGGGACCTTATCAGGGGGACAGGGATATATAGGAAATTCCCGATGTATTTCAAATTATGTTCAGCTGACAGTGTGTGGAATTGAAAAATATTACTTCTCCCTACCTATAATGCTTCAAATCCTGTAACTTTAAAATTTGACAATTTGGTGCATATCGCATTAACTTTAAAATTTGACAGTCCGCCATCTTGAATTCATAATTCTGACAGTTAATTTGAAATTAGCGACCCCGAAATCCCCCAATTTTCAAGTTGGGTGCAAATCGCACTAACTTTAAAATTTGACAGTCCGCCATCTTGAATTCGAAAATTTTGCCAGTTGATTTGAAATAAGCGACCCCGAAAATCCCCCCTTATCAAGATTGGTGCAAATCGCATTAACTTTAAAATTTTTCCACACGCGTGAGGGAAAAGTGCCACTAAAACGCACGCCTTTCCGGTTGTAAAGTGGCTTATTATCCACTAGTGCTTTATTGTGCAACTCGGGCGGTGCGTAGCCGATTGCGCACGCTGGCAGTTAAACAAACTCGCTTCGCTCGTGGGTTTATTGCTGCCAGCGTGCGCAATCGGCTACGCACCGTCCTTGTTGCACAATATAAAGCACGAGTGGATAAAAAGCCACTGTCCAACCGGAAAGGCGTGCGTTTTAGTGGCACATTTCCCTCACTAGTGGGGAAAAATAAAATGTGCAATTCGGGCGGGGCGTAGCCGATTGCTTACGCTGGCAACTAAACACACTCGCTTCGCTCGTGCGTGTACTGCTGCCAGCGTGCGCAAACGGCTACTTTACGCCCTTGTTGCACAATATACTATTACAGTCCGTCATCTGAATTCGCAAATTCTTCTATGCGTAAAAAATACGCAAACGCAACACTATCACGAAAAGGCTATACACATGTAAACACATTTGAATTCATGTAGCATATACATAAATACTAACACCAATTTTATTTGCCACTATATGAAGCATACACATACACACACTTGATAGTCGTTTCACCAAAGAAAGTATAATAAAGTATTTTTATATTCTATATTCTTTGGTTTCACGTACAGTAACATGACGGAAACCGAACTAATAAAAACGTTTAACTTACGAGTTTATGACTTCCACCGATGGCTTAGAAGGGTCAGAATTGCCACTGTTCATATTGTTTGACATGATTATTTTTCTATGCGTACAAAATATGCAACACTACTACGATTACGTTACACACATGTAAACACTTTGTTACTGTTCCTCTGTCGTTTTCTCTATGTTCACCTGCCTAGTTTCTCAACGCATAGTGCGCCATAAAGAACTTCGTTCTAAAAATTTAGACATTTTTTCTGGATGCACTACGGATATATTGGTATTTTTCTACTAAGTTTTTGGAATATAGAGAAAGTTATATTTAAGATAAGTATTCCTTTTATTCATGTGTGTGACCTGGGTCCTGGGAGTTGCTTTGTAAAATATTTGAATTTTATAGTACATACATAAGTATGTACTTAAATATATGAGAAAACTTTACATTGGAATTATTGAATTTAATCAAAGAACGTTTATATTTTCTTTGATTTAATGGACTCATTTTGTGTTTAATGTTGTTAAGTTCTCACAACTTCTGTTATTTTGGCTAACACTAAATATAAATTTTAAAAAAAATCGGTTGTTTGTAAAGTCGGTTTACTGACGATAGTTGAACGTGACAACGTCATAAGAAGCCGCAATTATCGTTGCTATAAACAATTGACACCACATTCACTTTTCACTGTACTTCATACTTGACGAAAATATGTAAATGTATTATTGTATAGCAGCTGTCCATGCGGACGCATCGCTCACTCAAGTAGGAGAGAGACAGATGTCGAACGCTGCCGAACGCGGAGGCCGATTGTGCTCTGTGATTGTGATTGTGTGATTGTGCTTTGTCGCTCGTTCCGCGCTCTCGCTTGCACTTCAAGCCTTAAATGGAACGCCTCAGAGCGAGGTAACGCCTCAGAGCGAGGTAACGCCGCATGAGTCATGTTTTTTCGTGCGTGCAGCCGGCTCAATCGAATTATAAGACGTTGTCACGTCAAAAAACACACAGTCAACAATTTCAAAAAGGGACTTACAATGAAAAAAACACTTTTGCTTTACACTACCAGCTATTTTGAGAATTCGTATGAAGATGTACCATCTATATTATATATATAAGATATAGATATACCTATATACAACTATTTATATTTAAGGCCCTGTTCTAACTTTCGAACGAAAAGAATTGAAAAGAGCATAGAAAAACCCTTTTTGTATAAAAATTCCATAATAAAATTCCTAAACTAACAAATTAATTTCAGTTACCTTTGACTTCAAATTAATTCATTGAAAGTAGTTAAGGTAATTCGGTAGAAAAATCCAATCAAATCCACTCGCAGAGTCCTTCCTGAGCTCATTGAAGTTAAGTAGTGATTTTTAATTTCAAAGACAGTGGCATGTGCGGCGAACAGAAAACTCACCGTTGTATCCCTGACTGAAATTGTGAAAGGACAAACCTGTAAAGCAAGATAGGGACGCACTACTTCGGCGTCGAACAACTACACCAAAATATCTTGCATCAAGAAGTACTGGGTGCTGACCAAATCAGAAATTAATTGAGCTCCGGCACGCAACTCGCGTCTGTCTATTTTGATAAATTGCCTAAAACGAAAGAATTCGCGAAAATTGATTTCTCTGTCCCCCGGCTTTACTATGTCGGCAACATCAATTTATACAATCACTGCGCGTTGTTGGTTAAACCAACGTGTTCCTGTGGAGAATTACGTGTACAAATCTTTGCATGTCGGAAACGACCTGTTCACGTTGTCTTCAGAACGGTGCGTGAGTGCTATGTCTTGTGGTACATGCAGATACACCTCTGATTGGAAATCACAAGAAACGGGGCCTGTGGAAAGCAGTTGGAAATTCCCTGGTAGCAGCTGCCACGCAGAGGCTTAACCGATCTTGGCTCCAAGGAAAGAAAATGAACGAAAATAGCACCGTTATCACATGCCATGCTCGTCCATAAAGAGCACCAAACAGGACCCCTAAAGATTTTGCAACTCACAAAGCATAAATCGGCTTCCAAGTACCAGATGGGCATATTAAAAATATGCTCCTTATATTTCCCTGCTACATACATACATGTAAATCACCAATAAATTGGTTTATTGTACTCATACCTTTAAAATGGATTGGTCAGGGATCATACATCAAAAGAGCGATTTTATTGTACATTCGAGAAAATAAGATTCCCTGCTAAGCTTTTTCCAGATGAAACGATAATAAAACATTGACACATTATATCCTGCGTAAAAAGATATTCTTCGTTGCATTTTTTCCTCACTTTAGTTTTCGCAACTTCAGGAATCGTTAAGACTTAAATCGAAATCGTCTCAAAGGAACACAATGCTCAGCAGCCAAATAAACTAGCGAACATAATTCCGAGGTGTATTAAAAAAGAATGCACTTTGATTTGCATAGATTTCACTACTCACAATCAGTGGGTAACATCTAAGAATTTCCAAATGGTTAGTATCTTGTAGAAAACCTCTTAGCATGCGTTTTGAACGCAGATTTTCTCTGGAAATAATTTACAGTTACTGGAGGTTGATCTTTGCTAGCAAATATAGATTTACATTTGAAGATAAAATCTATCGTAGCCGTTGCCACGCTGTTACGTTTCCAATTGCTTTGATTTTCAACGATGGAATGATCTGATATCAAACAAACTGTTATTGTCATGTTTTATTATTCAATTTATTAGTCGTGCAACCTTAGGAAACGGCCTAATATGAGCTATGTGATGTTCGGCGGATTACTTCAGTTTTCAATTGGTAATAAACTGTGTCATAAAACTCCTTCAACGCATTACTTAAATACATAAAAGCATAATTTTAAAACCCTACTTCCTTGTTGCTCCGTTTTCTAAATACTAATGATTTTTAGAAAATGTTTTAAATTTTACGAGAATGTGAAAAATTAAATACACCTCGAAAACTGCATCTGATCTAAGAAACCCTTTAATGCGTATCTACATTCAGTATTGATAGATCAAAGCCAATCGTTAAAGTGACGTCAAAATTGGTTTCGCCATTTACTTAAAAACATACAGCAAAAGCTTCATCTTCATCTGCAATGATAAATACATAGACGACATAGTATTTGGTAAGCCATACATAAATTCGACTCGTCAATTTAGCAAGCAAAATAAAGTCGAGTCGAGTCAACCTGGCTTTAACTCAACCTGCATATACAGTGGGTGGTCAACAATTTTTTCCTTTTGGCGGCTCAAGGCAGAATGAGCACTGACCCTTTTGTCTTTATGCAAGATGGGGCTTCTTGCCACACGGCTAAATCGATCAAAACATTCAGTTCTGCAAAAAATATCCCCCTTCTACCTTGGCCAAGCAATTCCCCGGATCTCAATCCAATTGGGGCAAACCCTAAAATCTCTTGTAGATATACCTCCGTCTCAATCCCAAAGTACCTATAATTAAAGAAATGTGGCAAGAAGCCCCAGAACATACATTGTACATACATATGTACATATGTATGTAAACTTGGAGTTAAACCCTGTTTATATTAGTAATCAACTCGAAAATATGCAAGATAAACAGAATAGATATGTATATGTAGTTCTTATTTTGATAGAACCTAAAATCACTCAATTTTCTAAGTGGTTTTCATATTTTTCCACTCCTGTAAGGCATTGAGAATTGTATCGACTCTCCAACTTGCTAGCTTGAGATATTTCGTCAGAATTTAAAAGACTCGCAACATTTTTTCTTCATAATTTTGTTTGCAAAAAAAAAACTATTTTCTTTGTAGTAAATAAATAATTATTTTTTAGGAAACAATTTAATTTTTAAAAATCATCATGTTTCGGAAATTTAAAAAACTACTGAAAGAGACTAGCCTCAAAGTTTGTATTTTGCGTCTATAACCTAAGTTTGTATACAAAATTCAGTGTTATCTCAAAAATGTTGACACTTAATACCGCCCCTCCAATGTTTCTATAACATTCCATGTCTTTCTATAATATGTATATATGTACACATGTGGCTGAAATATAGAATAAGAGTGGAATAGATACCCGCACCCCACCTTTTTAAATTAATTAATACCTGCTCTTTAACGTAACACATACCTACATACATTGCGAGTACTATGTCATTTAGGCCAGCGAGCAATGACACGAGTGTTCTAGAAAGTTGTGTTGCCTTTACTAGAAAAGAAAGAGAAGAGTATTTTCTTAATATGTACATATGTACATATAATTTTTCCGGTTAAAATTTGTTTCTGAATACTAAACTTCCAAACTGGAGCAACTATCCTCCTGGGGCACCTACTCCCTTTTACCCTACGCCAATGTGGCTTGTACTATGTATACAGGGTGTTAAAAAAGTAACGGACCGGTTGAATAACTTGAAAAGTATGCGTCGCTCAAAAAAATGGTCATTTCCGGTGTCAAAATTAGGGGTTGCCATTTAAAAAATGGGCTTGACCTTGAAATGACCTTGAAATGACCTTGAATGTCAAGGTCACAACCGAGGTCGCCGTCGGATAGCCAGGGGACCATTTTTTTGAGCGACGCATACTTTTCAAGTTATTCAACCGGTCCGGTACTTTTTGAACACGCTGTATACAAATGTATGCATATATTATACTAAAAAAATTAGAACCATAAAATTTAAGATGCTAGGCTGCTGGCTACTAACTAGAATCATCATCATCAGTCCTAAAAAAAAATTTAAAATAATGTACATAAAAACATTGAATATGATGAATGATCACTAAAGTGATAAAAATAACTTTTGAAAATTACTGACAACTAAATGTTAACTCGTGCCACTCTTGATACTGCTCATTGACGCAATTAATAAAGTGTATTTGAATTTTTCCTTTCAACTTTTTCGTATTCTGGAATTTTTAAAAAAAGAATTCCTTTCATAAATTAAATCACTGTATTTCGTCCACTACAATGTTTTAATTTCTTATGTCTGCTATTTGAAATATGAGTAAATTATTTTATTGTATTATCTGCCACTAAAGAATTTCATTCTCACTTTCATGCATTATTAAGATCAAATCAATCCAAAACTCTAGCTGAAAATGAATGCAATCTAAATAGCTCGTGGATGACTTATAAATGGGCCCATTGAAGTTGCTCTCTTAAATGACACGAGAATGAATGAAATGCTCCCCACAGCCTTACTGAAAGGCATAAAATAAAGTAAGTACACTCAGCTTAATAAGCCAACATAGCTAATGGGAGGCGTTAACCGGCGTTTTCTTTGCGCCAGTGGTCAGTCACTTAAAGCAGTAGTTTCTAGCACAAATATCGGCGATTGGTGCGTTCTTAAATCCAATGGGAAGTTGTTCAAGTACCCCGAAACAAAATGCTGTCAACATTATAAAGCTTCAAACAACAATGCAAAAAATATTATGTTCTTTAGAAACCTTCTGGGTAACAACCAAGGACGTACGTGCAGGAAATGAGAGATGTTTTGTTTTTGTTTTTTCAAGACTAAGATCACAGTTGATCAAATATGCTTTATAGTCGACAGGTTTTATTTACATATATGTACATAGTAGATGTTTTACACATAGAGGTATGTCATATTTTTATAAGACCATAAACGACAAACGTTCTTAATATAATTTGTAAAATTTTCAGGCACGTACATGTATGTACATTAATCTTAACTGTATACTTCGTTTTAAGTTTTAGGGGACTCAACTACCTTTCCTGGTGTACGCCGATAGTAACTAGTAACAACCATTTACTCATTAGTCTGTTCTTATTGGTAAACTTGAAATAAAGAACTGTTGAAAACCAGAGACATTGGCTCTTATGCTTAAAAACTAAGTATACTCAATCTTAATTTTTATGTAGAGAACTCGAACTCAATCTCAATTTGGGTGAAATAAAACTAGCGTTTTCTATATTGACATTGAGCCTTTGCCCAGTTTTTAAGCATAAGAGCCATTACGTATAATATATGCAATTGCCTCACTGAGACCGTAGTATAACTGCGCGATACGACATACATACGAGTGTCTATGTCAAGGGAGCCAGTTAAGGCGAAAAGTGCACCTGAACCTTTAATATGTGAGTTAACTCCTTTGTGTTCGACCTTGAAATTGAAAAACTTTAATTATTATTATTATATTATTGTAATTACAAGTTCAGTTAAACATAAAAATAGCTGACGGGACATCGCCTCCCTTCGGAGGGAATGTTCCGCCAGCAGTGTGGAGGGGGGCGGGGGGGGGGGGGGGGGGGGGGGCTGTCAATAGCGGGTGCTCTCTTCTGGGGCACCTGCTGGCTGCCTTAATTAGGGGTGCCGACAAAGGCAGGGGCCCCTGCTGGCTGTGTGAATAGCATGTATGTTGCATGGAGTGGTGTGTGCCTGCGTGTGCGGGCGAGTTTACAGGGCTCCACCCCGAAGTAATGTCTAATAAGATGGTTCCGGGGTGGGGTTCCTGGAGGGGGGAGCGGGGTTTTAGCCGGTAGGCCTGGCCTGGCCAGGGAGTCCGGTACAGGGGTGGCTTTGGCCTCCCCAGTGCGTAACGGCATTTCCCCGCTTTCCTACAAAAAAAAAAGAAAAAAAAATTTCTTACATAATAAAAAGTGCGAATTTTGAAAAGATGATAGAATGAGAGCTGATGACAATTTTGTCCAAAGTGTTTTATATACTGATTTAAATTATTCTCAAATCGCTTTGTATTTATACATATATACGTATATACCAATAACCTGGCTGAGAATGCCCAGAACTAAAACCGCCCTTATATTATTTTGAAGTACAAAAAACAAGCGAAGTTGAAGCGCTTGAACACTGAAAGACAAATATTAGAAAAACTAACTACTTTTTTAGCCTACTAATGAAATTAGTTGAAAGAACTAAAACAGTGGAAAAAACATTTACAAAATTAGTTAGTTTCTCAACTATTTTAGTTGATTTCACTACTTTAAATTACATATAATAAACTAATTCAATTAGTAGGCTCAAAACCAATAAAAGATTAGTTAGTTTTGCTAATTGTTTCCTCAGTTAACATTTTACAAACTATTTTAGATAGAGTCACGTGGGGTAACTATACAATTTTGTAAAAAAAAAATACTCAAAATAGTCTTTATTCTCCTTTGATAGACTCTTATAAACATTAACAAAACATAAAATCAAATTTTTATGAATAATTCTTTTTCAACAAGGTGGCATATTCAGTATTTTACCCTAACTATGGGGTAAATATCCGCGCACATTAGGTTAAGTTTACGCACTGCTGATACTCATACATTTTCACATAGATCGCAAACAAATACTTCATTTTCGTAATTAGTGCAATTTTCAATGTTACATTCTATTAACCCTTAGCTGGCACACATGCTGTATGAAACGTAGGGGGAGATGGGGCACATTGATAAATGGGGCACATAGATACGATATACATTGGAATCAAGACGCAGTAGCTAAAGTCATTCACGCACCAAACGGAAGGTCCTTATAGAACCAAACAAATATCTGTACAGCAACAGAATTCACTCGCCGACTTGCGCTAGACAAGTATATACTTGTTTTTTACGTTCGCAACAAAAATTGTGACTCTTTCTTTGAAATCTGATTTTTCTTATATATAGTTCGTGTAACTGTGACATATCAAATTATTTTGCAAGTACATATCTGTTATAATATTATATTAACTTCAATTTGTTTGATAAAATATTGCTTTAATTTTATTAAATTAATATTTTCGGTTAAAGTAGGTTGGGGCACAATGATGCAAACGCCCTCAGGGTACATTGATACGTAACACTTCAATGTAAATAGGTGTTTCGACATAGAAAAGTAAGCTGATTTACCTCTAAAATATTAAAAGAATTAATCACAAAGCAATGCGAAGAATGATTATGAAAATGTAACGGCTGATTAATGCTATAATTATTTTTTATGGCATAGTTTATTGTTTTGAGAAGAAGAAAGCCTTTCCTTTGAATTAAAACCAGTACACATAATTTACCAAATACTAAAAAAAAACAAGTGTTAATAAATATTGTAAAAATAAATAAAAGTTGTTTGATTTGTAGAAATATTTCAGTTAATTGGCAATGAATCAAAGTGCCCCATGAGTGGGGTAGTTTGATACAAATTTCATTTTTTATTAAATAGGCTCTAATATTTTTTATGAATATATGTAAGAGTAAATTTGACTTATACAAGTTAGTTAAATAGATACTGAACACACCTATATACTTTACTTTGGTATTACTGTCAATATGTCGTTTTTTTTGGATTCAACCAAAAATCGTATCAATGTGCCCCAACTCCCCCTACATGGCACACTGGGTCCAGGGGACCCAGTAAATTTAAAAATGCATTTTGAAGCATGCAGTGCTTATTAAACTTGCCAATAAAAATTAGGGAAGTTTTTTTAACCCTTTTTTATAAAACTAAATAGTTTTTCGACATTTATTCGCGTTTGAAGAGATGAAAAAAATTTTTTTTTGTTTACGTTTCCATACATCGAAAAGTACGTTCAATTTTGGTCCCTTGGACCCAGTGTGCCAGCTAAGGGTTAACTCTTTTTTAAACCCCTTTTTCAGTCTGATTTGAAGATAAATATTATTATTTTTATTAGTTTCTTCTTATACTACTGATATACAGCTGGTATCGATGCCATGGTATTGTCAATACATGTATGGTAACAGACAGCAATTAAGTATTAACTGACATTTGTCAACTCTTGTGAATGAAATTTTAAATTAAATTATAGTCATCCAAATTTCGCTGGGATTTTTAAGTCGAATAAAAGACAAATGCAAAGTGCGAATTCGCACAATTTTGAAATCTTTTCCCGTGGGTCGAAATAGGCGCTGAAAAGAGTAGAGGGTATTGGATACTATGGTAAAAACCCTAATATCGATACTACGCTTGTACCAGCTTGCTCACTTCGTATAATGCGTGTATTCAGTGACACACAAGTAGTTTATCCACTTACTATGGTTTCTATCCTAGCTGTGTGTCAGATGTATTATACTTGTCCTTGGTTTGCAAGCATTACTTGCTTCTAAGTATTTTAAATTTTGTTTTCCTTTTAGCTTATACCCCTGACACAATGCGGCGAAATTGAGAATTTCGAAGTTAATTTCGCTACCCCCTGACACATTGAATTTCTTCATTTCAGTTGTCAATTTCAACATTTCAGATTTCTCGAAAATTTTCAAGTAAATTAAGATGATTAAAAAAATATATTAATTTCTTTAAATAATGAGGCAAATAATATTTCTATTATTTTGGAAACAATGTTCTTCAAGAAAAGCAAAGTGAAACGTGGAAAAATAGGAGAAAATCAATTAAATTCGGATTTTAGACATTTAGAAGCAGGAATTAAGTAGTAAGCGCTATAGTATTTTCTCAATTTCGCACGAAATTGAGCAGTGATATCTCCATTACGCTGGGGTTGGGGAAGAGGGAGAGACCACCTACCGGTGGAATTGGAGGGGGAGGCAAGGAAAGGAGATGCGGGATCGAGTCTGGTACCATTGGATAGCTTTTCAAAAAAGATTTGACACGTATTTTCTCTTTTTTCGATCCCATGTGTAGTTCGCGAGATATTCGACCTTTTCGGGATCTTTTTTGACAGACAACACACCCTCCCCCGCGTTCCCTGTACCGAATTGAAAAAAATGTTTCAGATAAAAGTTTCGTATTTTTCCCCGTAGAATCAGAATCCGCAATAAAATATTGCGGTTCCCATTTGAAATTAAAAAGTTTATCCCTCCCCACCTACAAGGGGAGGGGGGAGAGGGCTGATTTTAGGACAGGCAGATGTCCCCAATGGAGATATTGATTTTTTGTCTAGACAAGTTTTTTGTATAATGCGTGTTTTTCGAGTTATTTTGATATGTCAGGTTAAATGAAACACCCGGTATATACTACTTAGTTAAATACTTCAAAAATGCTCAATAATCGGATTATGAAGCTTATGCGTGTTATACTAAAATCTTTATGGATGTACTCCATGGAAACGCAAAAGCTCCATGTCAGAAGGGCTCATAATGTGTTCTATAATTATAGGTAATGTTCCCATTGTTAAGTATTAAAAAGATAAATAAGGGTATTCTAATTTGAATCATGAATCGTGGAAAATTAGGTATTACTTGAGTCTACTATCTTGATTTCTAAACTTTGAAACCGGATTCACGACCAGCATCTTCAAAAACTCCAAATACGAATATTCATGGCAATCCATTGAAATTTACAATTGCTGGCCGCCATCCTAAGTCCGCCATTTAGAAACTCTTAATTTTATGTGCATAAAAGTAATCTATATGTTAAGTTGAAAGATGTTGTACCTTCAGACAAGAAATTAAATATATCAAAGAAACTGTTTCGACGTCGTACAGAGATTCAAAATCATCGGTGCTGTAGTATGAAATTTCACTTAAATTCGTAGAATTTCAAAACTTGTGGTCACCATATTGGGTCCGCCATTTTGAGTCCCGTGAATAAAAAGTAACCCATATCTTGAGTCGGAAAATGTAGTACCTTAACTTCAAAAATGAAAATGATCGGACCAAGCGTTAAGTCGTGATTGAGCAACAAACATATTGGGTCCCCCATTTTGGATTTTCAAATTTTCATAGTAGGTTCGAAATTAGTATCACCGACTTTCCTTTACATTAATTCCCAAAAAAATTCTTTCAATTCCTAAAAAGTCACTCGGCATATTGGATCCGCCATTTTGAATTTCCAAATTCTGATAATAGATTCGAATTTTGTCGCCTCAAAGTACCCTGGATACTAATTTTCAATTAAATTTCTTTAATTTCGGAAATTTTTAGTTGCCATATTTGATCCGCCATCTTATATTTTTAAATTTCGAAAACACATTCGCAATCAAGACTCTCAAAAATCCCTAAATACCAATTTTCATGGCAATCCGTTGAAATTTACAACTTTTGGGTGCCATCTTGCGTCCGCCATTTTGAACCCCGTGAATAAAAAGTAGCCTATCCTATATCTTAAGTCGGGGTGTGTATTGCCTTCGGACCAAGCATTCAGGCGTGATTGAGTAACAAACAAACAAATGAACGTTCGATTTTATACATATGTTTTATATACATATACATAGATATAAAGATAGAGATTTATTTAGAGATTGCTTTTATTTTATATTGCGCAAAATTGATCTGACCTGAATCTGAATTAACCTTATGACCTTAACAAAGTGTCTATCATATTCAGATGATCGCTAAAAACTGACAAACTTTTATGTAAACATAGTTTAATTAATAATTTAACTTATAACGGAACATCCTGAGAATGTAAAGATTTGAGAGGATGGTATTTTTAAAACAGGGATTCGTGCTTCCCAGTATTTTATGCAATTTGGAAACCATGAATTTGTCGAAGTTGCGGAATGAGGGACTATGCAATGGGTGGTATTTTAAGCATACTCGTACATACCTACATATGTACCTACATAAGAAACCGCAAGTTTTTAATATTTTAAAACTGACGCGCGAAAGCTTATTAACCAGCTTTTACTGCATCTAAAGGAAGAACACTTCGACATTAAGGTATTTTTGAATTGTATATGCAATAGTTTAACACAGGAATGTTAAGAAATTACCAAGAGACATAAAGGCAGAATTACTCTTCACATTACGACTTTCCCGAATGAACTTTTTTCTCACGAATAAAATTTCGTTCAAATGGCTGACATCGCCAACATATTCAGAGAATCCGGCATAGCACGGAACATTCTAATTAAGACCCTAAATTTCTACGAAAAGCAGTTCTTTCTAATCTTGCGCTATAAAAACGCCATTAAGGAGAGTGCCGAAAATATTTTCTGGGTTAAAATGTCAAAGGCCTACTAAGTTGAACACGTTAATTGTTTTGTCGCTTTAAGAATGATGTTGAAAGCGGATCACAGTTCAAGATCTGTAAAGCACAACATTAACCATTTCAGCGAACAATTGGACATTGTTACGGGATTTTTTTTGATGCAGTAAAAACATTGATGTACTTGCGCTAACTTCAAAAACCAAATCAAAAAAAATTCGCGTTCAGCTTTGTGACTTCGAGTTTTTCGCCAAACACATTCATTCATATCGCTTTTCTAAGAGCACGACTGTATGTCTCTAAAGGAATGATGTCAAAAAAGGCGTTCAACTGCGAGTTGGACCTCGCACAATGAGTGCTTCGTACCAATGCACTTTGATACTGATGCATACTGAGTTGTAAAGAAGCATTGTTGTTTGCGACATCTATTGATACGAATAGACATATTAATTTCATTGAGTCATTCCGCAGATAAAGTGTTTTGAATATCCCACAAAAAATCTCTTTTCGCCGGGATAAATATGTATATCCTATATGTTGCTCCATGACAAACGCTACCTATACCAAGAGCGCGTTCAAAAACTAAACTATAGTTAACCCAGTGGTAAGCCATGGTTATGCTTATCGAAGCCACTTAACCACAGGGTTATGCTTAACTTAACCACAAGGGTATTTTGAACGACTCGTAGTTAACTACGCTACGCTACGTTAACTCTCAATCGAATAATTTTGACGTTATGTTTTTAAAAATTTATTGAAATCAAAGATACCTAAAATCAATTTTTAAGAATTTTAGCGGCTTTATCAAAAATATTAAATCCAAAAAGAGCTTTTGCAAGCTCTTTTCATTTGAATCGGATTCGATTCGCATGGTTTCAGGAATAGGCCCCCAGAACAGTGAAAACTCCCGCCAAGACAGCTTTCAAAGAGTTCACAGACTTCTTCTTCTGCTTTATATTTAAATGTGTTTCTTAACCACGGGCTGACCATACTCAAGGAATATGGTTAAAATTAGACTACGCCATAGTTAACTATGAAGAGTTTATGAACGGCAAATAGTTATGCTCGTGGTTATGTTGTGGTTAACCACAGAGTTTTTGAACGACAAAAGTTAACCATAGTTAACTATAGTTAACTATAGTCTAGTTTTTGAACGCGCTCCAAGTTTCATTTAAACCACTCGAGCACTTTCCACGTAATGCGTGCACAGACAGACAGGCAAAGAAAATTGCATTTTTTACTTCTATATCGATAATAAAGTCCATCGCAGTGAATAATTTCAAAAAAAAACTTATGTACAAACACTTCTCCTTTACAGTTTTATTATACCTATGCATCACTTAGCTTTTTACTATTCTATTACTATTAATTTAAATTAGCTGCTTTTAAGGGCTTTTTAAACTGCCTGTTCCTAATAGTACATGCCGTCATAATAGCAGAACAACATTTATTCTTTGTGTCCCTCAATTCGAATATTAATGATTACTTGCAAATTGAATTCATGAATAATGTAAGAAAGTTAAATAGTTATGTTAATATATATCAGATCCAAAAAAATATTTATTAGCTTACCTAAGTAATTTTATAAAATAAATAAAACCTTCCTTATCTGGATCACTGTATAAGAAATACGAATGATATTTCATAATGTATATTTCGAAATATCTTTTCAAATTGAGTTTAAGTGGAGACCTGGAAATGAATTCCACTGTAAGTAAATTATTGCTTGAAATCAAATCCAGGAAATAATAAAAAGGTATTCGACTTTATTTCTATACCAATATTATAAAAAGAAAAGATTTGATTGTTTGTTTGTTTGTTTGCATTGAATAGGCTCCGAAACTACTGAACCGATTTCAAAAATTCTTTCACTGTTGGGAAACTACATTATCCCCGGGTGACATAGGCTATATTATATTTTCAAAAAAATTAGAGGTCCTTACTAAAACTCCAATAATGTAACCCAAGGTGTAAAAAAAAACGAAAACGCGGGCATTTGCTAGTATTTTATAATTTGGGCGCACATAATTAAAAACGGGTTTTTTTCCATGTCAAATCCCCCCGTACGTGATTTCTTTTTCAGATATTTGCCATTTAAGATAGAAGAACATGCAGTGCATCTACTGTACCATCATCATCATCATCGGGAAGTCTTAAGGAAAGAGGTAAATAAAAGACCTTTTATAAAAAAACAATGTTTCGCATATGAGACTCGAGGAGTAAATGCAGACGGATGAACGTCAAATGAAACCCATTGGGCAGGAATAAATAGCAAGCACGTTATCTGATCGTTATCATCAAGACCGCCGTCTCGATCGTCAACATGATCTTCTGGTATGAGATGGACACAATCGCCGTTCCTCTTAGCGCACAGATGGTCGCACCATTATCATCGCAATGTCCCAGTAGATTTCTTTTCTGTTTGCTTAAGTTTCTTCAGTTGCCGCTGACACAATAAAATACATAAGGGAATGGAATACCTTAAAACGACAAAGAAAAACTTCTCAGAGGCATTTCCACTTGCTGTTTTTGTTAGCCCCACAACAATCCGCAAAATTGTTTTTGTTATAAAAGCCTTCTATATATTCTCCACGATGGTATTCTGGTCGGTTTCTATACGCTCCTGAAGGAGTGCACTGATCTCGAGGAATTGATTTATATCTCTCAAAGATTTGACTGAAAAATTTCATTTTCTCGAATTCTCCTAAAAAGTACTAATTTTTTTAACGGTTTTCAGCTATTTTCAGAGTTTCTTTTTCACAAATAACTTAGAATATTAAACTCGAATGGACAAAGATGGCACTAAATTTAGATTGAGGACAAAATTAATACAAATCTTCTCACATTAGTTCAAAACACACTAATACTCCAATTTTTCGCGATTTTCAGCGATTTGGCGTTTTCCGCTATTTACTCGAAACTCAAGCCCGATGGAGCAAAACGGGCTCCGGAGTCAGATTTAAGGCATAAAAAAAGTAGGTCTGGTCAAAAGTACTGACCACTTTGTTTTTGTGTGTGCCGGTGTTATTAATTTCATTGTCACTTTAGGTTGTGCGCTCTATAAATGAAATCATTAAATTATCATAACTAAAATAAATAAGTAATAATTATATTTTTTTTCAATATATCCACATATGTAGCTCGCAACAATTGTTATGTCATATCTCGTAGTCAGTATAGTTTGACTCAGAAAGCTAAGAAAATATTTAAATTAAAGTTGTTAGTTGATATCTAAAATTTAATTTAATTAAAATATATATTGCTTTTACAAAATTTAAAAATGAATAGTACATTACTAATAATTAATATAATTAAAATTTTCAATTGAAACAACTCAAGAAGCAATAATTTAAGTACCAGTAATACCTAGTATAGTACAGTAGATACATTATTTATCCCTCTTGCCTTTGTTCATTACTGCATTGGTGCCTTTAAAGTGTGCAAAGAATGACAAGGCTCATTCTCTATAAATAAACCAATAGCCTAACCGGCAGATTGTTAAGAGTTTGAATTATTGGCTGCCTGTTATAGTGTCTTTTCAATTGCACCGGTAGGCATCTGTGCAGTAACTCTAATCTCTTGATACGCGCCTAGAACGCACGTGATTCCGCGGGCATTCTCCTTGAATACAATCGGCTTAGATAGAGACGCTAAGATCTTTGATATCAGCACAAAGGAGAAAGATATCAGCTTTTCTCCCATTTTGCTTTGATAATTCATTTATACAAAATAAATCATCCCATTGTGGTAAAATTTCCCTCCCCGACGATCATAAACGCGATATTGCAATTATATTTTCTGTTTCAACCTGAGAACTTTGTGACCGCGTCAACTTTTTGTCACGATTTAAGAATGTTGTTATGTACTCCTTAACATGGTGCATCTTTGGTTATTTCTGTGTATAACTTTCGATCCTTTTTTGGAAGCAGCTGAAGATTGAGACGATTCTTAAATAAATCTATCCGGAAAGTCACAAGTTTGATTACAGAAAACAATTTTTGTTCGTGGCGGAAATCTACTGAATGCGAATTCTGTTAATATTAAATATCTGGAATTTGTATATATTAGACGTAATACATACATTTCGGCATCATTCATTTTTAGAAATCGTGTTATCATAAAGTTAGCTGCAACAGGTTGCGTTTTAAAAAATATACCTAAATAAAATAAGTGAACACCCCAAAAGGCAAAATTATTATGCAGGGTGTTTCGTAAAGGTCTGAGCAGGGGTATGCCGATCTATACATGGTCTACTGATCAATGTTTGTTCCGGGACCCCCTCTCCCCTAAAATTGCTCCTTCACCCCTAAAATTGTAATTTAAAATTTAGAGGAGGTGAAAACAGAAAATGCTAACAGATTAATGTCATATATGACTAAATTCGGGTGGTCGTAAAATTATTCGACGCCTGCTGATCGTGGTCAATGAATACGAAATACCTTACTGGAGCTGTCACCATTAGCAATTTCTGTTATAATATTTCTGTCTTGGCAGGAAAAAAGACTATTGAAGACTGCAATGTTATAACAAATTTTCTATTATAATAGAAATGTTAAGACATTTTTCCGGTCATAATAGCTGTGTTCTTTTCGTCTATCCAGAACAACAGGAGATTTTGTATTGATTTGAAATTTATCATATGAATTTCGTGCAGCAAAGATTTAAAATCCTAAAAATTATTTAAAAAAAAAAAAAAACCGCCTTCAAAAAACAGCTAGGAACTAAAAAGCAAAAAATAATTGGTAACATTTACATATACGATTTCCTACCTACTGATGTGTTTGAACTCGGTGCCAAGCCAAATAGGTCCCCCGCTACACCCCGCATGTGCGACGAACTTTCGAGCGAGCGTGGGTAGGCTGAGCGATACAACCCAAACGGGCACACACATGTGTGAAATACGTTTCGTTGTTAATTCAACTCTTTATAAGTCACTAAGTATAAGTATTGCTCATTGTTATTTTTGGACTTTGGCACCGACTTCAAACACATCAGTAGGTAGGAAATCGTATATGTAAATGTTACCAATTATTTTTTGCTTTTTAGTTCCTAGCTGTTTTTTGAAGGCGGTTTTTTTTTTTTTTTAAATAATTTTTATTTTTTGCTTTTTAGTGGTGTTTATAAAGGCGGCCATCTTAGAATCCGCCATTTTGGTTTTTTAGTATTTGTTAGTCAATCCCTTATAATGATACATATCCTGTCAGAAAAATAATCTTCAAAATCGATCCATAATTGTTGAAATTATCGCGCGATGAAGTGAATGAAAATCAATAAAATTCAGTCATCCCCTAATTTTCCACCCTTTGAAGTGGAATATTTTAATGAAATTTAAATGGGACCACTTGTGAGGCATAACCTATCCATTAAAAAAAGAATTATTAAAATCGGTCCACAATTGACGGAGAAATCAGGTAACAGACATAAAAAAAAGATTCCGACGAATTCATAACCTCCTCCTTTTTTGAAGTCGGTTAAAAATAGCATCAACTTGCACTGATTTTTTTCCACTTTGAAGTAAAAAATTAATCTGTAAAATGTTCAATTCAAATTTTGAAGTTTTGCATTACTAAAATCATGGCAATTTGATGTAATATTGATGCAAATTCCAAATCCTTATTCAGAGGAACTGTTAGTAAGTTTCCGTTCAATATAAAATCTCCTTTTGTTCTGGATAGACAAAAAGAACACAGCTAATATGTCTTAACAGAAACTTCTTCTTTTGTCAATTTGTAAGTAAACAAAATTACCGATACGAATTTTTTCCCGTAGAGATGTAATGAAAATGATAAGCTTTTGGTTTTTCAAAGGAAATACCAACAATTATAAAAGAATATACGTAATACCAGTGGACCCATGCGAAATTTGGCAAACACATACTTTTATTCATATCCACTAAAGACGTTAGACTCTGGTGTTATTGGTTTTATTTAAACGCAAATTTGAAACAAATAGCGCATTTTAATTATACTCATTTATAAGTCACGAGCAGAAACAAAAACGCATCATTTAGTGTTTGGTTTATTGAGTTTAGTGACGTATTAGTAGAGAAAAAGGTTGTTGACAGTAGAAGTTATATACATATAAGATTTGATATTTTTAATATTTTTATAAAAGAATAGGTTTAGTATATTTCTAAAAAAGAGGGTCAGTCAAAAAGAACATCAATCCTAGTTGGGAAATACAATCGATATCTATCGGTGGTGTTCTTAAGATGAAATAGTTAAAAAATCACCGCACTAACTTTTGAAGAATATGTTTAAGTATATACTTTACATTTACGACGCCTAATCGATATGTATCCCAAAGATGTGTATTTTCGCGGAATTTCGAGTAACTATTTTGATATAGAATATCAGAAATTTCTATCGACGTCAAACAACAAATAATTATGATGATGATATTAGACAAGTACCCTGAAGCGAGCCCGAGACAAGTCGCAAGACAATTAGGAGTATTTTCAGCTAAGGTTTGGGAGGTTATTAATCGAAAGAAATTCCATATCATCATCTCCCTGAAGAAAGGCTACTGGAATGAGATTTCGAGAGAAGATTGCAGTTTTGTACTTGGCTTCTGGAATGCAACGTAGAGAACAGTCGTTTCTAGAACGAATTCTGTGGACGGATGAACCGCAATTCACTAAAGTGTTACAAACTTCCACCAACCCTCATACCTTATTAACCCACATGAGACAGGGGTAACATCAATTCAGCATAAATTTAGTGTCAATGTTTGGAATGGTATCATCGGCAACCATTTAATAGGACCCATTCATTTTACCGCAAGTGCTTAATAGCACAGATAAATAAATATACAGATGTCGCATGCCATGTTAAAAAAGAGGCACGGTAGCAACATTTCCAATAGCCAAGTAAATCGTCCTCATAGCCAAGTTTGTAGCCAGACCTTTGAAGATAAAGGCCGGAACAGAATGTGTAGCTGTAGCGTGTGGTACATGTAGTACCACAAGCTGTCAAAAGTAACAGAATGTGTAGCTGTAGCGTGTGGTACATGTAGTACCACAAGCTGTCAAAAGTAAAAACCACAGGTTTCCATTAAAGCCGTCACAATGTGTAGCTGTAGCGTGTGGTACATGTAGTACCACAAGCTGTCAAAAGTAAAAACCACAGGTTTCCATTAAAGCCGTCACAATGTGTAGCTGTAGCTGTAGCTGAAAAATCGGAACATAATGTGTAGCTGTAGCGTGTGGTAATGTAGTACCACACGCTGTGAAAAGTTAAAACCACCGGTTTCCATATAAGCCATCACAGTATGTAGCTGTAGCTGTAGCTGGTAGTTGTACCTGTAGCCAAAGTAGGATCATTTCTACTTTCCGCTGCAGCTACAAGCCACACGGCGCGGCATGTACCTAATCAGTCGGGAAAAAAGGGGAATTATCGTTCATGTACGAATACGCGACTATTTGTTTTTATGATTTCTCGTTTAAATTGCATTATTAGTTGCTTATAAAATTTTTAGGGCATCGCGATGCAATTTTCCTTAAATTTATTACTATCATATTTAAAGATGTATAATTTTGAATGTGATCTGTTGGCATAATTTGCAGAATACGATGCGCCCAAATGATTTACATCTTTAAAAAAACTCATTAATCTAGTTTCCAAAATGTCTTTTGCATCCTTTTTCTAGAGAAATAGTTTGCAAAGTGTACCTGAAATACCAAGAAATAATTTTTAAAAAATCTTATATTCTTGCAAATATCCCTTTCCTTAAGAAATTGTTACCTGAAATACCCTTTCGGGAAAGGATTAATGTAGTTTTTTTTTATTACTTTAATAATTAGTTGTATTTAAAAATTGCTTACTGTATATAGTACAATATATTTTGCACGTACCTACTAGAAGCACTAGCGACATATGTATATATAAAAGAAGGAATCATCGCTCGGATTTGCTCGGATATGTATCACTTCATTTTCAGTGGTGTAATAAGGAGGCTTGTGTGCGTGTGGCTTGTACCTGCAGAAAAGATGCCACTTTCTCTCTCTCTCTCTCTTTTGTAGCTCGGCTACAACTACCAGCTACAGCTACATGCTACACATTGTAGCATTGTACCACTTGTAGTACTACATGTAGCGCTGCTAACCGCTACATGTTACGGCTACAGCCACAGCTACAGCTACGTACTACACGCTACACATTCTGTTCCGGCCTTAAAGCCTAAGGAAACGCTGTATCGTGTAAAATCCCTGTACGTGAGCGTAGTAAAAAAGATTGGGTTCCCTTTGTTCTCTAGAAAGAGAGGTACTCAATGAGTAAGCGAGACGAATACGCTCAACCATCTGCGTCACTATGAAAGGGAACCCAGACGGCGTTAAAAAGGAATTTTCGGAGGGGCTTATGCATTAATGATTATACAATTTTTCAATTATTGAAAAAAGTGCTATTCAAATAGAAAAAGTGTCAATAATGAGGAAGTTGATTAATTATTAAATTTCTAATAACAATTGTATAATTTAATTTCTTTTGTTACCCCCCCTAAAGAATATGTTTTTTTCTCGCCGTCACTAGTTGACTAATACAAAAACTGTCTTCACTAACACTAGTCGGATTTTACTACGCTCCGAGAGCGATATCGCTGTTCCTTAGGCTTTATCTTCAAAGAGCCAGACTCATAACCAAGTGTGTTGCGCAAAATTCGCATCCAAGTAGGTTGCTAGATATTATTGCAACTTATGTCACAATTGAACTTAAGGAGCGAAAGAAATGGAAATATACAGATGATACAGATATAGGAACATTACAGCAGTTAGAGAATCTATGAGCGAGCTCATAAGTTATATATAACTTTTTTAATACGACCAGAGAAGAAGAAGAGTAGTGTCGGGGTTAGCAGACTTGCTTATCACGCAAGGCGCTCGGGTTCAATCCTTCCTCGGTACGTAGATTTCGATGCTACTTTTTTACTTTTCTATATATTTTCAGCCTGTTTTTGTGGAGTCTTGAAACCAGCTGTGCTCCTGGTAAAATAAGCAAATTTCCAAGTAAATTATAAATATCGAAAATCTAAAATCCTCCAACAATAAAATCTCGCAAGTCGCAGTACAAAGAAGGAAAAAGTCTAGTTCTGCGAATTGATCAAATACAAACGAACCATTGTATTTTTCCCTCGTTCTCGCTTCACTAATTTTTCTTGCGTGAATAATCCCCTTGCGCATTCGCTTTCCCTTTTTCTGTATCAGTGTATATTGACGCAGAATAGGATGGAACCATTGCAACATTGAAATTCCCTAACGCCTCACTTTCATTCAAGTCGGCGCCCACGAACACCTCGCTGCTCACGTGTCCTGACGCTCGACCAAGTGGGCAAGTGCAGAGGCTCCAAATTCGATTCATATTGCTGAAACATTTTCACCCGAACTTGTTTATAACGACAGGAGCAGAAATGCGTTCTCGTTTTCCTATGCCGAGGCGACATCTGTATAGTTATATTTATCTGTGTAGTGATCTGTGTTAATAGTCAAATTTATGCACAATTTTTGACGAATACACTGCCAGACGTACTTGAAGGTATTAAATGACACATTTCCTGAGCGCTAAATTGGAGCAAGAGAGCTATTCCTTAGCCTGTTAGATCTGCCGACTTAACTCTATTGGACCTTTTTCTTATGGGAAACAATAAAGGATCAAGTTCATTAAAAATCTGTTAACACCAAAAAGGAATTAATTGACACAATTGGGACTGCAGCAACAAAAATACGGGAGACATTTTGAGCAGCTTTTGTGAGGTATTAGGATTAATGCTTTTTAAATTACATGAAAAGCTTTTTGGGGTTAATTTTAGTTTAAATTCTTAAAATTTCGAATTTTTAACATTAAAAAAGACCACAAACAGTTTTCCACTAGTAAATTTGCATATTTTTTTTTCACTTGGACATATTGTACCTTGTTGGAAAGATAAAAAGAGAGACGATTCAATAAAAATAAAAAATACACATACAGGATCGTGCAAAACAATAGCAACCATATAAGTACAAAACTTAATGTAGTTTTTTCCTTCATTTTATTTAGTGAAAAATAAAAAGATAAATATGTATTATATATCCTATTTTTCTTTTTTCATGAAACACTACAAATAGTTGACTTCGCAACAAATTTACAATTCCATTTAATTAAAATAATTTGAAAAAATAGAGGACTTCGATGTATTTTGAAATGGTTGCTATTGTATTGCACGATACTGTACACATGATTTTTGTTTGCCTAGGTCAGATCTTTTACGACACTCATTTTTGCATACGCTCTAAGAAATACCCTGTATAACATAAATTCCATGCTAAAAACACCACAATAAAATGCATTTAAGTATAAGTTAGTAAAACCTTGCTGAACTCTTTATGTGCACCTTTTCTAGAATAACTCATATATGTATTTAATGCTTTAAAGGACATCAAGTATATACATATGCAGTTCTGAAATTAAGTTGCACAAAAGAACACAGACTCCAAAATACAAATTACTACATATATATATGTATATTTTTTAAATCTGGTTATTTGAAGATGGTTCGTTTTTCTCTTCAAAAAATACTTACTTTTATAAACTATAGGTATACGTAATCAATTCTTTTAAACAAGTTTATGCGCTCTCGAACAGTTGCAATAAAAGAGGACCTAGAACAAAGCTTCGAATACATCGGAAGCCATTTATTTGTTTTCCATTTTATTTATGGCAGCATTAGAAACGCCAAAAGCATAATTTTCTCATAAAATGTCAAGACTATGCGGATTTTCCAGTTTTTGTTCACTACTTAGTACACAGTTCATGCTCTGGATATCAAACAAGGCGGCATCAGGCCTATTTCGTTTCGCTGAGTGAAAAAGCATCCACCGGACTTCACAACATCGTTATCAATTGAAGACGATAATCGACCAATTGAATGATATCATTAAGAAGAAAAATGTTTCGAGTCTTGTCTATAGTTTTTCCCAACTTTCAAATATCTTATAGGTGTGTACCAACCCCACTTTTCTTTCGTAGAACTCAGTAACTTTGCAATACTGATGAACGACAGAGTTATTAAAACGAGTGACAACAATGGGCACGATAAAAATGAAGAGTCACAAGAAATTGCTCAATGAATTATTAATAGCATTTACTTATTATTCCCACAGTACTTTACTCATGAATTCGATTCATAGCGAGGTTTGCTTTTTGTTAATCGCATTTTGAAACTGGATGGATTTCTAGCTCAGGTTTGTCATGATTTTAATGCCGTTCGAACTTTCTTTCAAGGTTGACGAATTTAGAAAGCCTAATATAGTTTTAAATAGCCCAAGTGTAGTTTTCAATAATTAATAATATAATTTTAATTTAAAGTTCTAACCGTGATAGAGACAAATTGATTATTATAAATATTATTACATGTATGTAAACTGTGTAAATCTAAAATCAAAGTAACAATCCGCGAAATAATATGACTTTTTTTTATAAATAAATACATAATTAATAATTATGTATTGATTTATATTTTTATTAATTATATTGCGTACAACCTTTTCATATTCCCTAAATACGAGTGATATGACCTTATTAGTGTGTTATTCCATTTAGTTGACCAGATCTGATCCAGGTATTCGATTTTGGTAAAATTATTATTACAAAAAATGAGAAATATGAAAATACATTTTTATGACATATTTTCAAACTTACAAATAATTCCAAAATTATTTTTAGCACTACGGTGATAGGCGTGACACAAAATAACTTAACCAAAGAGGAAACGTAATATATATATGTACATAGATAATTACTTTACAAAATTTAAATGCAAAATTAAATTTCTTTTATATTTAATAATAAATTTCTAGTACAAAACCTGTTTTTCTCAAAAAAACCAAATATGACAGTTTAAAAAATCCGCCATAATTATTCTAAAAGATTTGAAAAAAAAAAACCTTATTTGTAACAATGTGATTAATGGAGAAAAACAATATAAATAATTATGATTGCAGTTAGTACTAACGAAACGACATAACTTATTTTCCACTACTATTTTGAAACTATGTATGTCAAAATTGTTGCTTTAACTGTAATTCTAATGTTTTTTGGATAGCATTGCTCTAGATGTAGCATAGGTTGTTTTTGCGGTAACTAATAGTTATGAGACATTGAAAGGCATTTCTTCTATAATTTATGTGACTTTATCTTTGTATTGTTTATTTTAAGTTTTTAATATGACAACAACTATTTACGAGTAGGTACAATAAATATTTTCTTGGTGAAATAAAATTGCTCTTTATTCATTTTTCATCGTTAAAGGCTATTTCCTATTACATTAACAATGTTCAAACTTACATATAAATACAAGTAAAAAAAAAAATTTTTTAACTTACGAAGTTGTAAGCTTTTGTGCATTCTTTCATTATTTTGTGGAAAATTTTGTTATTGTTTTATTTATTTTATTTACTTTTACGAGTAAATGTTATTGGTGTGCATTATTTTGCAAACTTCAGGTCGTTTGTATCTTTTTGACCTTTTCTTCGTATTTCAACAATAACTTTTGTTTCACAAGCTGTTCTTACTGATTAGTATCGACTCCTTCTGTCCTCGCAATGATAAATTAATATATTATTTCTGTGGCAGTGATTCTTTTTCAATACGTACATAAAACAATAAAATATTTTTTTCCGTTTGTATATTATGTTTACAGAATAAGTCAATTGTCTTTGCTATAACAGTTAAAATATTTCATTTGTTTAAGAACTAGGTTTTTACACTTTTTACTGTTTTAGTCATAGTTATTATTTAATTTTAGCTTACACCCGCACATAGATCATCTAGCATTTGATACGTTTAATTTCATCTATATGCCTCCTTGCATAAGAAA
The DNA here is from genome assembly GCA_951509405.1 of Machimus rusticus. Lineage (NCBI taxonomy): Eukaryota > Metazoa > Arthropoda > Insecta > Diptera > Asilidae > Machimus > Machimus rusticus. Next base: position 57,655,979 of record OX608049.1, read on the forward strand.
AATAGATTCCTGCAATACCTGGTCATAGTCTCAAGCTTAGACTTAAAACTTGTCTTCAAATTAATTGAGCATTAGACCTTTTCCTTTTATTTTTTATATTTCGTTAGTTAAAGTATTTTTACTTAGACTCTTTTAAGTTAGTTTATTGCCACGATTTTCCCTCAGTTAGCTTTATTGTAAAAAGTGCATAATATTTTCATTGCTGAAAAGGAAGGAAAGGAAGGAAAAGCATAATAAATAATGAAATTTATATGGCCATCGACAATTGCAAGTCATTTTATCTAGATTTTTTTAGAGTCGTTTGTTCTTTAGCGGTATTCTAAACAGCTGCGCTTAAATCGCCAGTCCCTAATCAAAATATTTTGAAAGTGTTAGAAAGGAAAAATAAAAGATATTCACTTAAATATATACTACAATTCTGGCATAATGTTCTGCTAAGTAAATAAATATTATATCTAAATAATATACTTCTTGACATCTGCACATAATCATTTAAAGAAAAAATAAACAATACAGCAGCTCTTTGTATAATATACAACTAAGTACTTTACATTTGTCGATAGTATTCCTTAAAACTTTGAACAATTTAGGCCCAAGGAGAAGAGAATCGCAGGAAGATCGGACAAAATTATAACTTATGTATATTACAATAAATTAAACCACAAATATGTGAAAAGCATTCTAACAAAGTAAAATAATTTCCATTCTTTACATTCTACTCTTACAACGTATATATGTAAAATAAAAGCATTTTATTCTATCAAATTATTAATAAAATATGTAAAGAAGCAAAATAAAACATATATGTATCTATAAAAAAGTGCTTTACAAAACTTAGAGAAGAATTTAAGTAATTTGTTTTTGCAGCCCGGTTTTGTGAAAGACATCTGTTTGTCAGTTTTACAACTTTTAGAAACCAGGCTCTGTAAGCAATTTTAAGTTAAAATTATTTATATTTTTTTTAGTTTGGAGAAATTTGTTGATACATTAATTGGATTGCAGCAACATGAGAAATACAAAGACTTCGGGGTCATTCGTTACCTTAATAAATTTTCGTACAATTTAACCACAAGACCACAGTAGGTAGGTACTTACGCCTTGATTTAATTTAATAAATAGGTACTGCCGGGATTTCGCTTTTAAGGCGATGATTCGAATTGCTTACGAATGTAAAAGTAATGCAATATATTGTTATTACTGTTATATCCACACTATTCTCAATAAGTCTGTGACCACCAGTTAGAGATCTAAATGCGTTGTTTAATTAGAACAAAAATATTACTTTTACCTTTTAACATTTTACAAAGAACTACTTAAAAATACGAAAAATTTGATAGCTAATAGTTGAAAAATGTACAAAAATGCAATAAAGAACTGTTCTTTTACAGATAAGTCATTTGACATATAAAAAGGTAACTAATATTTCGTAGAATGTAAGATTGTCATATTGATATTATATATAAAAAAAAGCAACAAATAGAAATGTTAAAAGACAAAGAGTTAATTGCTTGGATAACAAATTTTATAAAATGCGTTTAATTTCTCTTATTAATAATTAAAATAACAAGAGAAGCCTCTGAGTACTTCCTTAATGATGTTTTAAGCTTAAGCCATATGCCTTCATTCAAATTAATGCACATAGCTATTTCTCATTTTTCCGTTTTAAATGGGTGCTTTTTAATTAATATCAAACAGTTCTGTTAAGTTTTTACCATTTTAATAATGTAATTTCAAAAATGTACCTATTACATAAATATTAAGTGATCTGTAATAAGAACGATTTTTCATTTATCCGCGATTTTTAAAGGTTTTTAGTTATTTAATCGTATATTTCTCCTAGATTTTCTTATTCAAAATTAGATCTTAATTTAATGTTTGTATGTTTGCCAATTTATAATCTTACTTGTAAATTTCATATCGTCTAGGTAATCGTAGTATGAATTTCATAATAATATACACATTAATTTCATATTTAGCACATAATAAGTCATCCTCACGAAGCAAACTTAATTTAATAGAATTTTATTATCCAAACCAGCTTCAGTTATTGACACAATTAGTAAAAATTGACCTCTCATTATTAAATCAAATAAATGATGAAGCAAGGAATTTTGTTGTTGCATACGGTGTGATATACATATGCATGTATGTATGTAAAAGACTCATAAAAAATTTTACTTAAAAAGTGGTGCAATTACACCTAATTATTTCCTAACATAATTTCTCAGATTACCTGTCGACAAGTAAAAACAGACAGCTATGCAACAGTCTCCATATACAAATCAATCGCAGCATATACATAATTAAATTTTATAAAAACAGTAGAATAACAATAAAAAATTCCAAGAGCGATCAAAAGACGGAGTATTTCGTTTTGCACCTCCCTAGGTATATGAATTTTCTTCCTCTATTAACACTGCAGTACTAAGTTTTTGTTTTCCAAAAGAAATATTCTTGTGTTTTGTAACAAAGTTGCATTTAAAGTATCTACATTGATTTATTCACTAAGATGACGTCACCAAAAAGTTGGATTAGAGCCATGAATGTTTTCAAATTTATTTCAAAATAATTGCTTGCAATAGTTAGCATAAGCTTTTTATGATGATAAAATAAAAACATTCGAAAATCATTATCATATGTAACCGAAAGGAATCATCTGCTTTATCTCAGTTATTTTTACATTATGGTGAAATATTTTTATACAAAATATGAGTTTCTTTTATAATTTGTATTGGTCTTTGGTTGCCGTTAAATGTATATATACAATTATCCTCAAACCTTTTAAATATGCATCCGCCCTTAACTCCACTTTTAGGCTTTCTTTTATAATGCTCCGATTTGAATACCAAGAGTGGATTAATTGGAGTATTTAGTGCAGCAAAATATACATTTGATTTGTATAGAATTATATTCCCCATCAAAGTTTTACGGACTTGATCTTACTGCTAGTGGATTGTCTAGAAATATATTTTACATACCTAAATTGCTCCCACGAAGTCGGAAATTGAATTCTGAAGAAATAAACAGGTGATGCTTGAAAATGCCTGTCAGTTCAAAACATTATCCTAATAGGAACCTCACAAATTCAATTTGTTTGTATTCTGAATAAACCGAAAATGTATTATAATTTTCATTAGCAAAGCTCTATCTTAGTAATACTCAACTAATTAATGTGTGAAGAACTTGTCCTATAAGAAATCCTATAAATATAAATATAAAAAATTCTGAAAGTACAAAAACTACAGACAAACTACAAACTACCGAACGAGCAAAAACAAGAGTACGAAATTAAGAAAAATATTGCGGTTATAAACTTCGGGAGTGTGATGTAAAAATGTACAACTTAAAACAACATTATATTTGATACCAAGTGTTATAATCTGATCATTTCGTTTATAAAAATTGGAAATTTTACAAATTCGTTACAAAATTAAATTTAGATGGTTGCTGCAACTTAATATGAACTGACAAAAGACGAAAATTTGAGTTCTTGCTTTATCTTTACTTTATCCAGAAATTTTACATAAGTTTCCCACGCGAATGTAAAATGGGACAATAACTGAAAAAAAACGGCACCTAGTCTAAAAAGTCCTACTCTGAATAAATTTGTTAAATTGTAAGTGCAGTTATAGTTATCACTAACAATGCGCTTCTAAAAATCGTCCAATTAATCCACATGAACTTGAAAAATTTGTCTGCGTAGAAATAACAATAACAAATAGGCCTACTAAACAGGCACACAAAACTGATAGTGCTTATGTATACTACCGAGTACTTAATCATTAATTTAAAGCAAAAATTAGACCTATATTTATTGATCACAAAATTAAACACCACTCATAGGCCCTCACTTGGTATTTCCTGGAGTTCGACATTCAACAAGAAAAAAGGAAGAAATGTAGTTTTTGCAGAACTATAGGATTCGATAATTATTGCAATTAATTTCTTTTTACATTACTTATCTAACTTATACTATCATAAAGCGATTTTCATTTAGCGTCGCAAGACTGATTTACTCCTTTTTTGTTTGCTTCAAAATACGGTTTAATTTTCTCTAGGTTCTGTTTGAAATCACAATTTTAATTTTTAATCCCTCTAATGTGGGTAATCTTTAACTTGAGTGTGTTAAAACCACTTACTTTACATTACTTAAAGTATGAACTAATGGTTTGCTTATTTCGTGTACTTTTATCCGCATCTTTAGAAGTCTTACTTTATTTACTTATCATTATGGTTTTTTCCAAGGCTCTGCTTTTTCTAGGTCGGGCTATCTGTCTGTGATCCCGATGCTGACACACCCTCCGGTAGTTGGGCTAGTGACTTAAATAGCTGCGAATTAATAAACCTTGCGAAAAACAAAGATTAATTCTTCATAGAAATTATAACTTTAATAATTACCTGGGATAAGAATCACGGTGCATTAATGTATAAATTTGAAGCTGTGCCTCATCGAATGTGTGTGGTGTAGGTTCAACCATATTGCGGTTAACGATTTCTCGAACTCGTGAATCAAGCGAAACTTCTTTGGGAGACAGAATCGAGATATAATCTTCATAAATAAATCTTGCTTTTTCTTCAATTGCTTCAGGGTTTGTTTCCTTTTTCAATTCCTCACAGGCAAGCCAAAACAATATATTTTCTTCACTATATTCGCAGCGAAGAAAATCTCTGAACACCTTACGTCCTCCTAAAATTCCAATACATATTTAGTTATAAAATTTGTTCAGTTTTAAATTGTTATAGCTCGTAAACACCAACTTCAACACTAAATTTTTCACTTTCCCTATACCTAACCCCTCTCCCTTTTCCTATCTCTCGATCGCTAACGCACTCTGCCTCTGTATGCACATTATACATGTTTACCTGGACTTCTCATAAGTTTATCGAAACTCTTGCCCCAGCTCCTTATTTCATCTAAAGTGGGTCTGCAATATACATTAATAGTAAATAAATAAATATAGCAAAAACACTATTGTAAAAACGCACTGCTCTCCTTCGCTCAGAAGATCCGAACTCGCTGGATCTCGCCTTGTTGGTCCGTTATCTTCCGCATTTTTTATTGCCAAGCTGAAAAGTTATTTTATATCACTTATCATACAAAAATTATTTAAATTCTTATATTCATAAGGATTTGTAATAATAATTCAATTTGTGCATATTATAAATGTACATACATCATTACAATTATAACAGACTTTTTATTTTCGAATTTTTAACTGAACTTAAAAACAAACCCGTTCTTTGAGCGAAAAAGTCAGCCACAATGCGTTGCGGCATAATAAAATAATATAATATAATTATAAATATCATAATTAATGAATCAGTTTAAACTTCTCCGATTAAAAAAAACATGAATGGACGCTAGGCTGCAGGGAAAATATTATGTATTATAGAAGTGGATATTAAAATTAATTTTTATATCAATTTAAAAAATTAATGTGTGCAAGCTTGCCCGGAAAGTATTCTAGAAGATTGCATACTAAATAGAAATTTACTGAAGATTTCCTTGTTACTAAATTCCTATTAGCTGCGTATTTTCCTTTTAAAAATTGTTATTTATTTTTATTTATTTATCAGAACAGGACAATGGATTAATCCTAAATCCCTACTTTAACGAAAAGGCACTCTAGGGAGCCAGGCCATGTGGCGCGCCTATATAACCATTTTAAGATATTCCTATTTTCTTACATACAATTCTATTCTACATAATTCTATATAGCATTCTATTGCATAATATTCTGTTTCGTATTTATACTCTATTTCTATACTCTATGTTCTGCATTCTATATTACTAAATTCGATATTAAAAAATTACTAAAATTCTAGCTATAACCCGGTAGTTGGAATGAAATGGATTAAATATATTAATTTTGCCGCTTTCTAAACGAAATATACTTTATGTATGTATACCTGTTTAGTTTAAACTCATTTGCCAAAGGGTCAAACTAAGTTGGTTTTGGGTTAAGGAGTTACACGGTTTGGGAATTTCAGAAAATCTTTTTTTTTTCTTTTTCTTTTTTTTGTCGCATTAAATAGTACAATATGTCAGAATATCCTCCCCAAATGTTAAGTCAATTAGAGTAAAAGTCTAGGAGATAGAGCCTTGGAAAGTTAGGCTCTGTGCTATGTAAATTGAAAACTTTAACCGCATTTTTCTCAAAACTCTATCTTTGTCGGTTGACATGATTTCTCAAAAAGTTTTGAACCGTCTTGTTCAAAGTGTGCACACTTATTCAAGATAAAATTAACTAGTACTTGAACGAAGGGTTTTTTTTTTATCACAGCTTACTTTACAAGCCAATACGTGCTGCAAATTATACCAAAAATGGTACCTTCTTATGCAAAACCACAGATAAATAACTATACAGATGTCGCCTCGGCATAGGAAAACGAGAACGCATTTCTGCTCCTGTCGTTATAAACAAGTTCGGGTGAAAATGTTTCAGCAATATGAATCGAATTTGGAGCCTCTGCACTTGCCCACTTGGTCGAGCGTCAGGACACGAGAGCAGCGAGGTGTTCGTGGGCGCCGACTTGAATGAAAGTGAGGCGTGAGGGAATTTCAATATTGCAATGGTTCCATCCTATTCTTTGGCAATATACACTGATACAGAAAAAGGGAAAGCGAATGCGCAAGGGGATTATTCACGCATACTAGAAAAATTAGTGAAGCGCGAACGAGGGAAAATACAATGGTTCGCTTGTATTTGATCAATTCGCAGAACTAGACTTTTTCCTTCTTTGGACTGCGACTTGCGAGATTTTATTGTTGGAGGATTTTAGATTTTCGATATTTATAATTTACTTGGAAATTTGCTTATTTTACAAGGAGCACAGCTGGTTTCAAGACTCCACAAAAACAGGCTGAAAATATATATAAAAGTAAAAAAAATAGCATCGAAATCTACGTACCGAGGAAGGATTGAACCCGAGCGCCTTGCGTGATAAGCAAGTCTGCTAATCCCGACACTACTCTTCTTCTTCTCGGACCGTATTAAAAAAGTTGTATATAACTTATGAGCTCGCTCATAGATTCTCTAACTGCTCTAATGTTCCTATATCTGTATATTTCCATTTCTTTCGCTCCTTCAGTTCAATTGTGACATAAGTTGCAATAATATCTAGCAACCTACTTGGTTGCGATTTGCTGCGCAACATACTTGGTTATGAGTCTGGCTACAAACTTGGCTATGAGGACGATTTACTTGGCTATTGGAAATGTTGCTACCGTGCCTCTTTTTTAACATGGCATGCGACATCTGTATAGTTATTTATCTGTGGCAAAACTCTGCCAAAAATTCCAATTTTATTTTTATTTTTTTCTCCTTCGTTCAAATACGAGCTATAATATATCCACTAACAGAAATATATTGATTTTTTTAATTTCTGATGAATTTATCATGAGTTATCGTGACAACGCCAAGGGATCTTTATTTTAAGGGGTCACGTGAAATGAGGACCCAATGGCTGAATTTTCAAAATTTCTAAATAAAAATTTCACACAATATTTGTCAAATGTTTATCTTTGATATATAAAAAAGTTTGAATGAGATATTTAATTTATCGTATGAGAAGTATATAAGCGAAATTTCAAGTCTATGATGTCATTCGTTTAAGAGTTATCGCCCTTCAAACAAATTTTTTCGAAACAAAACCGCAACTATAGGAAAAATTGAACTACGCGCCGTGTTAAAGTTCCTGACAAAGCAAGGAAAATCTGCTCAGACTACATGATGAGTGACATGGAAGTCGTTTATGGTGATCAGTGCCCTGGTAAAACCATGATTTACAAGTCGTATAGACTTTTACAAAAGTCGATTGAAGATGATCCACGCGCTGGACGGCCGATCGAGGCCACTTCTTCAAACATCATCGAAAAAGTCGAAAAATTAGAATAACAAGATCCTGGTCTGAAAAAGAAACAGTTATCTGCACTAGTTGGTGTATCAGATACCACCATTTTGAGAATTCTACACGATCACCTCAATGCTCACGCCGCCGCAGAAGCGCCCGTTCACACGAGCAGAGTTGCAATGCCTGCTCTACACAAACAAGGGTTCCAATCTTTAGTTCCCCACCCTATAGTCCAGACTTGGGTCCTAGTGATTTTTATTGGGCCTTTCCACACGAGTATTCTTAAAAGTGCTGCAAACCGGTTTTCTGGGTAAGAGGCAAAAGAGAAAGGGAAAATGTCTACAAAAGTGCTGCACATTGGAGAGAATTTGTGCGGCACAAATCGAACCTATTTCACTTGATGTACGCACCAATACAAACAAAGAAAAAGGTTTAACTCAATTCGAAATGAAAGAAAAACACATGTACATTCATAAGCCTCGTATGAACAAAAGTGCCTGAAAACGACCCGTGTGGATGCGACGACTTGTCGTTAAACCGGTTTGCAGCACTTTTCGTGAATACTCGTGTGGAAAGGCCCATTTGTTTCCAAATTTGAAAAGAGAGCTAAGGGGAACAAAATTCCGACGACAATGAAGTCAAAGAGGCTACTTCGGCCTATTTTGAAAACAAAGACAAAAGCAACAAAAAACAGTGATCTCCTATCTCTTTCAATCATTATACTCGGGTACAGTTTTCAACTTGTCAGTCGAGCGAGTGTTGTGCCCGGGGTGAGAGTATTCTGTTTTATCGCTGTGAGAAAAGTTTTTAAGGTATATGTACGCAAAAATGAGTATTTTTACTAAACGATTTTATTTAGTTTCAAACCATGTACATACATACATATGTTTGTATATACATAACAGCCAAATCTTGTAATCTCATTTACGTCCACTTTACGCTAATAAATTGAGTTGAAATTTTGCATCCAGCTTTGGTTTCTGTGACAATACAATATAGCAAACTAAGAATTGTAATACATATATTTAAAATGGCGGAATGACCCCCCCCCCATTGTCGTAGACACTTTTTATCTGAACAATTCTTCTGTAGCTGACATATTCCAGGAGATATTTGAATCCATCGGTTAAATGTATACACACATAATACTAGATTATTATCCTGTTCGGACACATGTGCTGGAGTACATAATCAGCCTCAAATTATTGTTGGGCCAGCTTCACAACGTTTATTTAGGACATTATTACCATGTGGTCACATCATAGAAATAAGACATAAGGAAGTGCGATTAGGCTTGTCAAGCGTACCAGAGTCCCTTATGTGTGAGTTCTCACATTTTAGTATTAGAAACATCAGTACAGGCGTAAAAAGAAAGTAATTTTAAGAGGGCCTCACCGCAACTTGTATGAATTTCAAAATAACGTCGTTATTCTTACACTCTTCTGATCAGACGTATTGTAATTCACTCGGGGTTGTAATAGTAATTTATTTAATATTAAAATAACATTAAAATGTTTGGTGCATCTACCCCTCTAAAATTTAAATTTAACGCTGTCTTTTTGCATCAGCACTCCGAAATGAATCAAAGTAATCTAAAAATGCATAATTCGACAGTATTCAAAAATATTTCTACAGCTTTTCCTCATTCTGTCTCGCTTGCTCAAGTTCTGTCTCGCTCAACTGAGCACCCTTTGAGCACCCCAAAAAAATGGTACGCACACGTACACTATATATGAACGTTTCAGCACTTCCTTATGTCTTATTTCTATGGGTCACATACATAAGCAAAATGGGCCAATATCTCGAAATCCTGACGATGAACTTTTTTTTTGCCAATATAGACTTTTGCTTGAAATATCGAAAGCTAACTTGCTGCAAAATTTGGAAGCGATTGAGTAAAACCCAATTTTCAAACAAAAACTGCGAGGTCCTTTACTAAAACCTTTTTTCATATTTTTTGTAACATACATATATGTAGGTAGATATACCAGATTATGGCACGATACACAAAGCACAAAATGGTTCAAAAGTTATTTTACATTACACCGTTTAGTGGTAATTAAATAACGAATATAAAATCGTTTGACTTACATTCTTTTTTAATTATTAATTTTATCCAATATGTGATTGTAAATAATGTTGTATATATTATGACCGTACTGTTTACATGTTTATAGTACACTACTCCAAGAAATGATCGTATCCAGGATCTAAAAAAGCGTCTTAAAGCTCCAAAACTCTAGTTTTTAGAACTTTCAGCCAACAAATTTTCAATACCACAGTTCTCACGTAATCCAAAGAAACAGCGCAAAAAGAAATGGTTCCAAATTTTTAGTATTTTTTTCTTTCGGTCCACGGACTCTGGAAATTTTTTTTTATTTGACCACCCTATGGACCAGATAGCCTGTTAACTCAGCTTTAATTTTCTTTTTTTAAATCCTTGCTACGTCGATATCCGATATCCGATATTTAGCGAAAAAAGACACATTTGTATTCAACCATCGATATCTCAGGAACCAATGATCGTACAGAAAATTTAAGCGCAGTTTCAGGAACTGGAATAGATTTCCTAAAAGAATCTGCCAAGGCATTAAAAATATTTTTTTTTAATCCATAATTTCAGTTTTCAAAAAGTCAAAAGAAGTGACTTTTTCCCTTGTTTTGGTAAATCGATCGCATCTTTACATATACTGATGGAAACGCTAAGGTTTGTAGGCATTTTTACACCTCAATGTACCCCCAATAGCCCTGCAGATCGATCCATTGGACGTTCCTTTAATTTAAATTTTTTTTTTTTTAATTATCGATTTTTTTAAAATTTACCAAGTGGACTGATGAATAATTGCGAGAAAAGTCGAAAAAGAAATGATTTTTCCATTTTTATATAGATTACCATACACGATGTTTAAGAACACAAATCTTGTTCCTTAAATTTTTTCAAAAACTTTGATCAATCGGGCCGAAGGAACCGTTACTGTTACTTTAAATTAATAAATGTATGATTTAATAATTGCAAATAAAAGTTTTTGATTTATAATACAATTTTTTTTATGTCACAAGAACAGAATGGTATTCCATATTTGGTTACTTTCCTCTAATTATTTTTTTTTATATGTATTACTGGTTTTGGTATTAATAATTAAAATTGAATTGTGGATTTCATTCCTTTTATTACCAAAAGCGCCTTTAGTGCACCTATATTTATATAGGTACATAATGAGAATTGGAATACTTTAAATAAACACAAAACCCTGAAACAAATTTATGATTAGGTACAATGTATTCTGTGATAAGTAACAGAACTTTTCCAACAGCTAGATTACAATGGTTGTACAGCGATTAGTCGAGAATTGTGAATTCCAAGTTAAGGAAATTTTATATAAATAATAATAATAATAAAAATTAAAACTAGTGTATTTTAAAAAATGGCTGATTAATACCGAATAAAATGAACCATTTAAATTAAAAATTACACCGACACACAAAAAAAAAAGTTGTCAGTACTTTTCTACCTACCTACCTTACCTACTTTTCTATATGTATTTTGATCCCCTGACTGAATCTGAATCCGGAGCCCGTTTTGCTTCATCGGGCTTGAGTTCGAGTAAATTGATCTTAATTTTTCAGATAAACGCCTTCGGTATTTTGCAACTTCAAAGTTCCCACAAACATAACAAAACCAATCCGGGCTTTTGTTACATAAGTGGGAGTTACTTCTTGTGATTTTAGACTCTACAGAAACCAAGTTACCCACTAATGTAGAGCTGCAGTGGCTTGATGACGACGCCTGAGGGCTTGCTTTCTCACCCTGACCAGCACCGATAGTGGGGTTCCGAACCCCTGCATCGTAAAGTACTCATCACTTGTACCTGCTATTTTCAGAGTTTTTTTCACAAATAACTTAGAATTTTGAACTCGAATGGACAAAGAAGGCCTAGATTTAGATTGAGGGCTTCAAAATTAATAAGAAATCTGCTCACATTAGTTCAAAACACACTACTACTTCAATTTTTCGCGATTTTTAACATTTTTCGCAATTTACTCGAAACTCAAGCCCGATGGAGCAAAACAGGCTCCGGATTCAGATTCAGGGCATCGAAAAACATATAAAAAAGTAGGTCTGGTTAAAAGTACTGACCACTTTTTTTTTTTTTTGTGCCAGTGTTATTAAGCCTTTTTATTGCAGACTACCTCAGAAAGAAATTCGTAAAAAATATACAAATCGACTATATTAAGAAAAATAAAAGCACCGTTCAAACTCTTTAGACCTTATATATATGAGGAGAAAGAAACAAAAAACAACGGAAAGAGAAAATAATAATTTCTTGTGAAACTCAAAGAATCTATTCTATGTATATATTTCGACCAGAGTAAATACTAAAATTTTGCCATCGACCGTGGCTGCGAAAATATAAGATGTCCCATTAAAGCTTTTTTAAAGTATAACCCTGGAAGTTTCACGCAACTTTAATACTTTCGTGTAGTCATTGTTTTGCGGTGTCGCATAATTTTATACAATATTATGAGCGTATTGCATGCCTTACTCAAGTCAGATTAAGGTTACAATTCCCGAAATGCCGAAATATTGTGTTATATTTATGGAAGCATAAAAAACATTGTTTCAGACTGTTTGATCAATTTTCTTTTCTTTAAGATATCACAATAAGGGAAGGCAAGTTATTTGTTCTTGGAAATACATAAATGAACATTTCTAATTTTATATGCGTATTTTTAATTTAATAATAATTATTGAAGAACAATTGAAACAACTTTTTACTATGATATGTATGTATGTATCTATCTACATTGATTAGGTTTAACAGATACCTGAGATTTTTATTGCCATTGTTTCAAAAGACAGACACACCCTCGCATAAATTTTTAGTATTTTTTATAATATGTAAGTGGATGCTTTTTATTTCCGAATCAAGATACCCTTTAAGAATTAAGCTCTCTGCGAGCGGTTAAGAAAATAGGCTGTGAAAAACAAACAGATTAGATTTAAAAAATTTAAAATTTCTATGAACCAAACATAAGTGCAATTTATGTTATTATAAGTCTGCAACTTTGCTGAACTCAGTGCATGGTCAAATATTCGCAAAATAAAGTTTAAACGTTAGTTTCCTGACGAAATCAGTGCACTCAAACAGATGCAAAATAAAGTCCATTAATTTATTTCCTAAAGAAAAAGGAAAGAAATTGTTTTAGGTTAAAAATTAAAATAATAAAAAATCACCTTCAAATTTTTAAGCGTGTCATGTATGCAAAATATCATCATATCTTTTACCCAATTTTTCGACTTAAATAATTTGAAAACAAGTTCAAATTATGATGCATTTTCTGTAAGGCAATGCTCAGTTATATATGAAGGCACATTGCAGAACCGACATTAGCTTCTCCTCCAGGTACACATATGTTTAAGAGTACTTACATATATACTTTATTAAAATCAGCAACTTAATTGCGTCAAAAAATAAATCTTGAAATAAATTTGTATCACTTAATCTTCAAACACTTCTCACATTGTAATCAATATTCCACCAACATCGTGCTCCAAACAAAAATACACAAATTGACGGATAATGATAGACGTTTATACCTAAACGATGGAGATTTTAGAGGAAAGTTGCTAAAACTGTTCTTAAGTGGGCATTTATTATTTTAAAAATACCGCATCTTTTATACTACTCACATTTAATATGTATTTACTTAACTAAAACCTTAAGTGAAAAACTAAAATTCACATTAAATTCGATAGCCGTACAAATACGTTTGTATTGCCTTTTTTAAAACTTAAGTGTTGTTGGGTTGTTTGTCTTCAAGCTGCCCAAGTTTACTGATACTCAGAGGAAGAATACTTCGTTGAAACTTTTTATCCGCTGACTATGTTTACAAAGGAATCTGTTCAAATCGAAACGGCTTAATTCACAGAAGCTTATAAGGGGAATTCAAAAGCTCTTTCCTATGTTATGCTTAGACAGTTTTTAAACCAAAACTTCGTAAATGCATTGTATTTCGTAGCATACAAAAACATAACAGTCAACTAAATTAACATTTCTCCTAAAGATAAAAATGAGTAGGTGCTGAAGAATGTATAGGTTAATAGAATATACATACCTACAGATGAAATTTTATAAAAGCTCCAAATTATTTACAAATATGTCACAATTTGGCACTAATTTAAGAGGAATCTTTAATAGTAAAGTAATAAAAGGGTTTCAATGTTAATAGGTAATTTGCATAAGCTATAAATTTTTCAGATGAATGCTATTAATCGTTGTTAAATTAATAACTACACATCCAATATAGAGTAAAAGTTGCAACCACCCACACTATAATTGGCATGGTATATACATATACATATAAAATCCAGCCTGATAACGAACGAAGCATGGAGCATGTGCAGTATAAAGGACTTTTCAATCGAAGAAGACAGCTTGGAAAGCTATTCTTCCAGCTAGTTTTTTTTTTTTTTTTTTTTTTTTTTTTTTTTTTTTTTTTTTTGATATCAGTAACAACTGGAAAGTTATTCTCAGATTGTGGGAATGACACTAGAATTGATTGGAGAGCGGATCATGCGTTAGATTAAAATCCAAATAAATTTCAACGACTTATGCATCGCGTCTTCTCAGAAGTCGTTTTACCGTACTTATCGTCGTCAAATGAAGCTCTATTTTTTATTCCTAATTTTTAATTTTAGTAAGGCATAACAGAACCAGCTATAAGTAGTTTATGTATTATTTTAATTTTATTCATTCACAGCGAGTGTAATTTGCAGGGTAATGCCAATTGGAATTCAATAGTACCTAATATGTACTTCTGTAGAAGCTCTATTTTTTATTCCTAATTTTTAATTTTAGTAAGGCATAACAGAACCAGCTATAAGTAGTTTATGTATTATTTTAATTTTATTCATTCACAGCGAGTGTAATTTGCAGGGTAATGCCAATTGGAATTCAATAGTACCTAATATGTACTTATTATAACAGAATTAGTATTAGAACTCACCATTTTGCCCTATTGGATCAGCAGGTGCATGTAAACACCAGACATAAATGATTAAATTTTGGATTAGACATTAACTAAATTGCTCCAATTAAAATTACCATGAACAAGAACAACAACAGCACCAGCAAAAACAACAAGGCTTTTGTGATTGCGGACGTTGAAGTGGTCCAGCTCCTGATGTCTCTTGAAGAGCATTTGAGCCACTAATGCCACCACCAACAGAGACAGTATTACCTCCGCCTCCACTACTACTTTTAAGTGGTGTAGTTAGTGGAACACTACTGCCACCTTGCGCTGCAGAGCCCATGCCACGGAGCCGACACCCCGCTGGCAGCTCTGAGACGCTACAGGACATCCTTGCAAATATAACAATGATCAATTTAAAATATTCTCGCAAAGTTATCAAAACTTACAAAATTTGTATGAGCTCACCTTTTACGCTCTATGATTTTTGCTGATCTAGTCGAAATAGGGCAACAGAGGCCCATTTGAGGACTAGGAACTCCATGTCCCCAATATAATCTGAAAAACAAAGAATTAAGAAAATTGTTATATTGGGCTTAAAAAAATGTATGGATATTTTTTGATCTATTCATAATAGTATACATACATATATCAATGATTCTCAAAGTTGTATGTTTCAGCTAACCCTGATGTACTCCTACACACAAGCATGCAAATATACTAAAACGATTCTTAAATTCTAGTTTTTTATATTGCAACGTTAATGAGGTAACGTAACGTATAAAAGAGAATGGGTTAAAAACTAGTACCCCCTAGCCATTTGTACATTCTAAAATAGGGTTTCATTTCCTCCCCCTTGTATCAACAGTTTGCAAAACGAAAAAACTGAAATTATTAGAGTTTAAAGAGATTATAAATTTTATAGGAAAAATGAAACAATACCTCTAACAAGTGCAGCTTTTTTAGAAATCAGCAAAAATCCAAAATTTAACTCATTGCGTGCTATATTCATTAAATCACTAAAACTATGAAAATATGTTTCTAGAGGCTTACTGAAAGGTTAGAGCAAAACTACAACGTTAATTCTTGGTCTTATTGTTTTTGAAGCGATCGATGAATTAACTTGTTATACTATTCCTTCCAAAGTACAGCACACTCGGTGCGAGAGTTAGACTTCATTTGGCCGATTTTTTTTTTATTTTTTGTAATGCATTTTTTATGTGGTTTTACGCAAATGTTTGACTAACCATGTTAGATTTTGTAAAATAATATGTGGAAACTTGGATAAATATGTTAAAATATTGGACATATACATACATACATATATTTAGTAATTTAAAAAAAATCTACGCATGTTTCTTAAACCTGGTCCCGAATTGACTTCCACTGCGTTGTTTGATCCGCCTGCGCTGAAGGGCATAGCTCCTATGAAACAAAAAGTGATTTTCGACGTTTTTATAGACAAATACCAAGGTATGAAAAATATCATGGTATGCATGTATGTATAATGTACATACATCGTGATTTGAATAACTGTAAATCTGTGCTACTAATATGTGAACGCGATTAACTTCTATAGCGTCTATTTCACTGCATGTTTTTCCAATCGAACGTATAGTGAGCATTTAAAGGTTATGTTAGATGAACACGCGCCAATGTCTCAAGGAGCAAACCGGGAAGGGCAAAGCAATTGTGCCCATTACCGTACCCACTGCTAGTAAGTAATATGTATGTATATTTTTTATAATATGTTCCATTCCTTAACATTTTGACATTGATATCTTAAATTATTACCTAAACAAAATAATAATCTTCATCGTTTCTTGTATTGCCTACGTATACATATGTTAGCAACTTACTTATATTGTGACTATTTGCTAATAACGCTAAAAATATTTTTTAAATTTGTATGTTAATAATAAAGTCGTCTATATCAACCTACGCATTTTTATAAATTTCCCCACATCCTATTTACATTTCTTCTCAATAATTTTAAAGAGACAAAGTTTGCCCGCTTTGCCTTATGTAGTATCTTTATTTTAATTAAATTTTTTTCTCGAAGACAAACAGATAATTGTTGATACACAATGAAAACGTAATAAATTTGCCTTCTGACAGTAAAATATGTAAGACTTCTAGATGTTACGACAGTTTCTTTTATAATTGTAACTTTATGTTCCTGCTTTGGGTCACCTTCCCCAAGTATTTAAACTTCTCAGAAAACCTTATATAATTTTTATATCAAAGACAATGTTATTCAAAAAATTGCTCCTGATTAACTTGAAACCCTAGGAGAGAGATCGATTTATCTCAAATAAACCTAGCTCTAAGTGTAAAACTAATCTGGATAGTGTATGATAGGCTCTTCACTTTTACCTAATGCATAATAAAATATCTACTCATTTTAAGTAATTGACTTTATATATTCAGAAAATTATTGTTTGTCTCTTGTTTATTTTAATTTATTCAAAATTTTAAAGTTCATTTGTTTAGACTGTTTGACCCATGTCTATTTCTAGAAAATTTATAAGGGGAATAACACGGGTGTGAAAAAGCTTCTTCCCAAATTTCTTCTGGTAACTACATACATATAAAAAATTCAAATTGACCGTGGTGACAGTGGCAAGGGGAATGCCAAGTCGTCAATTTTTTTAATAGTAAGAGAGACTGGTACAGTTTTAACGAGGTACGGTTGCAACAATGCGAATATCTCCTAAACTATTCGCGGTATGGTGCGGGGAACAAGGGGAGGAAACACGGATTGCATACCTGAACTGTGTAACTGTGCAATCCGGGCCTTTCTCTCCTTGTATCCCTCACCATACATCTAATACTTTAGCAGCTATTCGCGTTGTTTCAACCGTATCCCATTATAATCGTAGCCAGTTTTCCTTAAATAACTTTCATATATGCATATACACATATCTTTGTATATATTTTTTTATTACTTTTTATCATACTCATTATGTCTACTTTACGCATTTACAATCTGTATTCTCAGTAAATCATCAAAATTCGACGGATTTCTTTCATATAATCTATATAGTATCCAAAGTGTTCATCGAATGTAGCAGCGAAGGAAATGGACAAGAACGCTTAATCAAGCTTAAGGCAGAAACACAATGCATCCGCTCCGCTCCGGTCCGTTCCGTCTGTCAAAGTTGAACATACGTAGTGCTATTTAAGTGGACACAATGGCCGAACGGAGCGGATAGAGTTGAAAATATTTCAACTTTGCCAGAACGCCGGAACATCATAACTTCACCAATGAATGTATTTAACAGCCAAATAAAAAGTCTGGCTTTTAACAAATGCAATGGAGGAGGAAAATGTTGTAGAAGAAGCATCTGCAACAAATCTAATTCATCAATTTTTTCAACTATCACCGAACTTTTCACAATTTCGGTTTTAGTTTTTACAAAAAACTGTCAAACGAAGGATCGGATCATGTCGGATCATCAAGGTGTAATCACCTCTCGAGTCGAGTCGAGTCGTAGCGGACCGGAACGGAACGGTGCGGAGCGGAGCGGATGCATTGTGTTTCTGCCTTTACAGCCATTCCATATATTTAGTACATATTTCTATGGTTCCCATTCTCATACTTACGAGGGGTTTAACAGTGTAGTGATTCGAAGCAGAAGCCTTTTAACTTTATTAACAATTTCGTGTTGTTATAACAGCAAAATATATAGTTTACAGATCTTAGGACGTGAACATAACGAAATACTGAAAGGTATAAAACTACTGCACATGATTGTACCATTTTTAGGGGTGCTCTAAAAAACTTTAGCAAGCGAGACAGATTGAGAAAAATAAGGAACATCCTGAATATCGTCCAAGTATGCACTTCTGGTTTACTTTAGTGGTAATCACGCTCTGACACGAATGGGTCTTGCATCGTTCTAAACGGTGCAAGAGTAGAAAAGATTGTAACCGTAAAACAGTGTTAAGGGAAAACTGCAATACTTCTGTACCTTTACTAGACTTGGTAGTGCTGAAAATAGTTGACATTCTAATATTTAATTGTGTTGCTATGGTATTGTTGGTAAACAAAACCAATGCGTTGCTATGGTATTTTTTGTACATGAAAAGATTCGTTGCTGTGGTAATATTGGAAAATAAAAGAAAGAAAGTATTATATGTACTTACATGACATACATATGTACATATGTACTTATATTTATATTCAATAAATTAAATTTTAATTTATTATATTTACAAGAAATTCCGTAGAAACACATTGCAGGTCAGCTAGTTAGTTATATAAATAATTATTTACGTTATCAAAACTATTTTTTCTGAGGAAAAAACCTCGGAATTTCAAAGGCTTATGCACTACCGGTGTGCACAATATCAGAGTTTACTATTGATTGACGCATTTTGACAAGAAATATTGCGCTGGGTAAACGTGAAAAGAAGCATACCTTGCTCTATACCGTGGACATACATACATGAACTGGCACAAACTGGCATGTCATTCACTTATTGGATATTTGCACACACTTATGTTATGCATGTTGTTATTTTCGGTTTGGACGCCTGGAATAATATATGTAAAATCCTTAGTAGGTACATAGTATTTATTTCCCACTAGACATGAAAATCAGGTAACAATTTTCAAAGGATTCTAATATACATACACATATTTTATTGCTGTTGAACTGTTTACCAAATTGTTGAAAAATGTCATTTTTTACATCTACAAAATTAACAAACAAAAATTTAGCAATCTGAAACTTAAAGATTTAGTAACTGAAAGTCAATCTTGAATAACGTAATGACGTGAAGTAATTCGTGGGCTTTGTGATACTCGGCTTTTAAAAACACATTTAAAAGATCAACAATTATTTCCTTAATTCACTAAGGCATGAAAGCCGTTATCAAAATCACATAACACCAGCTTTGCTTTTATCGTGTTAGAGATTTTATAATAACTCACCAAAAGGTATATGTAATTAATAGAGAAAATAATTAAGATTTATAAGAGAATAATTGTGCTAAAGCATATACTTACATTTCTAAAATTTCATTTCCATGCACTGTGATTGCAACTATCATAGAACCATAGACGACTTCGGCAATATAAGTTGTTCCCGCTTTGTTCGTCCTCCCTAACTAATATGCCAGATAAAAATATTTGCTTTCCCCACACCGATCAGATAGTAGGTCTTCTACGGGAAGCGTTGAGGGTGGACACAAATTTCCGGACTTCTAGAGCAGCCCGCATATCCAATGGACACGAAGGTTCTTGTAAGCGACACTTAATAATTATCCCACACAGTAATTCGCTAAATTCCAAATTGGCGAGCTGCAAACCAAAGCAGCAAAACTATCAAAAGGAGTCCCGTCAAATGCGTAATAAATTTTATTCACTCTTATGTACATTTCCACTAGCTGCCTTTAACATTTACTAGATTTACATTTTCATTTTCCGACTTGATAGGAAATCGGCATTTTTATGATCATGAACATCAGTAAAACTGGAAACCACTGAGATACTCACAGGAAAGTTTGGAAAGAGAGCTAGGCTTATCTTACGTACTAAGTTCCCCTCAGTTTTCGTCGACAAGAAAAGCTCCGCCGAAACAGATTTTCATGCGAGTGGGTGGGCAGTAAGGTTTACCTCATAAATCTAGTGCACTTATACCTCACGTAGCAAAAAACTACCACTAGAACTTGCAACTGATGTGCCTGGGTCTGCCAACTTCACAATGCTTCCCGAAAACTTCTTCCGCTTTAAAATCCTGTCATTTTCCGCTCTCTGGCTTATGAACGCTCTGATATGAAAATTGAAGCGCGACCGCGCAAGTGTTTTCCTCCACTCATGGGAAGGCCGCTTTCTGATTACTCGTCTGGATTTTCTTCGCTTAAGAAACCTACCCTTCCTTTAAGCACATTTCAGGTTGAAGCCTGAAATGGATTTTGCTTCAGACCAAACTTTGTTACCCTTTTCGTTCGGCATGCCTCCCACCTATTTCATGTAAATTCAATTCACTGTGCGGATATATTCTGGGTTAGGTGCTACCCTAGCACTTGCTTGTCTATTTACTAATAGTTTTTCACTACTCCGAACACACCAACTGTACCGTGACACCCAAATTTATATTCCCGGGAGGATTTTAGTATTTTCTCCCCTATCTCGTCTAGTATTTGTATTCCTAAACACTGATGCGGCGGCTTTCGAAATGGGTCACAGACTTATTTTTGGATTTTATTTTTGCTTTTCCACGCTAACTTCCCGGACACACATTTTTCTACACCTGCACTTTCCGCGGGCGCCCACCGTCATTGGATTGGGTCGTGCGTTTAGGGCGAAACCAGTGCAATATGGCGGCGCTATGTTTTCATTTTTTGTGAATGGCTAAGTGCTTGCTTTGGAAAAGCTCTTTTCCCCATTTCCTTCTCCCGTTTCGAAACTTTTTCCTATAATTACTATCAGATTAGAACACTAAAAGTGCTTAAGAC
Organism: Machimus rusticus; assembly: GCA_951509405.1. Lineage (NCBI taxonomy): Eukaryota > Metazoa > Arthropoda > Insecta > Diptera > Asilidae > Machimus > Machimus rusticus. The sequence goes on from OX608049.1 coordinate 57,677,270, forward strand.
TTGGGAGGAATTTTTGGAGTTTTTGTGAGGTTGTGGACTTCCTGTCTGAGAATGAAAGCTACTTGCTGAGAGAGATTGAGAAACGGATGTTAAGTTCGTTTTAATCAGAAGTTCAATCGCTCCGGCTTTTCTCGGAATGGAAAACATAAGCATTTCCACTCATGGCTTCCAAAAACATTTTTTAACTTTTTTTAACTTTTAATGAATGGCTGTGCGTACGGAAGGGAAGGATTTCTTCCAGAAATATACCTACCAGTGATAGTCAAATTTTAATGCTTCATGTGGTCTTCATACATACTTCTAATAATAAGAAAAATGTGATTCTTCTGGGAAAGCGATCAGGGTCCCAATTGAATTTTAAAAGTACTTCCCCTGGCCGCTAGTTTTTATGGAATAATGAATTATTTATTAATTACTAACTCAACGAAAATAAAATACATATTGAGTTTTGAGGTACCCAAAGGAAAACCCCATTTACATGCTCGAACTTTTGTCGCATGAGACTAAATGCAAAATACTATTAGTACATTTGCGTTCCTAACCCGGGGTCTCCACTGGCAATTTCTGTCTTAACATTTCTGTCCGAACAGAAAAAAAGTCCAATGGAGACCAAAATGTTATAACAGAAAATCTGTTAAGACAGAAATGTTATAACATTTTTCCAGACAGAAATGTTAACAGCACAGACATATATAAAACATGGACCGCTCAATCTCCTGTCTCAAGCGTCCGCCAATTTGACAACCTACTGCCACAGAGGGACGAGATGAGACATATCAAAATTTATATAGTGCTGTCTATTTTTACCGCACTGCATGGATGGGTCGATTCCGCAGATTTTTTGAATGCGGAATTGCTGAGTGCTGACAAAAATATTTGAATTTAAATACTTGTTGAAAAAAAATTTAAAGAATATGCACTTCAAATGCAATCAATGTTAATAAAAATCATTATTTATGTCATAAATATGCTTTTAAATTTTTATCCTTGCAAAATTACCAATATTTTCAAGAATTTGTGATTGAAAAATTTTAAGTTATGAAAATATTAGATTAGATTTGTTTTTGTTCATGGAATTGAATGAACATATTAAAGAGCTAGAAAGAGATAAGAACCATATCTAAAAGCTAATAAAGAATCTCACTTACTCAGATAAAATAAACTAATACCCATTTTCCATTCCGCGAGTGAAATGAAAAGAACTCGCAAAACTCTGTTTGCATTGTGCTTTCTTAATAAAATTCTTAAAACTGTAACAAATTTATTTCATTTACCTTTGAGGGCAGAAGCTGCCTTAATGAAGAGGAGGAGGAAAATATCCTGCACTTCCTCTCCCAAATGCCCAGCTCTTGCGATACGCAGATACCGCAGCCTAAGCTCCTCTTTCTATGATGCGTCGGAAATGAGTTAGATGCCTGGAACAGCTCATTAGGAGCTCTATATGGTTCAAGGGTTAACTATGGGGGATCTTGCTCCATGTGGTATCACAACGGGCCTTTTTCCGGCCTAAGTGTGCCCCAACTGAGCATCCACTACTACCTAACCTAACCTAACCTACCTCTGATTTCGATTAATTTGTCCACAAAAACTTCAAACTATTTCGATTGAATTTTTTTATTGAATTATTTTAATTTTAAACGAAACAATTAATTGAAGTCAAAGGTTACTGTAATGAAATTCCATTCAAAAGGAGTTTTGTAAGATCTTTTATATTTTACTTCACCCGGAATAAGAGAACATGGGCGAAAATCAGCTCTGGAATTAACTAAGTAGCTTCCCTGAAAGTCCTAATAAAACCAAATTGGTCAATTAATATGTAACCGCGCGGCTTCGCATTGAAATTTCAAGTAAACTTGCTACAATAACCAAATTCGTAGTCATTAACAATTCTCCAGAGAATTGTCAGAAAAAATCTTTAACTGCAATTCAGCCTGCTGACAAATCTCTGACATTATAGAACGTTAATTTTACGTCATTACACGAACTGTCACTGCCACAGAGCGAAAGAGAGGGAACAAAAATCGCACCGTCCGCTTCTATGGGAAATCGTGTACGTGAGCGGTCCATTATATTATACGTCAGTGGTTAACAGAAATGTCTTCATCTGTCACTTTGTGAATTTTCAAAATGGCCGCTGCGAGATTTTTCGTGGCAAAATGTTATGAAAATGATTATTTTTGTCAGGTACAGAGACTGTTTGTGGACTAGTAAGCTTAAAATTATAAAAAGAATGATTTCAACAAATTTGCATTGGAGAAAATAGCTCTGGAATTTAAATGGCGCTGAAAGGCAACATGACAGAAATGTTAAGACAGAAATTGCCAGTGGAGACCGGGCGTATAAAATGTCCAAGATGGCGCTGATAGGCAAGATGTTAAGACAGAAATTGCCAGTGGAGACACGGGGTAACGGAAACTCACTTTCGGGAAACATGGCAATTTGGCCTGACCACTGACATATAGAACTGGACCGCCGATCCAATGCAAAATCGCACCTCAAAACTAAGACGACTTTTTGACATAAGATTCCTATCTCTTTCCCCCATCCGGCCCCCAGGCGAAATGCATTTGTAAGACAAAATAGAATATGTTTTTATATATCTGACTCTTGTGTTCTTCCGGCCCCGAACTGGTTGGTGTCGGAATGTTTTTTAACAATTACTCAAAATATAGGGCGAATTGAAAGGGGCTGTTTTGTGACAACTTATATTTATTTATTTTCTTTATTTTAACATACATTGCAAATAATTTAATGTGTTTTTATAGCATGAGTTTTCCAAGGTAGGCTTGCATCTCCACTTAAAATGGTTTGCATTTCCACTTAAAATGGTCTCACCACTGACATATAGAACTGGACTGCCAATTGACGGTCGAAAAGTGAGACCATTTTAAGTGGAAATGCAAACCATTTTAAGTGGAGATGCAAGCCTACCTTGGAAAACTCATGCTATAAAAACACATTAAATTATTTGCAATGTATGGTAAAATAAAGAAAATAAATAAATATAAGTTGTCACAAAACAGCCCCTTTAATTTCGCTCTATATTTTGAGTAATTGTTAAAAAACATTACCACACCAACCATCTCGGGGCTGGAAGAACACAAGAGTCAGATATATAAAAACATATTCTATTTTGTCTTACATATGCATTTCGCCTGGGGGCCGGATGGGGGAAAGAGATAGGAATCTTATGTCAAAAAGTCGTCTTAGTTTTGAGGTGCGATTTTGCATTGGACTGGCAGTCCAGTTCTATATGTCAGTGGGTCTCACTTTTCGACCGTCGATTGGCAGTCCAGTTCTATATGTCAGTGGGCCTGACAGAATTCTGTGAAAGAATATTGGAAAGCCCTGCACTAACACGGATGCATCACGGAAAACACAAACTCGAACAAGTTTGAATGATTCTATGCTAAATGTGTGTAATAATCTTGTTAGGTCCGGGCACGGCATGGTGATGACACGGTTCGGACCCTGATATGTGTGAATCGGCCTTAAATGGCTTGTAATATAGAAGAGGGTTTTGAAACGCCGCATGAAGTGGCCTCTTGCATGTGTGCGTAAGTGGTCTGACAGTTCGAAAAATTTGCATTTAGCCACTGACATAAAGAACTGGACCACCGATCCAATGCAAAATCGCACCTCAAAACTAAGACGACTTTTTGACATAAGGTTCCTATCTCTTTCCCCCATCCGGCCCCCAGGCGAAATGCATATGTAAGACAAAATAGAATATGTTTTTATATATCTGACTCTTGTGTTCTTCCGGCCCCGAGCTGGTTGGTGTCGTAATGTTTTTTAACAATTACTCAAAATGTAGAGCGAAATTAAAGGGGTTGTTTTGTGACAACTTATATTTATTTATTTTATTTATTTTACCACACATTGCAAATAATTTAATGTGTTTTTATAGCATGAGTTTTCTAAGGTAGGCTTGCATCCCCACTTAGAATGGTTTGCATTTTCACTTAAAATGGTCTCACTTTTCGACCGTCAATTATCAGTCCAGTTCTATATGTCAGTGCATTTAGCCTTATGGAGGCTGGATGAAATGTGCTGAATAAATTGGAATTAATCGGGTTTTTGACGTGACAACGTCTTATAAATCGGTCGACCCGAGAGTCATTTACGAAAACTGAAGTAACAACGAGCCGGTAAACATGAGCAGGATTATGAGGAAATCTTATTAGAAATTAAAAAGACAACGTTTCATTTTTAACCGACGAAAAAAAACGGAGGAGGTTCTCAAGTCGACGCGTATATATATATATATATATTTTTTTTTTTATGTATGATCACTCATAACTTTTTACACAGTAGTCCGATTTTGATAATTCTATTTTTATTTGAAAGGGTATACCCTGAAGTTGGTCCCATATAAATTTGGAAAAAAACTTCCAACCCCAAGGGTAGAAAAACAGGGGATGAGTGATTGTTCACTCATTGATTGTAATGTATGACCACGCATAACATTTTACAGAGTAGTCCGATTTTGATAATTCTTTTTTTATTGGATAGGGTATACCTCAAAGTTGGTCTCATATTAATTTGGAAAACAAATTCCTACCCTAAGGGCGGGAAAATAGGGGTGATTTATTGTTCACTCACGGATTTTAATGCTAAGTTGTATATTACAAAAAAAAAAAAAAAACTCACGATGAATGAGCTTTAGACCTGTCAGTCTCTTGTGTGTATAACTAGTAGATTATAGCCACAAAAAATTAGAAAAAAAAACTTTTTAACTTAAAACTTTATTTTTGTAATTATTTTGAGTTTTTATTTAACCTAAATAACTAAGTTCTTAAACTAATGTAAGTATACCTAAGTAATTTTGAGTCGGCGCCAAATAATCAATGAACAAAGATCACTTAATTACCTTAAATTTAAAGAAATAACCAAATCAAATTAACAACGCAACGTGATCTCTCCAGCGATAAACATTAACATTCCAAAAATTGCGCTCTCCGCACGACCCCTCGCAACGACGTGTGCTCTCACGCCGCGCCTCCGCCGCGCATCACGCTTTACGTAATTAATTAATTTGCTTGTTTGGCGCCGACTCAAAATTACTTAGGTATACTTACATTAGTTTAAGAACTTAGTTATAAAGGTTAAATAAAAACTCAAAATAATTACAAAAATATATACTTAGGTATACTTACATTAGTTTAAAGACTTAGTTACTAAGGTTAAATAAAAAAGGTTTATTATTTTTTGCTTTTCAGTTTTTTCGGCGGTTAAATTTTTTTGTTAAAAAGTTTTTTAATATGAAAATTCATTATAAATTCTAAGGAGTGGGAACTTGAAGAATTTCCTCTTACATCAACGAAACAATTAGCCTATCCAATAAATTAGAAATTTAATAAGAAACCTTTTTGAAATTAAAAAGACTTCTTATTCCTTTCAATAGGATGTTCTTGTTAATTAAACGAAAATTGTAAGATCCCCTCTTAAGAAATGCATGTTTAAACTTGTTCAGTTAGATACCGCACTGAGAAAAATCCCAAAAAATAATTTTGACGTGACAACGTCATATACTCTGCTCTCGGCTTTGTCAAACGTTGGTCTAAGGAGTTCTCCAATCCTTATGTCGCCAAATCTCTCTACATATTCTTTGTCCGTCCCCTCCTTGAGTACGCCTGTCAGGTTTGGTCTCCCTCCCAATCCTCTCTAAATAACAGGATTGAATCGGTCCAACGTAGGTTCATCCGTTTCGCCCTCCGTGACCTTCCTTGGACAGACCACTTCAATCTTCCCCCCTATGAAAACCGCCTCAAACTAATTGACCTGCACCCTCTAGCCCTTCGTCGCGATGTCGCCGACATTGTCTTCGTCCAGCAAGTCTTAGCTGGTTCCATTGATTGCCCTGACCTCCTGCGTTGCATATCCCTGAACACTAACCCCTGCAACGTTAGATCCGTTCCCACTTTGCGTCTTGAGAGTCACCGTACTAACTATGGCCACTTTGAACCCTTCACCCGAATGCTGCGGAAGGTTAACAATTGCCCTTCCTTTGACTTCCACCTGGAGAAAACCTCCCTCAAGCGTTCCCTGTACCAGTCCTGCCCTCCCCCGTAATTCTAGTCATAATTAGGCTAATTTAGTTCCTTAAGTATAATGTATTTAGTGTTAAGTCTATTTGTAGCTTGTATTAAGCGAATAAATAAATAAATCGGTCGACCCGAGAGTCATTTACGAACTTTGAAGATAAAGCCTAAGGAACAGCGATATCGCTCTCGGAGCGTAGTAAAATCCGACTAGTGTTAGTGAAGACAGTTTTTGTATTAGTCAACTAGTGACGGCGAGAAAAAAACATATTCTTTAGGGGGGGTGACAAAAGAAATTAAATTATACAACTGTTATTAGAAATTTAATAATTAATCAACTTCCTCATTATTGACACTTTTTCTATTTGAATAGCACTTTTTTCAATAATTGAAAAATTGTATAATCATTAATGCATAAGCCCCTCCGAAAATTCCTTTTTAACGCCGTCTGGGTTCCCTTTCATAGTGACGTAGATGGTTGAGCGTATTCGTCTCGCTTACTCATTGAGTACTTCTCTTTCTAGAGAACCAAAGGGAACCCAATATTTTTTACTACGCTCACGTACAGGGATTTTACACGATACAGCGTTTCCTTAGGCTTTATCTTCAAAGTTTACGAAAACTGAAGTAACGTAACGACGAGCCGCTAACATGAGCAGGTGCGCGCGCAGCACTTGAGAGAGACTCGCTCGACCGGTGTCTGCCTTGTGTCTCTCTTTCACTCGAGCGTAACGAAATACGTGATTTAAAAATTTAATATAATTTTAAACTTCATTTAATCCTTTGTTTTAATAAACTTACACAATAAGATGTTGTCACGTAAACTTCGATCGTAAACCGACTTTACAGACAACCAATTTTTGGATACTAGGGACATACTTGTCTTAAGAAATTATAATCATAGGGGCTTTTACTCGATATAGGCCAAATACATTAATGAATTTTCGGCGAAAAAACAGGAAATTTTCGATTTTTCGGTTCGGTTCGAAGCCAATTCACTCTCCTGCCGTACACTTGTTAGTGGTCCGGCGCCCGGCTTTTCTATTGAGTTTTGGTTATACTCGAAAATTTCATATTCTTTGTTCGAAGAGGTGATTAAAAGTGTTGTTAATTACAAGGAGAACTTCTTAGAGTAACCTTGAGTGAAAATCATTTTTCGATAGGAGCTATAGTTTGAAAGCTGCCGCGAATTTTTTCTCAATTTTGCGACGTCCCCCATAAGACTGGCTCAATGGGATTTCTATAAACTGTCAGGCCACTTTGCCCCATAGATGTGTGTGTGCGCCGGACCACTTCACGGCTTGTAATATAGAAGGTTTTGGGCGTTTCCAATGCAGCGTAGAAATTCACGCTGTTTGCTATCTCCATTCTTCACAAGACAGATTCGTATTTTTGTTTCCCTCTAAATTTCAAGTTTGCACCTTGCGCCAGCGCAAAAGTAGGTCTGTTCGTTGAGAAATTCTTTAAAAAAAAACTGGTGCGCCACAGCGCGAACAGAATGTTGTCAAAAAAAACCAGGGCGCACTGGGTTTTGGTATCTCAATGAGCGATTTCAGAGCAAAGCAGAGCGAAAAAGAAGAAGAAGAGTAGAATTGTCAACTGTTTAAGATTTTTCGAGAATTGAGTTCAGTAAAGTGTTTAAATAAAATAGAAGTGTTTCTAAATAAGCAAATAAGATTTATAGCCTAAAATTCGGTGCATGCAAAAAAAACCGTTGAAAAAAATTACGTAATCAACCGGTCGGGTATAATATTTCCCTCATTGCATTGACGGTAAATGAAACAAAATGCGTGCACATATAAATATGGCTGGTTTTGAGAGCACATAAATCAATAAATATTTCAATTCAATTTAAATTCAAATTCATATGCCGCTAGCCGTTACAGCTCGACTTCGCTCCAGCATAAAACTCGATTTTAGTTGGTGCGCATTGAGGCGCACCGAGTGCTGTCAACAATTCTCAACGAACGCTAAAACGAAAAACTGGGTCGCACTGTGGCGCACCGAGTGCTGTCAAAATTTCTCAACGAATGCTAAAACGAAAACCCAAAGCGCACTGATGCGCCACAGTGCGACCCAGTTTTTTTGTTTTCTCAACGAACAGACCTATTCCCACAGATTGCAGGAAAGCGAGAAGAAATTCAAATCAAATAGCGCGCGCGCGCTTGTTCACTTCCTGTTACACACTTCCGTCCCTTTTCCGAAATCACTCCCAAAACCGAGAGTGAAGATATTAGCTGTGTTCCATTGGGCTGTGTAAAATACTCCCGAGTACTTTCTCTATGGAACGCTACTTTGATCGTCAGGAGTAAAATATAAATTCAAATTTTGACATTTCATCGTTTTATATTTGTTGCTCTGATTTTGCCTTATTTATTAAAATGGAAATATTTAAATATAAATATGTTTTGCTGCCTATATTACTTAAATTTTATTATTTGAAGGCTCCAGAATAGCTAAAGCTTGAACCAACAATGAGAAAAAAGCTATTATTTTCATGCAAACCTAGTACAAAAACCACAATCTATCTGGCGGAAAAATGTGGCGAAACTACTCGCCAACTAGAGCTAGAGTAGTTGAGCGTAGCCAGAAGTACTTGGGAGTATTTTACACAGCCCAATGGAACACAGCTATTACATATCAATAAAAAAGTTTGATCAATTGTTTTTTTATAAATTTTTGAAAATGACCCTTGATTTCATGCACACAAGGTGATATTACCCAATTATTAGCTATTAGCCGGCCACACACGGGACGGTTTTTAGTGTACAAGCACGCGTACAAACATAAGATTCATCGTGTGTGGGCAACATGGCGTACAAACTTAAAACCGTCCCAAATATTTCTCGCCTTTGATTTTTCCGTGGTTTTATTTTTTTATCATCTGTCAAGATGAATTGCTTCGACACTAGATTGTGAAGTCGCGATTTCGTTCTTTAAATTTGTTATATCGCTTTAGGAATGAAAACCATCACCGTTTGTGGGCAAAATGGCGTACAAACAAAGTTTGTCATAAAGATTGTCACAAGTTTGTATGCCAAAAACCATCCCGTGTGTGGCCGGCTATTGTTAATAGCCGGCCACACGCGGGACGGTTTTTGGCGTACAAGCACGCGTACAAACAAAAGATTGATCGTGTGTGGGCAACTTGGCGTACAAACTTAAAACCGTCCCAAAACCGTCCGTTTGTCACAAAGATTGTCACAAGTTTGTACGCCAAAAACTGTCCCGTGTGTGGCCGGCTAATGGCATTAGGCATTACGCGATAGCTCGGCTGTCGACACTTATATGTCAGTGTGTGAAACTGGATTGCTAACACGCGTCTGAAAAACGAGACCATTTTTAGCCTAGGCTCAAACCTTTCAAGAACATTATGGCAATTAAAATGCTCTAAAATCCCGCACACTTATATTTAAACACAGCTAAATAATAAATAATTAAGTTGTCACAAATCGATTTCTGTTGAATCTCGCTCAATTTTTAGTATTTTCATAAAAATGTCGCTGAAAATAATCAACGGGGTATCAACGAACAATAGAGATAGATATAAAAGTTAGTGCTGCTACTTTTGTCTAACCTTCACATTTAACGTATATGCCAACATAATCTAAAATATGCGACGCAAAGTGCCGAAGCCATCTGTTGGTCATCGTTAAAATATTGCAACAGCAGATTTTAATTTGGTTTTTATGCTATTAATTGTGTGTAATTTGCGTTTTTTCAGCACAAATAATTTTAATACGAAGAAAAAAGTGTTATTAGTGGAATGGATTTATCGGGGATGCACTATTTTCATTCGAATACCAGAATAAAGTGCTATCACAGATAAATAATACAGATGCCCAGTCGAATAGGCAAGAAATTTTCAAAGTTGCCGAATTGCCTTTTGCTTGGGCACATGCATATAGCTACATTTTATCTCTCAGGATGCAAATAAGGAAGAATAAGAGAGAAATAACTAATGAAACATTTTCCAACCTCAGCCGTAAATTGGTCGAGAGCCGCAACATCAGCAATATGAATCGAGGCTGAAGCCTCTGCACTTGCCCACTTGGTCGAGCGCCAGGACACGAGAGCAGTGAGGTGTTCGTTGGCGCCGGCTTGAATGAAAGTGAGGCGTGAGGGAATTTCAATGTTGCAATGGTTCCATCAGATTCTGTATCAATATACCACTGATGCAGGAAGAGGAAAAGAGAATGCGCAAAGGGACTATTCACGCATGCATAGAGCCGGAACATCAAAGCAGCGGGATAGCAGCGCTGATATGCCGAAATTTTGTGCGCACACAAATAAAAGCCTGTTATGGCTTAATAAACGCATGTGAACTACACATCTACAGCACAGATGCCTCAGTCGAACATAGGCAAGAAAAGTCGGAAAGAACAAATAACTCATTCTTCAAATTGGGTTTGCGCTAGGAGGTTTTGAAAGAATTTTGCGATTATTGTATTTGGATTTTTATATGGTTTATTATCGGCTATTGATTAGGTATTTGATTGGTCTTCTGATTTGGTATTGTTATATTGGGACTTTCTGTTATTGACTTAACAAGTTAATATAAGAATAGGAATTTTTTGTTGACGTCTTTGGCTTGTTACTGGTAATTCGATTTTGGATTGATATTTTTCCTTTGTCGGATATTTCATTAATATGTCCAAACTTTGGAATATTAAATGTTCTGTTGTCAGTTGTCAGGCAACTGCAAAAAATTATCCTGAAAGGCGCTTTTTTAACTTTCCAAAGAATGATCCCGAAAAATTTGAAAAGTGGATTAATGCCTCAGTAGAGTCAATCTCTGCAATTAGGAGAAAGAAAAGGCCATTTATTTGCAATATACATTTTGAGGAACGGTACATTGGAAAAAAATATTTGAAGAATGATGCTGTACCGACACTATTCTTGTCTTTTGTCCCGGATCATGGAGCGAATTCTACGGTATCTAGCAGAAGTGCTAATCCGAGAGTATATAGTCGGAGGCAGGGAAGTCTTAATGTTGATCTTAACGAATTAAATAAGTCTTCACACTTCCTCTCATTGAGTAGCAATGAAACAATAGAGGCAGCTTCATGTGAGAAATGTAAATATAATTTACATCGCATGCAGTTGCTTAGTAAGCAAATAAAAGAACTTAAGGCTGAAAATTTGAAACTAAAAAAATCAAACAGAAACTTACAACGAGATAAGAAAATTTGTCATTTGAAACTGCAAAAATACAAAAAAGACATCAGTATTCTTAAAAATGCTGCTACTGATATTGTCTCCAGTATTGATAAGTTGCCAAATATTAATGAAAATTCTAAAACATTTGCAAAAATGATCCTCACACAGCCTAGAATTTATTCAGAAGAGGAAACAAAAATTTCTCAATTTATATTTTATCGATCATCCTCAGGCTATCAATTTTTACGCAGTGTGCTAAATTTTCATATGCCCTGCGAAAGCTCCTTGCATAATTGGATTTCTCTTAAAAATCTTTCTCCTGGAGTTAATGATAATATTTTAAATGAAATAAGGAAACAAGTTGATTGCTTGCATCCCAAAGATAAAGAAATTGAATTGATATTTGACGAAATGTCAATTCAAGAAAATCTGACTTACAAACAAGTCAGCGATGTTGTAGAAGGATATGAAGATTTCGGGAATGGTATGCGGTCGTCGAACTTAGCAAAAAGTGTTTTGGTTTTTATGATAAGAAGTATATGTGGAAATTTTAAGCATGTTTTGCATTATGTAGCATGTTCATCTTCAATGAAAAGTGGACATTTACAAAACGAGGTATATAAATGCTTAAAAATTTGCACTAATCTTGGTTTAAATGTACGAGCACTTACATGTGATCAGGGGCCACTAAACAGAAAATTATATAAATCTTTAGAAGTAGATTATAATAAGCCATATTTTAATTATAACGGTAAAACCATTTCCACCATATATGATGTTCCCCATTTATTTAAGACATTTCGAAACCGTTTAATATTAAGTGACATAATAACTCCTGATGGTATCATTAGCTGGGATGTCTTAAGATTTGTGTATAAACTTGAGAAAGAAAATACTACAAAAGTCTGCCCAAATTTAACTTTTGCACACATAAACCCTACTGATTTTCAGAAAATGAGTGTAAAATTGGCCGTTCAAGTAATAAGCCACAGTATGTCAGCTGGTATTTCCAGTTTAATAGCTTTGAAAAAGTTCCCCCCTGAGCTAGAAGAAAAAGCTAAATCAACTGCAGTTTGCTTTAATAAAATGAATAAACTCTTCGATATTTTAAATGGAAATCCACCTCTTAATCGGAGTTTAGCTCATTTCGAATTTTTAACTGAAATGAAGGACTACATTTTACAATTTAAACCGCAGAAAGGAAATCCATTTTGTTTTACTGGACTAGCAATGTCTATTGAATCAATCAAAAATATATCATTATCTATATTTGAAAGTCATTCAGACGTATACTATATTTGCGCCCAAAAATTTAATCAGGATTGCTTAGAAAATCTATTTTCAAAAATAAGGGGGCGAAACGCTAACAAAAACAATCCAAGCCTTTTCGAATTTAATCAACTTTTAGCAAAGGTTGTTGCTATTAAATTACTTTATAGTTCAAAATTTTCAAATTGTGAGGAGGATAATGATGAATTTTTGAATGTAGATTGGAAAGCAGTACTAAATACACCTTCATCTTATTTAATTGACCAGGCTGTTGATGAACAAAGTGTTGAAACTGTTACTGCAAATGAACTTGAAACAGAAAAAGATTTCTTAGCTGCTCCGGATATAGATTTTGTAGCGGATAATTCAAAAGAGTCTCAAAGTAATATTAATTTAGATGAAAATGACATATCAATACGATATTTTGCCGGTTATTGCTGCTATAAAATGATGAGAAAAATGAAAGGTGCAAACAAACTCGGATGATAGTTTATCAAATATTTTAATAACAACTAAAAGATATGAAATATCGGAAGATAAATGTTGTCTTGTGACTCCAACAGATCAATTTTTTGAAATCTGTAAGCTCCAGATTTCAATATTCCGAAGAATTTTTGCACAGCATTCTTACGATTATTTAATAAAAAAATTAATTATTCAAAAGTGTATCGAAGCTACAAGAATTTCTTTTCCCACTTGGTTTCAAGCGGACAATTGTTATATGCATAAAATAAGTATATTAGATTTTATGATCACAGTTTTAATTCGAAAACATTGTTCTTGGATAATGGACAATTACCGTTCGAACAAGAAATGCCGAGTAAAAAGCAAAAACAAAAAAATAAGGGGTATAATGAACGAATAAAATAATAAATTTTACCAAAATGGAAAAGTGTCGGTTCTATTTGGATTAATGTATTTTTAAAAAAACATAAAATAACTCAACTTATGGACAATGTTTTAATTTTCTATTAGTGGTATTATTTTAATGCTTCATATTGACAAGCATTCAAATGACAAAAAGTGGTAAAGTTCTTCCTCTTCAATTAATTGAATTCTTGCTGACTGAGAAATTGCTTCAGGCTTTTTTAATTGTAAGATATCATAGATAAATAATTACTTATCTGTGATATTATTCTAATACCTACATAAGCTTAAATATTACACCCCACACCCTCCATTACATACATATGTACTCTTGAGTTCATTCTCATAATTTCTTGGTTGCGAGATCACGAGAGAGCATTTTTGAGGAAATGGGCTGCTTTGTAAATATTGATTCACAACATTTATTTGCTGCGCAACATTACTTGGCTAGAGAGCCGAAAACTTGGCTAGCGAAAATGTTGCATTGGTCCGATTTCTTAACATGGTGGCTGGGCATCTGTATTATTTATCTGTGGTGCTATTAAGTTGTCTGCCTGGGGTATCAACGGGGGAGCGAGATAGTTAGATTTTGGCCAAAATTTGATCTCGTTTTTTAAGTGAGTTTTTAGCCAGGACCAGCAGTCAAGTTTCTATATGTCAATAGCCGGCCACACACGGGATGGTTTTTGGCGTACAAACTTGTGACAATTTGGGACGGTTTTAAGTTTGTACGCCAAGTTGCCCACACACGATGAATCTTATGTTTGTACGCGTGCTTGTACACTAAAAACCGTCCCGTGTGTGGCCGGCTAATGGCTGCCGATAATTAAACGCGTCACATAATGCGTTGTGGCCACTGACATACAGGAATGGACTACTCGATTTGCTGTCTCAAATAGTGCACCCTTTTGACAGTTCTCACCTAAGGAAAGTTCAGATATAGAAGGCATATATCATTCTATTTCTTTCGCATTGGGCGAGATAGGGGGATTCAAAAGGTGGCAAATTTAAAAATTATAATTATTTTCACTTGTAACCTGCACGCTTAAATCTGATTCCCCTAAAAGTAGCATCAAACCTTAAATAATTTCTCGAAGCGAGAAGTTTCTGGAATAAGACATTTTTCATTAAAAAACTCTCAGCAAAATGTTGAAATGCTCTCTTTTAAATATGATATTTATATCGCTAAACAACTGTTTTAAGAACTCAAAAGTAAACATTAGAGTACTTTTGTGTTTTTGCTGTAATCCACACAAGTTTGAAAAGTTAGGTTTCGATTTTAGTGAAATTTTTAATAGAAAAAAGAGTTGCCAAATCGTCAAAAATTAATTTTTTGTACATATTAGAGGTTCAACAGGTAGATAAATGTTTAATAAGTATGTGCTAAAAATTTGAAGTGAATCGGTGCAGTAGTTTTTTCTCAGTTTTACGTAGCGCATTTTTTACATTTTTCTGCCACTCTTAGAACAGTATGGAACGGCTGAGCTCCTACCTTTTGCGTACCACATTTTCTCTTGTGTTAGAGACTCTTGTATTTGTATTAAAGGCTCAGTGCAAGCCGAAATTTTGGGATGATATACGGAGGGGCAACAAAAACAATTTAAAATAGATTTTACTGAAGAGAGATTTATTATTATAATTATAATTTAAAGGTTTAATATATTTTTTACGTTATTCTTAATATTATTAAGTGCTTATTTTCGAAAAAAAACTGCTCGATATTTTTATATGCCCCCATACTCCACGAATTTGTACCTTTTAGACGGTACCACTGTATTAGGTGTTTTAGGATTTGCACTCATACTCTCACTGCTAAAAAGTAAACAAATGTCGGAGGCGCTGTACACTTCATCGTGTCTATTTTCACTTTCAATCACATAATATCACTTCTAAAACAAGTGTAAACCCTTAATAAACCTATTTTTGACCGATTAGGTTCTAAAAATGCCGACTTACCGTAAAATCTCCGCATAAATACCTTCAAAATTCTATAGACACCTAAGCACTCAGAAATTCGTAGCCGTTCGTACTTATTTTATATTCTAAGCTGCCAATGCTGAAGCGCCGGACTATAGCAGCCGCCATTTTGATTTTGAATATATTATATACATGAAAACTTTAACTTCAAGACTCAATAAAACTATATACAACATTTGGAATAATTATTGCGGACTGCGGTATCTGCGTATCGCAAGAGCTGAGCATTTGGGAGAGGAAATGCAGGATATTTTCCTCCTCCTCTTCATTAAGGCAGCTTCTGCCCTCAAAGGTAAATGAAATAAATTTGTTACAGTTATAAGAATTTTATTAAGAAAGCTCAGTGCAAACAGAGTTTTGCGAGTTCTTTTCATTTCACTCGCGGAATTGAAAATGGGTATTAGTTTATTTTATCTGAGTAAGTGAGATTCTTTATTAGCTTTTAGATATGGTTCTTATCTCTTTCTAGCTCTTTAATATGTTCATTCAATTCCATGAACAAAAACAAATCTAATCTAATATTTTCATAACTTAAAATTTTTCAATCACAAATTCTTGAAAATATTGGTAATTTTGCAAGGATAAAAATTTAAAAGCATATTTATGACATAAATAATGATTTTTATTTACATTGATTGCATTTAAAGTGCATATTCTTTAAATTTTTTTTCAACAAGTATTTAAATTCAAATATTTTTGTCAGCACTCAGCAATTCCGCATTCAAAAAATCTGCGGAATCGACCCATCCATGCAGTGCGGTAAAAATAGACAGCACTATATAAATTTTGATATGTCTCATCTCGTCCCTCTGTGGCAGTAGGTTGTCTAATTGGCGGACGCTTGAGACAGGAGATTGAGCGGTCCATGTTTTATATATGTCTGTGGGTTGAAAGGAATGATTCCTTGATGTGATTGTGTTAGTGACGTTGACAGTTCGGCAAAAGCTCTGTCAGGCGGCATTTCTAGCTTGATTTTTGTGCAGTACCGGCGGTTTATTATAAAATGTTAAATGAAAATTAGTTTGTGTCATAAAGCGAACCGAAATTTTAATTATGAAGTCATATTTTATTTAGTTTTGTGACAGTTAGTTACCACTACTTATATAGAAATGTCAAATGGTTCCATGTTGTTCAGAAACTCGCCTGAACGCCTGAACCCAGATGGTTCCAAGTAGTTCCTCGCTCCGATTCCCGAATTAGTTTCTGATTACAGCTTATAGGACGTTAATTTTACGTCATTTTACGAATTGTCACTGCCACAGAGCGAAAGAGAGGGAAAAAATCGCATCGTCCGCTTCTATAGCAAATCGTGTACGTCAGCGGTCCATTATATTATACGTCAATGGGTTTACACTACTCTAACAGGTCCTAACAATATATCAAAAAATTAGAACCACATGAAGCTTTGCAATTTTAATGTCTAATTTGACTGGGCTATGAGCTTTCGATGGCAAAAAAAAAAACAAAGTGACACAAGGCGTTTCATTTTTATTTGTAAAGTATATTACGCGTATTACGTGTATAACCTTATAGTAGCATCAGCTCCCACAGAAAACAACCATGGCTGTGCAGGGTGCCAGATAACGTCGAATACACCAAATTCATCTTTCTGTTCATGATACTGTAGTTTTTTCAGTGGCACAATCAATGGATTTTGTAATAGATCACTGTTGAAAATACGCATTAGTTTTATTAACGTTTAGGTACTGATCTTAAACTTACTTATAAACCATGCCATGAGAAACAATAACTGCTTGATCATCACTTCCAGAAGCAAACAAAGGATACCGCGTATGAAATGAAACACTTCGAACAGCACTTCTGTGTAAACGGATTGTTTGGTATGGTTTGGTTGACAAGTCTAAATCAAACCACAACATCTTCTTGTCATATGTCGACACCAGCAAATTATCACCTTTAGGGTGTATCGCCATGCCTGATATCCATTTGCTATTAGTTAATAACTTTTTGATCAATTCTTGTTTCACAAGGTCATAAATTCGAATATTGTGTTGAGTCTAACAAACAAAATGTTTAGATCAATAGTTAAAAATGCCAACAATTACAAATACTTACTGCAACAAACAAACAAGGCTTGATAGGATGAAACAAAACGCACTGAATAAGCCCTTTGCTTTTTGAGAACGGAATTTGAGTTCTGCGCTTAGACAATTGATGAATTAACGTAGATCGGTTTGCCCCTTCGGGCATTACAGTAGCAAAGTAATCTCCTCGTCCATGCCACGTCACTTGCTTTATGGGTTTAAAGTGATTAATAATGATTCTTACGCCCTTGTACTGCTCAACTGCTTCTGCGGTTTTCCACTGCACAGCTGTTGTTATCCGTTCACTTTCAATTATATCATTTTGAGGAGCCTCCATAAGAAGATCGTCTGTTTTCTTTATAAGCATCTTATCTCCAATTTTCGGATTCAGCAAAAGCAAACGATTGCCCGCTGCAACCGCAATTATAGAAATTTTAAGATTCGGGCACCAGCTAACGCAGCGAACTACATCATTAGTTTCAATAGTTCGAACACAACGTCCGGTAGCGATCTCCCATACTTAAAAAAAGAGAAAATATTTAAAAATTCTTGGTAGAATATCATCATACTTTTAATTGTAGTGTCATCTGAACCAGATACTATATATTCTCCTTTGGGTTCTATGCTTATAGAACGAATGATATCCAAATGACCCGTGAAAATAAGACTCTCGACAGTGGGGAAAGGCTGAAGATCTCTCGGCGATGGCAGTTTTGGGATCAAATATTCTGCATCAATATTGAGCTTCATGCGCTTGGCCCTGGGACATAGGTAAAGATCCAGACATCGTAAGAAACGCTCTCTTAAATATCTCGAATAAGCAGGCACTTCCCGTAACGATTTATATTTTTGCGGCATATAGTGTAATTTCCTCTTGTGGGGTTCTTCCCTTAATTTCTCCCATTCCTTTGTTTCTTTTTCATCAAACAAGTATTCCGCAGGAGGATTATATGACTCAGCGTGTCCTGGTAGATCTCGTTTGGGTGCTGATACAGGATCATGAATTCGTCGCATATCTTCACGACCAGTATCTGTTTCCCACAACATGTAGAACTTAGGTCCCTTTTTGGCATCCCTCTCCTTCTCTAAATCTTCTGTTGTTTTCATCCAACCCATTTTAAGTGCATGAACCATTTTTGACACTTTCCTTTTCTCTGATTGAGATGGAAGAAAAGAGCGTTTGTGATCAGGAATGTTCTTGATTGGCATCTTCTCTATTTCCGAAGTAAACCATTCTATCCATGGCTGCAAAAGTAATAATAAAGTTATAATAAACAATTATTTTCATTGCTAAACTTTACCTCGTAATCGTTAAACGTAACGTCTGGAATCTTTCCCAAATTAATCCTCCTGATAAGTTCAATATCTGCGTCACTTATAACTACATCTTGCCCCGTTAAAGGATCTTTTACAGTCCTCCAGAAATTAGGATCTTCAATTTTCTTAAGGAAGTCATCAATCTGATCACCTTTAACTGGCTTTAATATTTTCTTCGCGTCCCAATCATAACCTATGTGCTTATATTCATCATACCAATGAGTTGGTATATTTCCTATTGTGTTCCTTATGTCTTCTTCATCCGATGTGTCTCCTTCTTCATATTCTTCAATCCGGCCATGCTCCGATTTAAGAGTACTCTTATTCGTCCGCTGTAAATTTCGCAAGTTACCTTTAACCATAGGCACCTGATTTTTAGCAACAGTCCCATTTATATCATCGTTTTTAATACTCTTATAACTAGCCGCTGCAACCCCATCCATGTCGCTTCCAGGCTCTCCACTTTCAGATATTGCGGAACTTACTTCACTTTCTTCGTAGCTCAAACTCTCGTCTGAACCAATTCGATTATTTTGAATTCCAACATAATTTCCCTCTTCATCACTCACAAAGCTTAAAGGCGATGAAACATATTCTTCAACATCTTCATTGTCCGTGGAGTCAGCATCTTCGTTTTTGATATTTCGCAGCAAATCATCCTGCAATACAAAATTGTTGCTTTGAGATAGATGACTATTTTGTTGCACAAACCTCATTCGGACTTTCAAACTCAACATATTTTGCTCCATTATTCTTATCAACACACGAAACCATAGCTTTTCTTTTCATTTGGCGCCTCATATCTCCAACAAAATTAATTAACGTGCACGTGCTCCAAGTCCGCTTGTGTTTTGACAAATCCGTCAACTGTCAAAGAAATACTCGTTTATAGCTTGGAGGAACGAACGAATATGGAGTGGAAAAACCGTGTAAAATCCATGGAGGAACGAACGAACATGGAGTGGAACAACCGTGTAAAATCCCTGTCGGTGAGTGAAGCCAAAATCCGGGACTCGAGATTGTCAAATGGGACTCGAGATTGTCAAATGGGACTCGGGATTGTCAAATTAAGTGTCAAACGAGAAATTAGCGGGCAATTCAATGTGAAGTTCGATAGTGAGCAGACGAGCGAAGTGGTAATTTTGTGCTTGTTTTCGCTAAAATGTGAGTTATAAAGTGTAATTTTTATGTTTTTATTTTGCGTTAATTCCTGGAATGTGCTTATTATATACATATATGAATTATTTTGCACAAAAACTATTGAAAACTGCCGAGAAAGTGTTTTGTGCCTGGCTGCGAAAATGTGAAGAATTACCGGATCTCTATGGTTTGTTTTCACAAGTAGGTACTTAAGAAAACTATATTTAGTGATTTCGTGTCATAAAGTTGCGTATAAATTATCAAATGTGCGAAAATATCATTCTTAACTGAAGTGATTTTCCCTCCAGAAGAATTGTCAGATATGTGGAAATGGAGCCAGAGTCGTCGCCATATAGATTTTTATGGGGGGATAATGCGTAATCAAGATTGATTCATAGAAATATTACTTTACTTAATACTTTCTTTTTATTGGGTTTTATGTTCCCAGGCGATGTCCATTTGCAGGACAGGTGGTTCCAACAGATTAAATCACCTGCCCCTTCGCAATGCCAGCAAAATTTTACGCCTGTACTGAGTGATGTCTATGTGTGAGTGTTTCTACTCACACATCTTTGAAATGGCTTCACTTTTTTCGGCTCGTTTCCACTCCATGTTCGTTCGTTCCTCCAAGGTAAAATCCCTGTCGATGAGTGAAGCCAAAATCCGGGACTCGAGATTGTCAAATGGGACTCGAGATTGTCAAATAGGACTCGGGATTGTCTAATTACGTGTCAGACGAGAAATTAGCGGGCAATTCAATGTGAAGTTCGATAGTGAGCAGACGAGCGAAGTGGTAATTTTGTGCTTGTTTTCGCTAAAATGTGAGTTATAAAGTGTAATTTTTATGTTTTTATTTTGCGTTAAATCCTGGAATGTGCTAATTATATACATATTTGAATTATTTTGCACAAAAACTATTGAAAACTGCCGAGAAAGTGTTTTGTGCCTGGCTGCGAAAATGTGAAGAATTACTGGATCTCTGTGGCTTGTTTTCACAAGTAGGTACTTAAGAAAACTATATTTAGTGATTTCGTGTCATAAAGTTGCGTATAAATGATCAAATGATCGAAAATATCATTCTTAACTGAAGTGATTTTCCCTCCAGAAGAATTGTCAGATATGTGGAAATGGAGCCAGAGTCGTCGCCATATAGATTTTTATGGGGGGATAATGCGTAATCAAGATTGATTGATAGAAATATTACTTTACTTAATACTTTCTTTTTATTGGGTTTTATGTTCCCAGACGATGTCCATTTGCAGAAAAGGTGGTTCCAACAGATTAAATCAACTGCCCCTTCGCAATGCCAGCAAAATTTTACGCCTGTACTGGGTGATGTCTATGTGTGAGTGTTTCTACTCACACATCTTTGAAATGGCTTCAATTTTTTCGACTCGTTTCCACTCCATGCTCGTTCGTTCCTCCAAGGTTTATAGCCATGGAGGAACAAACGAAAACGGAGAGGCTATATCGTGTAAAAGCCCTGTGCGTATATGATAAGCATTTTTTTTTATTATTAACTCGAACCCTTCGGTGTGCAATGTGGGCTCCACTCCAACCTTCCACTTTCCTAGCACGGAAGAATTCGTTGGTTGGGAGGAGGTCCTTTATATTACATTGCTCACTGCCGGAAATCGTTATTACGTTGAAAACTGGAGGGTGTCAGATCTGAAGTCTTTTTCAGATCACAGTTGGATCCTCTTCAGTTTAAATCTCAGGACAGAGTCTCCAAAACCTTACAGGAACCCTAAACGAACCGACTGGAAGAAATTCAGTCGTATTTTTAAAAAGAAATTTCCTGCTCAGCCACCCTCAGTGTTTGTTTCAACTGAGGAGCTGGAGTCGAGCGTTAGGCGTTTTGTTGAGGCCATGAATGTTGCCTTTAAGGCTTCGTGCCCAGCAAATTACAGCAAGAAGACTCTTCCTTCGTGGTGGAATGAAGATCTGTCGGATCTGAGGAAACTGACTAGGGCGATCTTCAAAATCTGCTACAAGCATAAATTCTGGCAGCCGTACAAGGACTGCCTTAGGATCTACAAGAAAGCCGTAGCTACGGCCAAGCGGGTGGCCTGGGTAGACTACTGCGAATCTATTGAATGTGTTAGAGACTCGGCTAGACTAAGTAAGATTTTCGCTAAGGAACACATCCCCCCCTCCTTAATTGGGAAGCCGGACGGAGCGTGGGCGGAATCTGCCACCGAGTGCCTTTCGCTTTTAATGAATACGCATTTTCCGGGTAGCACTGACAGCTGTTCAGACACCCTGAGCTCGCAAGGCGTCCGGTAGCTGTCTTCTGAATACCTGGAGCAAATAATAAACGAGGAAAGCACGTCACTGGCGGTCGACAGTTTCTCTCCCTTTAAGTCGCCTGGCCTGGACGGTATCCTGCCGGTTATGCTGCAGAAGCTACAGGGTACTGTAGTTCCATGGCTTGTTGCGTTCTTTAGAGGCTGCTTAACTCTTCAATATATATCTGACTCGTGGAGGCGGGCCCGAGTAGTTTTTATCCCCAAGGTTGGTAGACGCGGCCACGAAGTGGCGAAGGACTTTCGACCAATCTGCCTTACTTCCTTCGTGCTGAAAACGCTAGAGAGGATTCTTGACGTACATTTACGCCAGACTCTAGTTGAATCACACCTTAGTCCTGCCCAGCACGCGTACCTCAGGGGTAGATCCACGGAGACGGCTCTACACGAGGTGGTGCGGACTATTGAGCACTCCCTGCAACACAAACAATTCACCCTGGCGGCCTTCCTGGACATTGAAGGTGCCTTTAACAACGTTCGTACCGAAACTATCCTGGAGGCCCTTTCTGCACTGGGAGTGGAGGAGGGTCTTTGCAACTGGATAGTTGCCTTGTTGCGTTCCAGAATAATTCAGTCGGAGCTGGGTAACTGCCAATTGACCAGATTCGTTAGCAGATGCACGCCCCAGGGTGGCGTAATTTCTCCTCTACTGTGGCTTCTGGTAATTAACAAAATTCTGACTAGCCTTGACAGAGACAGGATCAAGGTAGTCGCCTATGCCGATGACCTGGTGATCCTGGTATCGGGTCTTTTCCCCTCCGTGCTAAGTGACATCATGCAGGGAGCTCTTGCTAAGGTTGATGAGTGGGCCAAGAGCTGCGGCCTTGGAGTTAACCCGAGCAAAACGGAGCTAATGCTTTTCACAAACAAATCTAAGATCCCCAATTTCAAGTTGCCCGTGCTTAATGGGCATACTTTGAACCTATCTATGCAGGCAAAATACCTTGGTATTATTCTTGATACAAAGCTCAGATGGAGGCTTAACATCGACGAACGTATCAGGAAAGCCTGCATAGCTTTTTATGCGTGTAAAAAGGCCTTTGGTAGACGCTGGGGTCTCCAACCTAAGGTAATTTACTGGATGTATACAGCCGTAGTACGTCCAATCCTTTCCTATGGGGCACTAGTCTGATGGCCCTGCCTTGACAAAGATTACATTCGATCCAAACTGGGTAGGGTGCAAAGAAACGCGTACGTGGGCACTACGGGAGCAATGCGGTCATGCCCGACCGAGCCTCTCAATGTGCTGCTGCATCTCCTGCCCATTGAACTGCATATCAAATACCTGGCGAGCTGTAGTGCCCTCAGACTCAGAGAGTCAGGCTGCTGGAGCGCCAAGCCATACGGGCACAGCAATATCCTGGATCAGCTGCCTAAGGGGTTGGCAGACTGTTGCACGGATTATATAGTCCCCACACAACCTGGCGGGAAATACTTTAGTGTGAGACTTCCCACCAGAGAGGAGTGGAGTGCAGGCGACTTAACGCGAACTTACGACCACGTTATCTTCACAGACGGATCTAGATCTGCGTTAGGTGGTGGTGCTGGTATATTTTCCGATACACTTGCCATTGAGAAGTCGTATCGCCTTTCTACCCAGGCCAGTGCCTTCCAGGCGGAAGTCTTCGCTATCATGAAGGCTTACGATGTCTTGGCTGGCCTCGCACCAACATGTAATACTGCAATCCTTACGGACTCGCAAGCTGCAATCAAAGCTCTTGACTCGGCTTATGTCTCCTCTAAACTGGTAGTTCGTTGCCGTAAGCGTCTCGCCCTGGCAGGGCAGCGCCACTGCGTTACTCTACTCTGGGTTCCTGGGCATAGGAGCATAGGGGGTAACGAGCGGGCAGACGAACTGGCTAGGACGGGTGCCTCTCTCAACGTGTCGATGGAGGAATCAGTTCTTCCTCCGATGGCGGCCGTTAAGAGGGACATCCGGCTGCATTTCTTCTCAATCGCGAATAAACGCTGGGTTGGTCTGGGAACACAATCAAAGTCCAACCTCCTAAGTGCACTGACGTGTCTTTCGCTGCTCCCTCGTTTCTCCTGTTTTTCTGTCTTCTTTGCCGCACTTCCTCGATTTTTCTCTTCGTCGTCGACGTCGTCCTGCACCCTGCTTCGCCTTCGGTGCTGTCCTTCGGCTGTGTCGTCCTGTTCCTGTTGTTGGTGCTTCCATCGGTGATCAGCTGACTAAGATTGTCAAGTGGCCTGTCTACGTCTTCTTGGCATCAAGTGGATCCTCGCCCCCTTCGTCACCCTAGACACAAACCAACTTTTCGAAGCTGTCCAGTGGCTCTCAACCTTCTACATTCTCTACTTCTTCATCACATTTGCCATGGACACCTGTCATATTTGCTCGGAATCCATCTCAGACCTGAAAATTCAGTGCATGGGCGTCTGTCGTCACGTTTTCCATGCCTCCTGCCTTAAACGCGGAACCAAAATCAATCCCGACGGCCTGATCACCTGCGATGACTGTGCTGAAATCAAACCTTGCCACGTCCTGCACTTCATTAGCTCATTTGCCAATAAAATCTATTCCGAACAGGCTATCATCGCCACCAAAGTCAACTCCATCTTTTCGAACATCGGTGGTTTACAGTCATTATCAGACGATATCACCAATGTATATCAAAAGTTGGACACAATTTTGGACTTGTCCGAGCATATAAATACGAACTCTTCGGATATGCTCTCCAAATTTCACGCCCTGGCCAACAAGCTGTCTACCGTCTCCTCATCTATCGATGACCTGCGGGAACAACTGCCTGAGTCTCCTAAGTCTTCCTTACCAGCTTCGTCTACTCTAATGCCTGTGATCGACGACCTCCGGCGTAGCATTAAACAACTTAAAACTGATGTCAGCTCACTGAGTTGCACTAGCTCACTCAACTCAGATCTGGTGCGATCACTCACGGTTGATGTGAAAAGCCTCCTGACCCGCCCTGTGACCTCTCCTACTCCCGCTGCAACGACTGTTTCGCGTCAGGACTCCACCCCCCAGCTGGATAGCACGTCGAACCCGCCCCGCCAGCATCCTCAGCCGGATCAGGATCCCCCCTCTGCTCCAGCCCCCACCATTGAAATGTTCGGTACCACGTGGACCAAAGACGACTGGCTTCTTCGGATCTCCAAGCTGCGGAATAACATCCACGCACTAGGCGAATTTTCATCATTTATTATTAGTGGGGTTCCACGCCACTCTGACGTCTCTTGGATACGGAGATTCTTCAAGCAGCACTTCTCCTTCTATCCAGCCAGCTGTACGAAGATCTCTTCAACCGACCAATCAACCTGCTTTCGCATCGACGTCCCCTCGAAATACGCCTGGCTTTTCGATGACCCTTCCAATCATAGCATCAGTTTCGGTAACATCCGTATCTCTAAGTGTAATAATAAATCTACTAAGTCAGTTAAGTTTAGCCCCACTCAACCTAAGTCCAACCCTAGCCATACAACTAACCTTAGCAGTAGACTTAGTGCTAAAAGTTCTAATAATAGGCTAAGAACTAACCCTCATGTTAATAATAACAAATTTTCTCCCAGTCCGCAACCATCCTCCCTGAAAAATAACAGCATTCCCTCACAGCCCAAACGTGCTAACATAACTAAACCCCGCAGCTTTCGTCAGCATTCTTCTTCTCCCCTCCCTACTCCTACTTCTAGCAACTGGCAACTTAAAGCTGGCTTATTTCCCAACTTTAAGAATGCCACTCCCTTAAAGTACCCTAACTTTGTCTACTCCCATACTTTAAACCCCCCACAGCTTCCCCTCAAGTTGCCCAAACCATTACTTCCTCTGTCTCCGCTCCCCCTTCTTCCGACAAGCGTACCCCTGTGTCCGCCCCCCCTTCTTCCAACTCTCTCACCCCTTCTTCCGACAAGCGTCCCCCTGCGTCCGCCCCCCCTTCTTCCAACTCTCTCACCCCTGCGTCCGCCCCCTTTAATCCTCCTCTCATAGACTGTATCCCATCCCCCTCATCCACCTCGATCCCTCCCTCATCCCCCCATATCTCTGACAAACCTTCCTTTATTGACCCTCTCCTCCCTCCAGTTGTTAAGCTTACGAGGCTGTCTGCCGAGTCTCCTGACGGCCGTTACTTGCTTTCTCGCCTTCGCGAGCGTAGGATTTACGATAACGTCAGACTCTACTTGGCTTACCTTCATGATAAGGCCGATTCCATCTGCATTGACGGCAAAACTCGCACCAACGTCATTGTCTCCCTACACCAAGAGGGACTTCCGACCGACCCTGTTGTCCTGCGACAGCTGTTTCTAAAATTCCACGCAGCTTTCGACGTCCCACCCCAACAAATTTCTGACGACCTCTCAGCCTATGCCTCCTACCTAAATTCTAAGCGCATTTCCCACCTGCAGAAGAGTCGGATCGACACGAAAAATTATTTTTGCTCCTAACCCCCCTACTAGCTCCTCCCCCAAATCTAATCCCCCTCCGCCACCCCCCACCCAAACCTTAAGCACTGTCTCGCTCTACTACCAGAATGTCAGAGGGCTACGCTCAAAAACCCAGGACGTTTTTATAAAATCACAGTCCCTCCCCTACGACATTTTCGCGCTCTCAGAGACAAATTTAACCCCCGGAATTAACAGTAGTGAATTATTCTCGTCTGATTTTAGTGTTTTCCGCTCTGATGGTTGCTCAGTCAATTCCAGCACCTCAGCTAATTCCGGTCCCTCTGGTCGCGGTGTCCTTATCGCCGCTCATAACCGTTTCAGCCCAACTCTGATCACTTCCTCTACTTCATCTCCCTTCGAGTGGGTTTGCGTTCGCATCACCCTCAATACCCATTCCCTTTTTATCCTTTGCTGCTACATTCGTCCGGCTCAGCCTCTCCCGGTCTACGAGCTTGCAACTGAAGCACTTGATGCCGTGTCAGCCCTTACCCTTCCTCTTGACAACGTTATAGTTGTAGGTGACTTTAACCTTCCTCACCTCCTCTGGTCCCTCTCTGACGACGGCTCCTCATACTTTGCTTCCAACGCTTCCTCTTCAACCGAGTCTCTGATTATCGATCACTTCTCTGACTCTGGTCTTTTCCAGATGAGTGGCGTCAAAAACCACCTGGACAGACAGCTTGATCTAATTTTCTCTTCTAACCCTCAAGACTCGGTTGTTACTGAAAGTTGCCACCTTCTTTCTACTCTCGATTCTCATCACCCCCCCCCCTCTTCCTATCTTTTTCTCATGAGTCGCCCAGTCGTCTCGCCATCGCCGTAACCCGCTTTCACTACAACTTTCGAAAAGCCGACTTTGAAAAACTTAATCTCCTCTTAAGCCAATCTAACATCTTTCCTTCTATAACAGACTCCCAATTACCTTTAAATAGCTGCGTCTCCCTATTCTATACCGAACTCCTCAACTGCATATCTAAATGCGTACCCTTTGAGCCAGTAAAGAGTCACTCGTCTTCTCCACCCTGGTACGACAGAGAGCTTTGCTCCTTGCGTAACAAGAGGAACAAACTCTGGCACTCCTTTCTCATGTCTAGGTCCGACACCGACTATTCTTCCTACTCCGCCATCTCCGTACTCTTTTCCGAACGTTGTTAATCCCTCTACAAGGACTACCTGACCACCATGCAATCTAAAATTATTTCTGAGCCCAAGCAATTCTACAACTTCATTAATGTTAAGCGCAAATCCGATGGTTATCCCTCTGTCCTCAAGCTCGGTGACTCATCCTCGTCTGACCCCACAGAGATCGCTAACCTGTTCGCTGAATTCTTCAGTCAGGCTTTTTGCAATGTTGATTCCACCCCTGACCTAAATTATTTCTCTGCCCTGGAGAACTCCGCTCAAACCTCCCTAGTCTCCATCAACATCGACTCCTCTCTTGTCGCCGCTAAAATCAGTAACCTCGTCGATGATAGTAACCCTGGCCCAGACGGTATTCCTGCTACGGTTCTAAAACGATGTTGTACACATTTAATTGAACCTCTCACCCATCTCTTCCAACTTTCCCTTTCCCTTGGTACTTTCCCTGACCTCTGGAAAGACTCCTATATCACTCCTGTTCACAAAAAGGGCTGTAAAAACGATATTTCGAACTACCGTCCCATCGCCAAACTATCCTGCATCCCTAAACTCTTCGAAAGCCTTATCTATGATTTCTTATCATTCCACTGCAAATCCATCATATCACCATCTCAGCACGGATTCCTCAAAGGCAGATCAACTACGACCAACTTGTCTACCTTTGTGTCTCGTACCCTTCTTTTTATGGAGAACCGTGCCGAGGTTGACGTTGTAGCCACTGATTTTAGTAAAGCCTTCGACAAGATTTCCCATGAAATCATTATCCTAAAATTAAACTATCTCGGCCTACCCCCCCTACTCATCTCTTGGATCAGTTCATATCTTGCTGATCGTCATTATAGCGTCCGCTTCGATTCCTCCATTTCTAACCCCTTTATATCCCACTCGGGTGTCCCCCAGGGCAGTCATCTCGGCCCCTTAATTTTCATACTGTCCATTAACGATGTCGTGAACGTAATCAATCACTCCGACATCCTTATTTATGCCGACGATATGAAAATTTTCAAAGAAATTTCCAATGCATCCGATTCATCACTACTGCAAAATGACCTCGACAACTTCCGCACATGGTGCACTAAAAACTTCCTTGACCTTAACGTATCAAAATGCCAAGCAGTTACCTTTTCCCGTAAGCGCACCTCCACATCCACATCTCCCAGATCCTATACCTTCTCTGGAGAACCCGTCCCATCAGTCACCTCCCTCTGTGATCTCGGTGTCATATGCGATAGTGAGCTCAACTTCCGTTCCCATATTGACCACTCTGTCAGCAAGGCCAACTCTGCTCTCGGCTTTGTCAAACGTTGGTCTAAGGAGTTCTCCAATCCTTATGTCGCCAAATCTCTCTACATATTCTTTGTCCGTCCCCTCCTTGAGTACGCTTGTCAGGTTTGGTCTCCCTCCCAATCCTCTCTAAATATCAGGATTGAATCGGTCCAACGTAGGTTCATCCGTTTCGCCCTCCGTGACCTTCCTTGGACAGACCACTTCAATCTTCCCCCCTATAAAAACCGCCTCAAACTAATTGACCTGCACCCTCTAGCCCTTCGTCGTGATGTCGCCGACATTGTCTTCGTCCAGCAAGTCTTAGCTGGTTCCATTGATTGCCCTGACCTCCTGCGTTGCATATCCCTGAACACTAACCCCTGCAACGTTAGATCCGTTCCCACTTTGCGTCTTGAGAGTCACCGTACTAACTATGGCCACTTTGAACCCTTCACCCGAATGCTGCGGAAGGTTAACAATTGCCCTTCCTTTGACTTCCACCTGGAGAAAACCTCCCTCAAGCGTTCCCTGTACCAGTCCTGCCCTCCCCCGTAATTCTAGTCATAATTAGGCTAATTTAGTTCCTTAAGTATAATGTATTTAGTGTTAAGTCTATTTGTAGCTTGTATTAAGCGAATAAATAAATGCAGTGTTTCCCGTATGACCTGGGCTGCCTATAACCATAGTAGAACGCTTGAGCTTCTTAAGCGTAGTCGTGCAGACATTTCCCGGGTAGTGGCAGTACTCACTCTGGCCTATAGGGGAACACGCAGCCAAGCTGGGAATTCCCTTCAACAAGCACTGTCGCAGCTGCAAGAATCAGCTGGAGAAAGAAACCCTTTCCCATTTTGTTCAGTGACGGTATTTAAAAAGCACTCTAAAAATTAAAGCGCCCCCTTCAAAAATGCATCTTTTACCTACTACAATGAGGAAAACTCACACATTCCAATCCCTCTAACACAAATAGAGAAATGCTTAAGATTTTCCTGGATCACTGACTTATAGAACTGGACCGCTGATCTAAAGCAAAATCACTCCTCAAAATTGAGACGATTTTTTGACATAAGATTCCTATATCTTTCCCCCATCCGGCCCCCAAGCGAAATGCATATGTAAGACAAAATAGAATATGTTTTTATATATCTGACGATTGTGTTCTTCCGGCCCAGAGCTGGTTGGTGTCGTAATGTTTTTTAACAATTACTCAAAATGTAGAGCGAAATTAAAGGGGCTGTTTTGTAACAACTTATATTTATTTATTTATTTTCTTTATTTTACCATACATTGAAAATAAATGTGTTTTTATAGCATGAGTTTTCTAAGGTAGGCTTGCATCCCCACTTAGAATGGTTTGCATTTTCACTTAAAATGGTCTCACTTTTTGACCGTCAATTATCAGTCCAGATCTATATGTCAGTGTCCTGGATACATCCTCTCCGTTTTCGTTTGTTCCTCCATGTTTATAGCGGTGTTCAGAAACTCATTCCTTTGGAGGAACGAACGAACTCCGAGCTCATTCCGGAATGATTGGGTGATTGGGTTGATACCTTGGAGGAACGAACGAATATGGAGTGGAACAGCCATGTAAAAACCACTGACATGTAGAAATGGACTACTCGTCCCATACAAAATGCCTATATCGAAATGGTGAACTTCTTGGAGGAACGAACGAACATGGAGTGGAAACGAGCCGAAAAACGTGAAGCCATTTCAAAGATGTGTGAGTAGAAACACTCATACATAGACATCACTCAGTACAGGCGTAAAATTTTGCTGGTACACTTTTTTGACATTCAGTACACGGAATTTTGGCTTCACTCACCGACAGGGTTTTTACACGGTTTTTCCACTCCATATTCGTTCGTTCCTCCAAGGCTGTATGTGAATGAGGCAAAAATTGTGCTTGACAGCTAGCCAAAATTGTAGGTTGAGTGTCAAGAGAGTAAATCTTGGATGAACGAATGAATATGGAGTGGAACAACCGTGTAAAATCCCTGTCGGTGAGTGAAGCCAAAATCCGGGACTCGAGATTGTCAAATGGGACTCGAGATTGTCAAATTAAGTGTCAAACGAAAAGCTAGCGGGAAATTCAATGTGAAGTTCGATTATGAAGTGAGCGAAGTGGTAATTTTGTGCTTGTTTTCGCTTAAATGTGAGTTATAAAGCGTAATTTTTATGTTTTGATTTTGTGTTAATTCCTGGAATGTGCTAATTATATACATATATGAATTATTTTGCACAAAAACTATTGAAAACTGCCGAGAAAGTGTTTTGTGCCTGGCTGCGAAAATGTGAAGAATTACGGGATCTCTATGGTTTGTTTTCACAAGTAGGTACTTAAGAAAACTATATTTAGTGATTTCGTGTCATAAAGTTGCGTATAAATTATCAAATGTGCGAAAATATCATTCTTAACTGAAGTGATTTTCCCTCCAGAAGAATTGTCAGATATGTGGAAATGGAGCCAGAGTCGTCGCCATATAGATTTTTATGGGGGGATAATGCGTAATCAAGATTGATTGATAGAAATATTACTTTACATAATACTTTCTTTTTATTGGGTTTTATGTTCCCAGGCGATGTCCATTTGCAGGACAGGTGGTTCCAACAGATTAAATCACCTGCCCCTTTGCAATGCCATCACAATTTTACGCCTGTACTGAACGATGTCTATGTGTGAGTTTTTCTACTCACACATCTTTGAAATGGCTTCACTTTTTTCATCTCGTTTCCACTCCATATTCGTTCGTTCCTCCAAGGAGTAAATAGACGCTTGATGAAATCTTAGAGGAGGGAACTAAAGGAGGCGACATTCCCTCGTAAAGTATATGCATGACAGCGTAGCCAAAAATTTTCGCCATCTTCAATTTTCAAATTTCGAGGGGTGCTTGCCTGTCACTTTTTTGTAAACAAATACCCGCGAAGTGATTTTTTATTAATTTTTCGGAAAGACAATGTTCTATGAGTGCAGTAATTGATATACATATATTCGTGTTCCGCACGATTATAAGTAAAATTATTGCGGGAAATTCAAATCAATATTTCGAGTAATTGTCAACTGACAATCTATGGGGAGTTTGGCGCAGAGACGTAGTTACAAAAAAGATAATTTATTTTGTATAGGCCACCTTGAGATTAAGTTTTAAGAAGGAAATGGGTAATGTCTATTGGACTAAATGATAGGTACATAAAAACAAGGAATTATATATGCTCGAAACATTTCCTCTTTACGGATATTTAAGTCACCAAAAATTTTTAACGCCGTCTCTGGCACCTCGAGAGAAACAAGAAGAAGAACGAAAGTTGGCACGCTTTTTTCACAACATGTCATCTCCTTTAGTTCCCTCCTCAAAGGATGAAATATGCTGGAAAAACTGG
This sequence comes from Machimus rusticus, assembly GCA_951509405.1. Classification (NCBI taxonomy): domain Eukaryota; kingdom Metazoa; phylum Arthropoda; class Insecta; order Diptera; family Asilidae; genus Machimus; species Machimus rusticus. The sequence goes on from OX608049.1 coordinate 57,709,595, forward strand.
ATTTAAATCGGGTTTTTTGGACACTAGAGACATACAAGTCTTAAGAAATTAAAATCATAGGGGCTTTTACTCGATATAGGCAAAAAACATTAATGAATCTCCAGCGAAAAAAAGGAAATTTTCGATTCTTCGGTTCGGTTCGGAACCAATTCGCTCTCTTGCCGAACATTTGTGCGTGGTCCGGCGCCCGGCTTTTCTGTTGAGTTTTGGTTAAGGGGGGGGGGGTAAGGTTTGTTTGGGTTTTTTTTGTTTTAAGGGTTTTTCCAAGAATTTTTTTATGACAAATTGTTATTATTTATTTATTTTGAAAATGAGCATGTTATAATACAACATTTGAAGAAAATTTAAAAAAATTTTTGAGACCAAAATATAAAAAAATAACGGATTTATTGCAGTTCTTCGCTGGTGCTTCGAAAAAATTTTATTTTGCGGTGACCGCGATTCCTCAGTATTGGATTATTTGAAATAAAAAAAACAAATTGTTTTAATTAGATAATTAGTTTCTCTATCAACTGAGGTCGAGTTTTTTTTATCTCATCAATTTTTAAATTTTTTGCAACATTTTAAAGTTGAAATTTTGATTTTTTGACAATAAAATCGACCTATTTGTTACTGTAAGATTGATACTAATTGAAAAATTCAAAAAAACTCGACGTCAGTTGATAGAGAAACTAATTAACTAATCAAAACAATTTGTTTTTTTGATTTCGGATAATCCAGTACTGAGGAATCGCAGTCACCGCGATGTTTTCGAGGCACCAGCGGAAAACTGCAATAAATCCGTTATTTTTTTATATTTTTGTGTCAAACATATTTTTTAATTTTCTTTAAATGTTATATTATGACATGATAATTTTCAAAATAAATCTATAATAACAATATGCTATAAAAAAATTCTTGAAAAACACCCTTTTTCTCTTATTGAACAAACCTTACCCCCCCTTAAGCTCGAAAATTTCATATTCTTTGTTCGAACAGGTGGTTAAAAGTGTTAATAATTACAAGGAGAACTTCTTAGAGTAAGCTTGAGTAAAAATCATTTTTCGATACGAGCTATAGTTTGGAAGCTGCCGTGATTTTTTTTTCCAATTTTGCGACGTCCCCCATAAGACTCAATGGGATTTCTGTAAACTGTCAGACCACTTTGCCCTATAGATCACTTCACGGCTTGTAATATAGAAGGTTTTGCCTTTGCGCATTCTTTCCTTTTTTCTGCATCGGTGTATGGTATATTGACACAGAATAGGATGGAACCAAAGACTATGTATACAGGGTGTTCAAAAAGTACCGGACCGGTTGAATATTTCGGAAAGAACACATCGTATCGGAAAACAAAAAATAGGGGTAAAATACTTTTAAAAGAAGTATTAAACACTACCAACGCTCACCCCCACCCCCGCTCTCAGGGGCGGGGTGGGGGTGAGGGACTCGAATCCTCTTCCCCCAACCCCACAGGTAGGTGGTCTCCCCCCTTTCTCAACCCCAGCGGTGGGTGGTCGAGTTTGATACCATTGGATAGCTTTTCAAAAAATATTTGACACGTGTTTTTTCTTTTTTCGATCCCATGTGTAGATCGTGAGATATTTGACCTTTTCGGAACCTTTTTTACACGATACATATCCTCCCCCGCACTCCCTGTACCGAATTGAAAAAAATGTTTCAGACAAAAGTTACGTATTTTTGTATGAAGAATCTGAATCTGCAAAAAAAAATGGGTGGTCCCATTTGAAAAAAACAATTTTTCCCCACCCCCGCCCTCAGGGGTGGGGGTGGGGGTGAGGGTTTGTAGTGTTTAATACTTCTTTTAAAAATATTTTACCCCTATTTTTTTGTTTTCCGATACGATGTGTTCTTTCCGAAATATTCAACCGGTCCGGTACTTTTTGAACACCCTGTATATTAATGCCTAATCTCCATAGAAAACCAACCAAACCAAAACCACAAAACCACTTGGCAGCTCTTTCAATAGCCGGCCACACACGGGACGGTTTTTGGCGTACAAGCACGCATACAAACAAAAGATTGATCGTGTGTGGGCAACTTGGGGCAATTGGGCAATTTTTTGTCACCTCTCTCGCTCATTTTGGTCAACATGCTCTAGCTTTTCGTCTGTGTGAGTTAAACCATCTTTAAACCAATTGTAATTGCCACATTCAATTTAGCGCATTTAGTACAGGTTTAGTACTTGAAAATTTCTATATGTAAACAATAAATTGTGGTTAAATACCCCGGGCCCTAGAGCTCATCGGATATTTATTGCTAAATCAGGTCGAGAGGTGCTGCAATGTGCTGGGGCTCCGCCGTCGTAACGAGGAGCCCCAAAAAGCCCCGTGCTGCACCGCAGGTCGGACGGGCCCAGTGCACCTAAGGCTGACTGACATTTCACAACTACATTGATGATATGTGTGCAGATGTGATTTGTCAGGAAGTGGTTTTGTGGTTTTGGTTTGGTTGGTTTCCTATGGAGATTGGGCATAAGACGTCCCAAGCTGTGCAAATCATATTTTCCTGAAGCAACGACAGGCATGCTACATCAGCAGACAGAGCTTTCCGATGAGTCTTGATTTTGTCGTCCACTTTTCTGAGTCGAAAGCTCCGTCTGCTGAACAAGCGCATCTCTCTTGCGCGTAGATGTATTCGCAGGGCGCGGACGCCGTTCGCTTCGCTCTTCGGGGGTGAGAGGCAAGGCGTTTGGGTGCGTTTTACATGTGTCTATATGTATGTATATCCTAATTTTTATTTCTACACTATTGGGGTCGGCTTGTGTATATCTGACAGACTCAAACTAATTTTTGGTCTTTGATTTTAGGGATTTTTGGTAGGTCAGAGCTCAGAGCAATAATAAGCAGTCAAAGTTATTTTAGAGATTTAGTAGAAGAGCTGGAAATGCTAAGTAAATGAAAAGGAGAAGAAATTTTTGCGGGAATCATAAATATTTCATTTATATCCTTTCGTATTAGCTTTGCATTTCTCATAGATTTTAGAATCATTGCTTAAAATTTGAATAACCGAAAAATAAACTTCCATGATAATCGGTCTCGAGTGGTCGAAAAGTTACAACTACTCGTAGTTTTTCTATTTGAATTATTTCGTCATAATTTTTACGATCCCCGTAAACAATTCACATCCTTTTCATTTGCTTAGCATTTCTAGCTCTTCTGCTTAATCTCTAAAATTTTTCTGACTCCTGCTCTGACCTACCTAAACATTTCTAGAATCAAAAATCAAAAATTAGTTTGAGTTTGTCAGATATACAAGCCGACCCCAATAGTGTAGATATAAAAATTAGGGATATATAGGCACATGTAAAAAACGCACCCAAATGGCGTTAACTACGGTGAATTCCTTTTACTTTTCTCTGGTGGTTTTGTAGTTGTACATAATTTGAATAATTAATAAAATATTTAATTTTAATATCATAAAAGAGAATGTTTTTAATTCAACGACAAAAACAGAGTCACCGAAGAAAAAAAATTATAAAATTTACAATGTTTCAGTTTAGCCTAAAATGGCGAACGAAAAGCTTAACTCCTTTGCAGGAAAAAGCGAGATTTGTAGAGATAGTATTTACATCATAAGCGGCTTGCACCGAATGTTCCAATTCATCTACCGATGTTGATAGGTTCGTCAGCCATTGCAAGCTCGTCGGTGGGCGCTTTGTTCCCCTTCTTTTTCTTGGAGTACCACATGAACATGATTGCAGCGAATAAGTTTGTTGCAAATACCAACCAAGCTATATAAACTCCATATCCATATCTAAAAAGGTAAGTAGAAGTGAATTTACAATTGATAATATATAACGATTTACTTGTGTTCTGCTCCATCAGGATAATGATAAGAAAAATGCAGCTGCTGGTACTCAACGGACGCAACTAGAACCTGAATCACGACTAAGCTCGTCGCGGCTGAAATGAAGTGGATGCCTCCTGCGAGCCGTTTAAACATGTACCTTGGATTCATAAATGTATACATGGAGAAAGTGCAGCCCATTGCCATTATAATAACTGTTATGCAACCGAAGGAAGCCTGCGTTCGAAGATAGTCTAATCAAAGGAGTTAAATTAGGAAGTAAAAATCGTGTTAAATGGAATTACCGAGCACTTCTTCGTCAACTTGAGGATCACTTCTCACCGTATTCTCAGAAGGAAACATATCGATGTACTTGCACCACTCTAAAAACAAGTAAGCAATGGACGAAATGAATATATTTACCTACGACTACTTACGAAAAGGTGCGTACTCAAACCCATTGGCAAATCGGCCTTTCTTAGGGGGTTTTGGAGGAATAAGCTGTAGTATTTCATCATCAGCGTTTAATGTGAGTAAAGGGATTTCCAGATCTTTCAAAAAGGGGTAAATCAATTTTGGGACCCTCGGATGAGAGTACCAATTGTCGAATAAGATTTCACTGGCTGCCTTCGGAATAACGTAGTAAAAATTCGTTCCATTGATCGTTAAATTCGTTATGGTCTCTCGAAATACTTCCCGAAAGAGATCAGGCTTACTGGAGTCAACCGTTATGACTTTTCGGCGTTTTTGCACAACGTGGTGGTTTGATAAAGTCAGACTTTTTAAGGAGTCTTTCATTTTCGTAAAGTTTAAATCATTTCGTGTCCATAAGGCAAATAGTTTCTTTTTCGCATCCTCGTCAATGGCTGCAAGCGGTGGGCTGGAATTTATGTTGAGGAATTCTGATATGTATTGTTGTTGACTAACTTCAGCTCTCATTTCCCGTAAAAGATTTTGATTTTGATATGATAACGCCGTTACATTAAGCGCTATTGATAAGTTCTGTCGGGGAATAGGTATCGCACTGTATCGACATGTCCGCCACAGCCCCGCATGCGACGATAAGAAAAAGCGATTATTTCCAACAAGAAATATACCTGAAATGAAAAAATATATATGCAATAGAAAAAAACATGCCTGAAATAGTGCACACATGTTGAGAAGAGTTAAAGTCTAGATATTATAGGTACATAACATATAAAGATTTGAAAAGTCATTAAGCTGCAAACAAGACAGATATTGACGCATCTCTAAAAATAAAAGTACTTGAGAACATGTACGGCACTTGTTGATCTTTCAGTGACCGAATGTCTAGTATCGCATTCAAAATAATTTCCGAGTTATATTCCATGCATGAAATCTTCAGGCAATAATATCGAATGACTAAATAAGCTCAACCACAAAAACGTAATAACCCGAGAAATATTTTCCTTACATCCTTTCTAAACGAAAAATCATAATTAAACTGTAAATAAACGATTTTATGCATTTTACAAAAAATTTACACCTCAGTGTATAGTGCGGCAACAAATTACACATATGTATATACACACATTACCAACCAAAAGTTCGGGAAAATATGCAGGTTTTTTCGTAAGATTCCAACACATACTTACCAATCAATTCTTTGAAGTGTTGCGATCTACATTTTGATAAATGGATAAAATTCTTGGAAATAGCAGAAATCCAGTGTTTACTTGTACCGTTTCCTTGAGAATGTCTAGCATGCTTTCCCAAGGAAACAGCTCACGAAAAATATGCACATATTCCCAAACGGAATTTTGAAAATTTGTTATTTGTCAAAGAATTAATTAAAATTAGAAGAATATCGAAATCCAAGAATTCTCCACCTCCCACCCAAAGGAATAAAGGCCCGCGCCCCTAGAGTCCGGAATTCGTCCAACTCCGGAAAACGTAAGTTGAAGTCCATGCTTTCTTAGGGTAAAATCATAGCGCGCAGGTTACGGTCGCGGTTTAGGTGGACTGTTCAGCCTAACCTGATTACCTGACTGAGAAAAACAAAATGATTTGTATTGAGTTAAAGCCGAAAGTCAGCTAAACCTGGCTAAACTCGAAGCTGAGCTGCCGCACTATGAGTTTCCTCATTTATTATACTTACTTTGTTCTCTCAGTCAGCTAAATAGTCACCTAAACCGCAACCGTAACCTGCGCGTTATGATTTTACCCTATAGGGGTGCACCCATAGAAACCATTGACGTATAATATAATGGACCGCTCACGTACACGATTTCCCATAGAAGCGGACGATCAAAACCTTCTATATTACAAGCCATGAAGTGGCCTCTTGCATGTGTGCGTAAGTGGTCATTACATACAATACATACAATTTATATTTAGTCTTATGGACGCTGGATGAAATATGCTGGATAAATTGGATTTAATCGGTTTTTTGGACACTAGAGACATACAGCCTTGTTCAAAAGTATTAGGCACCCTCGAATATCGGTAGGTAGACGAAATTGACATGAGTTCTAGGAAAATTTAAGATACCTGGTGTTCGATCGTAACGACGCCGTTTTATTACTTGGGTTTCCCGGTTGTAAAGTACCGTTAACTATAAAAAATTAAGTTTTTCTTAATTTTTTGCTCATTTATGTAACTGAGTTCTATCCGACAAGTTGTTATTAAAAGACGGTTTGAGGTGATTTCGGTAAAGCGGTTATGATTATTCTGTTTAGAAGTGTTGACGGTTTTAAAATGCCCAAAGTGAAGGAACTAAGCGAGTCTTTGAGGGCTGAAATAGTGGTTTTGGATGCTAAAGGTGTTAGCCAAAGTGCAATTGCGAAAAAATTAAAGTGTTCACGCTATGCAGTGCAAACAACCCTCAAAAGGTAAAAGGAGTCTAAGTCCTTTAAAAACAAGCCGAGAGGTGGAAGAAAGCGTGCTACAACGTCAAGGCAGGATGGATTTTTAACTTTAATGTCACTTCAAGATGGGAAAAAAACATCAAAAGATCTCGTTAATGATCTGCAGGAAGAAACGGGAGCCAGTTGTTCGGCTGCAACGATAAGAAGACTCCTTCTAGAGTCAGGACATCGAGGTTGTAAGGCCAGAAAGAAGCCATGGCTTTCTCAGCAAAATAAAGAAAACCGACTTAGCCGGGCAAAAGAATACAAAAATTGGAAAGTCGAGAATTGGGCAGAAGTCGTATGATCCGACGAAACAAATATTGAGATAAATCTGCAAGCTGTTCTTCTTTACTTTTATAAAAATATTCAATAAACTGAGCCTCCCAGTTTACAAAAAGAAATAAATTTTAATTGTGCTATTTTTTCCTTCAAAATACAGATCTTCGGTCAACCTGGGGCAAAATTCGTGCGCCGAAGGACAGGGAAAGCATATCGCGCGGATAGTATTGTTCCTACAGTAAAGCATGGTGGTGGAAGTCTAATGATCTGGGCCTGTATGGCTACATTCGGAGTCGGAAAACCTTTCGTCGGCGAAGGAAGGATAAATTCTAAAAAATATACAACTATGCTGGAAGACATTTTGGAACCGCCAATAGCCAAAATTTTTAGCGGAGTACCCAACGAGTACATCTGCCAACAAGATAATGCTTCTTGGCATACGGCTAAGAAAAATCGAGAGTGGTTGTCTAAAAAACTGATTAGGGTAATTGATTGGCCATCACAGTCTCCAGACTTGTCGCCAATTGAGCATCTTTGGCCCATATTAAAAGCAAGAGTCCAAAAATGCAATTACACTTCAATTTCGTCCCTGCGCCAGGCTATTTTCGAAAAATGGGAAAAAATATCTCCATATGTTTGTGCCGCTCTAGTTAACACTATGCCGAAATGGTAGCAGCAGTCATAAAAGCAAACGAAGGAAGTACACAATATTAATAATAGCAATACAGTGCAATGCTCTTTAAGAATATACATGTATTTTTATTCAAACATTTTTCATATGGCTCCTTTTAAAAAATATTGGGGGTGCCTAATACTTTTGAACAAGGCTGTACAAGTCTTAAAAAATTGAAACCATAGGGGCTTTTACTCCATATAGGCCAAAAACATTAATGAATTTCCAGCGGAAAAACTGGAAATTTTCGATTGTTCGGTTCGATTCGCAGCCAATTCGCTCTCTTGCCGTACATTTGTTAGTGGTCCGGCGCCCGACTTTTCTGTTGAGTTTTGGTTAAACTCAAAAATTTCATATTCTTTGTTCGAAAAGGTGATTAAAAGTGTAATTAATTACAAGGAGAACTTTTTAAAGTAACCTTGAGTGAAGATGATTTTTCGATAGGAGCTATAGTTTGGAAGCTGCCGTGAATTTTTTTTCAATTTTGAATGGAATTTTCGTAATAAGATGATGTGATGATGTGAAAAAATTAATTGAAATCAAAGGTAGGTTAGGTTAGGTAGTAGTGGGTGCCCAGTTGGGGCACACTTAGGCCAGAAAAAGGTCCGTTGTGATACCACATGGAGCAAGTTCCTCCATAGTTAACTCTTGAACCATCTAGAGTTCCGAATGAAGGTTTCCAGGTTTCTAATCCTGACAGAACTCAATTCCGACACATCATAGAAAGAGGAGCCTGGACTGCGATATCTGCGTATCGCAAGAGTTGGGCATTGGCAGAGGAAGTGAAGGATATTTTCCTCCTCCTCCTTATTAAGGCAGTTTCTGCCCTCAAAGGTAAATGAAATAAATTTGTTACAGATTTAAGAATTTTATTAAAGAAACATTTCACTCGGAATGCAGAACATGGGTATTAGTTTATTTTATCTGAGTGATATTCTTTATTAGCTTATAGATATGGTTCTTCTCTATTTCTAGCTCTTAATATGTTCATTCAATTTCGTGAACAAAAACAAATCTAATCCAATGTTTTCATAACTTAAAATTTATCAATCACAAATTTTCGAAAAAAAAGTGGTCAAAATTTGAAAGCATATTTATGACATCAATAATAGCTGTGTTCCATTGGGCTGTGTAAAGTACTCCCGAGTACTTTCTCTATGGAACGCTACTTTGATTGTCAGGAGTAAAATATAAATTCAAATTTTGACATTTCATCGTATTATATTAGTTGCTCTAATTGTGCCTTATTTATTAAAATGGAAATATTTATATATAAATATGTTTTGCTGCCTAAATTACTTAAATTTTATTATTTGAATCCTTGTGATAACTCCAGAATAGCTAAAGCTTCAACCAATAATGAGGAAAAGCTTTCATTTCCATGCAAACCTAGTACAAAAACCACCATCCACCTGGCGGGACAATGTGGCGAAACTACTCAGAACTTCTGCTCGCCAACTAGAGCTAGAGTAGTTCAGCGTAGCCAGAAGTACTTGGGAGTATTTTACACAGCCCAATGGAACACAGCTAATGATGTTTATTTACATTAAATGCATTTAAAGTATATATTCTTTAAATTTTTTGTTCAACAAATATTTGAATTCAAATATTTTTGTCAGCATTCAGCAATTCCGCATTCAAAAAATCTGCGGAATCGGCCCATCTATCCAATGCGATAAAAATAACAGCACCATATAAATTTTTATATGTCTCATATCGTCCCTCTGTGGCAGTAGGTTGTCAAATTGGCCATCGCTTGAGACAGGAGATTGAGCGGTCCATGTTTTATATACATATGTCTGTGATAGAAAAGCATTGCCGCAGTCGTTGCAGAATTGAAAAGTTGAACATTTCTTAACTTTTGGTCCGTACTACATGCGGCAACGAAAACATCAAAGCGTCATCAGCGGAAGTTTCCAAGTTTTGTAAACATTTTGAAATATTAAACACTGGACTGCTGGTCCCGAGATATAACAGAAATCGGTTCGTGGCAATTTAAATATTTGTTATTTAGTTGTGTTAAAACATAGGGTGTGTTTCTTTATTCATTCCATGAGAGGAAGTGAACGAGTGGAATTTTCACGGAATATACAGTACAGAATGAATAAGGAAACGACGTGGAATACGACTTTAACATCAAAAAGAATACGTTCCAAATATTCCGCAGTAATAAAGAAACGCGGAATGGAATGTTCGGCATACTTTAGACGAATAAAGAAACGCTTATTGAGTGTTCCGAATATTCCGAATAAATAAAGAAACACACCCTTGTGCGGGTTTTTGAGCATTTTAATTGGTGTGGTTTGCTTAAAAGGTTTGGGCCTTCGCTAGCAGTCCTGTAAGTGTTCGTAATTACCCCACTCTCCCCTACGTAGTGGACACAATGGCCGAACGGAGCGGAGCGGAAGAGATTTGAACAAATTTAAATTTTGTCGGAACGTTGGAACACCATAACCCACTGACATATAGAAACTAGACTGCTAACACGCGTCTGAAAAATGAGACCATGTTTAGCCTAGGCTCAAACCTTTCAGGAAAATTTTGCCAATTAAAATGCTCTAAAATCCCGCACAATTATGCTTAAACCTTTGAAGAGGAAACTAACTGGAACGAAACACTCGAAAAATTTTTGAGGCAATTTCGTAAGATGTGTCAGTGGAAACTAATACTGAAACAAAAAGCCATAGCAGTAGTATAAAATTTTTTCAGACTTGAAATTTTTCAGTCTGCCCCCAAAAATTTCTGTGTAGGTTGAACTACGGCACTGATCCTGCCTACAAACAAACAAAATGGCAGCCAAAAAACTATAACAAATACTTTATTTAGAAGAAAAATCTTGTTTTCTAACGCAAATATAGGGATATTTCAATGACAGTCAACCTACCTCATTCACATACAGCACACGTATACAGTAGTTCCGTTCCCGTTAGTTTCCTCTTCAAAGGTTTAAACACAGCTAAATAATAAATAATTACGTTGTCAAAAATCGATTTCTGTTGAATCTCGCTCAATTTTTAGTATTTTCATTAAAAGGCCCCTGAAAATAATCTACGGGATATCAACGAACAATAGAGATGGTTGCCGATTGAGCTGAAATTTTGTATGCATATGTGGCACACAGCAATAACTCACCATTTTATGATTAAAATTTTGCAAAAGTTTTGTATTTTATATTTTTTTCTTTTGTATATAAATCAGATTTATTTTTTGCAGAAAATTTTAATATTTACCGGCAGCAGAATTAGCGACAAGTAAACAAATTTTGACAGCTGCAAGATTTGTCCTATCTTCGAAGGTGCTGCCAACTGGCGGATTTTTCGTTGGCATGATCTACAATTTCAGACAATTCTCACTTTTTCGAATGTGGCAATGTGGATAGAAACCCAGATAACACCTGAGTTTTAGGATTTGCATGCGAAGAAAAAGTACTAAAACCTATATGTATAATTCATTAAAAAAAACGAGCTAGCATATACCGGGCTGAACAACATACTATACTTTACGTCGACCGAGTTTAGCCACTGTGACGGCCCAAAAAAATTCTGAATTTTCGCGAATTTTTTTGCGCGGGTATAATTTATTTTTTAAGGATCGGATAAAGGAATATTTAAAGAGTGTATGTATATTCAACTATATGTAAACAAAATTTTATTAAAAAATATACAAAATTCGTTGACTTATATAAATTTTCTCGAAACAATTTTTTTTACCTTGTCTCATCGGTTCCTTGAAGACCAATGGGGCGATTTTAAAGTTTTTTTTTTAAAGCTTTATAATTACAGTAGCTATGGTTGTAGGTAGCCGATTTAAAAAATTTTTGAAATTACTATTTTTTAATACCATTTTACTAACGAAAAAAAAAACAAAATTTGAAAAAAAAAATTAAAAACTACCATTTTGCGAAATTAAAAAAATTTAAAAAACCCCTACGTGCAACCATAGCTATATTTATATAGATTCTAAACAACATTTTATTTTTCAATTTATCTAGTTTGTCTATGGTAAAACCATCTAATATTTCCGACTCGAACTAGATCGTTTAGTGTCATGGCTACGAAGAGATGGGAAATTCAATATTTTTTTTGTATTGAGCCAAAGTTACCCCCTAGAGCTAAAGTAACTGTTAAGTTACTTCGAAATCCAGATAATTTTGAGTTGGTTTTGTAATACTTCCCTCGAGGCATGCTGAATTATCCGTATAATTTGATGTTTGATATTATGAAATACATATGTATATAAGTACAATTAATGGTAGATTAATTACGGATTTTCCAAAATGTATTCCTCCTACAAAATAATATTACGTCTTTTGATTATCTTCAAAATGGAAGTTTTGAATAAATATCGTGGAAATTATGACATACATAAGTTTACATATGTATTTCACTCATATTTATCTTTATAATATATACAAAGGAAGGAAAGTTATGTACCATAGGATAGGTACATATACATACATATGTACTTACTGGAAGAGATCTTAATTTAGAGAATAGAGGAATAATCATTTTGAATACGAATTTAAGAAAAATAATAATAAAAAGGAAGCAAAGCAAGTTATAATGTAGCAAAATGTCATTCGTGTTCATGAAAAATTGCAAATTAAACCTCCTTCTCCAGAAATGATTATCCAGTAGTCAGTCGAAATGGCAATAATCCAAAATATTAAGGCAACTCCAATCGACACGGTACACCCCAGGAGCATTCTTCTCTCAAACATATAAGCATCTAGAAGAGGCTTCCTTTCCTCACGACCAATAGTTGAAGTCGACATTTTAATATATTGCGCTATTTGTGAAGAACCTTCGAACAGGTGCGAGCACAGAATCAATGATAATGAATTTGCGTTGAGAACTTTTCTTGCACTGCACTTAATTCTGCGGTCGAAGGTTAAAGCATGTTAATACAAATCGCTGTTAATCGTTCACTAAGTCACTCTAAAGCGCAGCTACCGACGAAACACTTTAGTTAATTCAATTGCACTAGATGACATATCATTAAAACCGCTAATAATTTTACCGTAAGTATAACACAAACTTTTCGCAAATATTCCCAATTTATTTTTACTTTAGGTTTCTTGGCATTTTCAATTGCATCTGTGTCCGAGCCAAGAAAAAGGGTTTCCGCGTACACAATAGATCACAAGAATTCAAAACGTTCAGAGATGATGCAGAAGCGCTAGGCGTCTGAGAACTCAGAAAATCTTTTTCGTTTCCCTGTGACTTTCAACACTAACTAGGTGGCATTCTGTTTTATTTTTAGGACAGCGATTTTCAAGATTTTTGTGGCGCTTTACCTAGTTTCACATTTTGTTAAAGGTGCTTGGTGTCATTTGATAATGATCAGTTTCAATTTCTGGCGTAGTATATAACTGTGGAATTAAATACAGAGCTCTTCAAATACTTTACAATGCACATTCCTTAGATGTCCAAATAATTCTTGAGGTAACAAGCTAGATCTTAATTCAATTTGTTGAAAAATCTCCATGCTACTTTTAAAATATTATATGTAATCCATAGAAAAACATTTTTTATTTACGTTTAGGTCTTTCATTCCGCTTTTTAAGTTAATATGAATTAACCTTTACTTAAAAGTAAGTGTTGAGAATGATGAAATATTTTATAAAATGTTTTTTTTAATATATCCCTTAAACACTTATTAAATAATTATTCATGTCCGATACAGCGATACATAGTAACTTGGGTGTTGCTTTAGGTGGAAAACTACATTCTTTATTCTCACATAAATTTAATTTTGAAAATTTGGAGGTATAAATCATTTCAGTGTCGAGTGGAGACACATTTGAGGGTTGCTAAAAATATCTATGACAAAAAATATTGAATCTTTGTCCCGTCACTTGAAATATATCTTTAGATTTAATCGCATTCTTCGAAAAGAAGAGAGATGTTAATGTGGGAAGTTATTGAAAGAGTTCTACGACCTTGTCATCGCAACGTGGCGGCAGTTGTCTCGACTGTTTGAAATAATTTACAAAATATTAGAAATAATTCCATTCCGAGGACGGAATAATTTATAAATCAGCTTTGATATGAAATCTGCTAGTTGTTAGTTGTTCCCCTGTTTTTATGCTATTGACAAGAAATATAATTTTGTTTATCAAGACTACGTTCAATATCTCGACTCGAGTCGACCCGAGTAGATTTGAAATATCTCACTCGAGTCGACTCGAGTTACTTTGACTCTTAAGGCCCGCGCCCATAGAGTCCGGAATTCGTCAGACTCCGGAAAAGGTAAGTTGAACTATATACATCGGGGTGCACCCATAGAAACACGTTGCCGCAGTCGCGGCCGAATTAAAAAATTGAACATTTCTTAACTTTTGGTCCGTTTTTTTAATCATAATTTGCCTTTGAGAGATAAAGCTTGCCGCAGAAATTCCGGATTCTATGGGCGATACCTCTGTTTTCCGGACGTCAAAAGCTTTAAGCTTACCGGAGTCGAGCAAATTCCGCACAAATTCCGGACTCTATGGGCGCGGGCCTTTACTCTATGTCGTTCATTATTTTACTCGAGTTCAGATAAAATGAGACGTCTGTTTTCCGTTCAATGTCTTTCTCGAGTCGGTTAAGTTTACTCGAGTCATTTTAGATAGTCCTCAAATTTTCGGAGCAAATTTACTCTATGTGTACTTTGGCGGGAAAAGAATTTATTAAAATGAAGGAGATGGGAGTGTTCGTAAATAATGAAGGAGATTGATTAGTAACGGAAAATGGCGAAATTATAGTTCATGCAAAAGCAAAGTGGAGACTGCTTCTGATAAAATAAGACCTTTTGATATTTACACACACATATGCACATATATACATATAGTTGAACTCGAGTAAAAAAAAAATAGTGCGTGGAGTCCCTCCGCGCGGAAGAAGTGAAACTTCGTAATGTGGAAATGTTCTACCGTGAAGCGCGAGGGGATTGAATTTTTCTAAGAACCCTCGGAGTTGCGGACTCTGCACAATCAAGGCATGAAATCTTCAAGAGAAAAAGGCAAAACCTTCTATATTACAAGCCATGAAGTGGTCCGGCGCACGCACACATCTATAGGTCAAAGTGGTCTGACAGTTTAAAAAAATTCCATTGAGTCTTATGGGCGACAACGCAAAAGTTGAAAAAAATTCGCGGCAGCTTCCAAACTATAGCTTTTATCCAAAAATGATTTTCACTCAAGGTTACTTTAAGAAGTTCTCCTTGTAATTAATAACACTTTTAATCACCTTTTCGAACAAAGAATGTGAAATTTTCGAGTTTAACCAAAACACAACAGAAAAGTCGGGCGCCGGACCACTAACAAATGTACGGCAGGAGAATGAATTGGCTCTGAACCGAACCGAAAAATCGAAAATTTCCTGTTTTTTCGCTGGAAATTCATTAATGTTTTAGGCCTATGTGGAGTAAAAGCCCCTATGGTTTTAATTTCTTAAGACTTGTATGTCTCTAGTGTCCAAAAAACCTGATTAAATCCAATTTTTCCAGCATATTTCATCCAGCGTCCATAAGACTAAATGTAAATTTCTCGAACTGTCAGACCACTTACGCACACATGCAAGAGGCCAGTTCATGGCTTGTAATATAGAAGGTTTTGGAAAAAGGGCATAGGGACTGATTCATAAGTTTGAATTTTGAATTATGTAATGAAATTCAGATTTTTTTGTTTTAGGTTTTTTTCATATAATTGTTAGCTTAAAGAGTAGAGTAGAGAAATCTTTATGCATATGTACACGATTGAGGTGTGAAAAATGTAAAGAAGATATGAACTAAATTTATATAAAAAGCAGTCGGTTTCGCAACGTTAATTGACGCTCATCTGCACGAGCACTACAATTTTTCTCTACTTGCACCATCACGTATTAGGACCGGTGCATGCAGCATGCGCAATCAAAGTCAATATATGAATATTGTTTTAATAATTCCTTAAGGCAATGAAAAACACCGAACGAAAAAATCTGAATTTCGTTAGATAATTCAAACTTATGAATTTGTCCGTATGCCTTCTGCCCGTGGGAATTTAATTCCTTGATTGAGCAGAGCCCGCAACTCCGAGGATTCCTAGAAAAATTCAATCCCCTCGCGCTTCACGGTAGAACAAAAACAAACCCACAAGCCCCTTGCGCAGAACAGCAGCGAAGTAAACAAGCCCATCGCAGGGCCAGCGCCGCCGCAGCAGGCTTTGATGCAATCGTACGCACACTCAGGATGCCATCGCACATGTGGAGGCATCGCTGTGGAGCTCTCAGAATTTTTGGTCGCGTTTTGCTTGTTCGAAGGGGGTTCTCTATATTTTTATTTGTCTATGGTTTAACGCAACAGTGCTTTCATACCCCCTCCATGGTAGCGTTAAACGTTTAACGCAACCTTGTTGGAAGTCGCATTAGAAGTTTCCATTAATTAAAGTGATATTAATCGCGTCGGAGAAAGTCAAATCTATTCGGGTCGATTCGAGTCGTGAATCTTGATAATGAACGTAGCACAAATGTAGTGCTAAAAGGCCATAAGATTTGCAGAAACTGTTATGTGCAATAGATATCTGTAATGCTGGGGCCATACCTGCGTTAACGTCTAACGCCCGTAAACGCACTAATTTAGGCGCTAAATTAGACCGCCAAATTACGCGTTAAATACAGTGGCTACACTTGTGTTTAACGAACTGTCATTTTATTAGCGCGTTAACCAAGATAGAGATTAAAACTGCAGCTCTATTGTTTTTAATGAATGTCAACACTTATTTTATAAATTTGTAGCATTCGGCGAGAGAAAAACCACGGCTTAAATTTTTTGACACAAGACGCATCCACCGCATTCAAGAAAATGACAACTAGTGTAGCCAAAACGCAATATTTAACGCGTTAATTATCGGCAGCCGAGCTATCGCCTCATGCCCTTAACAATGACGTTATTAAATTAACGCGTTAACCACCGGTCACACCTGCGGTTAACGTCAAATTTAATGGCATTAAACGCAGGTATGGCCCCAGCATAAGACTGCAATCGCTGTCTGAAGTTGGTTGCATTTCAAAATTTTTTCACGTGCAGACAAACACGCATTTGTGGAATAGATTTAAAACAAATACCTTTTTCATGCTAAGACAAGCAACAATTTGTGGAGTATGTAAAAATCTTTAGTCAATAGGCAGTATGTAAAAGGAAAATTTTCAGTCAGAAGGCAGTTTGTAAGAATTGCCGCCAACTTCATGTCAATCTGTAACAGCGATTGCAGTTGACCCTAGATATCTAAAAAAAAAAATATACGCGTCGACTTGAGAACCTCTTCCGTTTTTTTCGTCGGTTAAAAATATACCTAAAATAAGCGAAATATACATAGATTTGTCATTTATTTTATTAAATAAATAAGAGGTCCCTGAAGTTAGCCGCACCATGGAAGAAATTTGGAAAATTTTTTGCACAGGAATTTCGAGCTATTTACAAGTTGTCGAAACCCGTGAACCTCGATTTTCGAGCTGTTTTCCTTTTCCCGGAAAATTCAAAAAACGTTTGGTGCGGCTAGGTTCAGTGAAATTAGCCCCCAACTTTTTCTAATCTTACCAGAATTGAAAAATAACCTCACAAGGATTTCGAGCTATTTTCGACCTAATTTTGAGCAACTTTCAAAATTTTCCGACATCAACCCCTGATGAGTTTTCGCTCTTTGAGTTTTTCCGGCGCTGAAGTTAGCCCCCAGAATTCGGAAAATTATAATGTGGGAGATGAAAATAGTCTCTGATTGTCGAGCTTTTTTCGAGCTACTGATTGCTGTCAACCTGGATTTTCTAAGAGCCAAGATAATCACTTACCTACCTCAACTGTTTTATCGAGGGAAATTCACTTTTTCAGCTCGATTCCAGGAATGACCCACGAATCGTTCGCTTTGTGTCACACACAGGCGCACGCGAATCGAGTCCTCACCCCTTTCCCCGTACCGGCCTCTGACGTCAGAATTTCCCACACAAGCCAAGCCATCACGCGCCCATGTGCTGTGACTTGAGAGGGCCGATTTAGTCGGAATTAGAAAACAAATTTCTGAGCTAGGGAATTTTTTTAATTTTTTTCCTGCGAAAGGGCCAAACGGAAGATTTTGGGGAAAGGATCTAAATAACGGGCTAGAATATACGTCCGTACTCACTACTCAGCCAATCCGTAACGTATATTCTAGCCAAAACCTTCTATATTACAAGCCATGAAGTGGCCTCTTGCATGTGTGCGTAAGTGGTCTGACAGTTCGAGAAATTTACATTTAGTCTTATGGACGCTTGATGAAATATGCTGGAAAAATTGGATTTAATCCGGTTTTTTGGACACTAGAGACATACAAGTCTTAAGAAATGAAAACAATAGGGGCTTTTACTCCATATAGGCCAAAAACATTAATGAATTTCCAGCGAAAAAACAGGAAATTTTCGATTCTTCGGTTCGGTTCGGAGCCAATTCGCACTCCTGCCGTATATTTGTTAGTGGTCCGGCGCCCGACTTTACTGTTGAGTTTTGGTTAAACTCGAAAATTTCATATTCTTTGTTCGAAAAGGTGATTAAAAGTGTTATTAATTACAAGGAGAACTTCTTAAAGTAACCTTGAGTGAAGATGATTTTTCGGTACGAGCTATAGTTTGGAAGCTGCCGCGAATTTTTTCCCAATTTTGCGACGTTCCCCATAAGACTCAATGGGATTTCTTTAAACTGTCAGACTACTTTGCCCTATAGATGTGTGCGTGCGCCGGACCACTTCACGGCTTGTAATATAGAAGGTTTTGTTCTAGCCCGTTATTTAGATCCTTTCCCCAAAATCTTCCGTTTGGCCCTTTCGCAGGAAAAAAATTAAAAAAATTCCCTAGCTCAGAAATTTGTTTTCTAATTCCGACTAAATCGGCCCTCTCAAGTCACAGCACATGGGCGCGTGATGGCTTGGCTTGTGTGGGAAATTCTGACGTCAGAGGCCGGTACGGGGAAAGGGGTGAGGACTCGATTCGCGTGCGCCTGTGTGTGACACAAAGCGAACGATTCGTGGGTCATTCCTGGAATCGAGCTGAAAAAGTGAATTTCCCTCGATAAAACAGTTGAGGTAGGTAAGTGATTATCTTGGCTCTTAGAAAATCCAGGTTGACAGCAATCAGTAGCTCGAAAAAAGCTCGACAATCAGAGACTATTTTCATCTCCCACATTATAATTTTCCGAATTCTGGGGGCTAACTTCAGCGCCGGAAAAACTCAAAGAGCGAAAACTCATCAGGGGTTGATGTCGGAAAATTTTGAAAGTTGCTCAAAATTAGGTCGAAAATAGCTCGAAATCCTTGTGAGGTTATTTTTCAATTCTGGTAAGATTAGAAAAAGTTGGGGGCTAATTTCACTGAACCTAGCCGCACCAAACGTTTTTTGAATTTTCCGGGAAAAGGAAAACAGCTCGAAAATCGAGGTTCACGGATTTCGACAACTTGTAAATAGCTCGAAATTCCTGTGCAAAAAATTTTCCAAATTTCTTCCATGGTGCAGCTAACTTCAGGGACCTATAAATAAGACCTCCCCTTAAAAAAGCAAAATTGTAAGTTCCTTTGCTCTGCCACTGCATTTCAGCTGCTGCGCAGGACTTTCGTAGAATACAGCTATATTAGGCACGGCACAAATGGGCATTGCTTATCCTTATCTTGTACTGAAAATGTCATCAGTATCAAGGATGCGGGCAAACTGAAAGAACTCGACACTCGTCGCTTTTAAGCTAAATCTATTGGACCTTTTATACAAATAGATTTAATTATTGCCTGCATGTGTGTAGTCTTAATTAAAAATAGTGAATAGATACGCAGTTGAACCATCGTTTTGATTCTGTTAAAAAATTGTGTTGAAAAGTGTGTATTTCTGTGAGTTTGTACCTGCCGTTGACCGCCAGAGTGAAATAAATTTAAGGAAGAGCTTTTGGAATATCCCGCATAAGACAACTATACTCAAGGCCATTAAATAAGTCAGCCCAATAAATCTACAGTGGACTGCATTAAAAGCAGTTAGATCTAAATATTTTTAATTATACGTTTTTTATTGTTCGATGACAAGTAATACGGTAAAAGAATTTGGTTCAAAACAGAACCAATTGGACTGCTTTTAATCATATTGTACTTTTCACATAACTCGAATTGTAGGAGAAACAGAAATCTAAAATATTAAATTGTTAATTGCCATTCTATTAACATCCTAATTGTAGAGCACAATATTATGTTCATAGTCGACACAACATTCGTTCAATAAGCTTACAAATTTAAAAATAATAAACGCAGCCACTTAATAAAAAGGAATATATTCTTAGAATCGTGTAATTTTGTCAATTATTGAACCGGATGACTTCTCTTTTTACCCTAATTATATAGAGCAAAAAGCATTTTTTCATAACTTTTCAACCAAGTTTTGTTTAGTAATATTTCACTTTATACTCTTCGTTCAATTTCAGCAAGCTCTTTTTATACTTCAAGTTATACATATGGATGCTTAGACGTTCAAATAATTGTATTATTTTAAACGTGCGGGTGTTTAGTTTAGCAAATTCATTGTGAAGAAAACTAAAATAAGTTCATTATAATATACTATAATTGGAAATTGAAATGAAACTAATGAAAAAGATAACATCAAATAACTTAAAATAAATGCTGCTTAAGCACTGCAGCTATAACGTCAGACGAGTCAATAAATACGAAACTCAACCATTTCTGAACTTTATGTTATTTCTCGTTTGCAATTGTTCAATATGTCTGATTTCAATTCAATAGCAACTAGAAGATTATGTAAAAATTAAAATTGCTATTTGAGATTTTTCAACGCATATACAGAAATTCTTATCACAGTAGTTTACAAAATTGCTTGAAAAGCAAGTTTATGCGCATGCTTGGCAAAGCTCCAACTCCCAAAAGATTTGTCTCCTCCGTGTTTTGCGCAAATATTACATTCTTCCAGAAGCTCATCTCGCTCAAAGGGGCTTTAGAGTTTCCAAAAAACACGGCATCAGTTTTTATGCATTTCTTTTGAGGATTTCAATAGTCTGCTTACTGTTTCTTTAGAATTAGTTTAAATGTTCCTGTATTTCGTACCTTGTCGGAAAACTAAAGTATGTGTTTCAAACCTCATCAGTAAAGTTTAGAAATTAGCTTTTTTAGAGTTCGTAGATAATAACGATTTAATCATTACAATCCATATAATATTTCAGTAGGAAACCTCACATAACTTTGAAGTGGGTGAAATCATCTTCCGTATTTTTGTCGTGCTTAACTTTTTATAAAATTTTAATATCTCATAAATTAGGCATTTCCCAGCAGGTCCTCTACTGATTTGATTTAAGTTCACGTTAATAGTGTTGTGTTAAACCATTATACTTCATTATAAAATAATTTTAAAAAAATAAAATAAAAACCGACTTCAAAACTTTGCCTTTGTCTATAAACTTAAACTTAAAAGTGAAATATAATATTTTTTATCACTTAACGAAAAAAGCATTAAAAGACAATATACAAAATTTAAATATTTACAATATTTAATCAGTCATTTTTGGAGTCGGTGCCAGTCAAGGCCCCTTAAGGTTGTTTCTTTGTTTTTATTGCATAAAAATACAGCCGAACATAAAACCCCCTCCTTCTTTGAAGTCAGTTCAAAATTAACTAAACACTTAAGTGTTTAGACCTTTTTAGGAGCATCCTTCAAATTCTTGATATTTTTATTTGTTAAGTTTTACTCGGCAGCTTATAATATTACTCGTAAGTAAGCAACCCTAATTTTGTCTAGTTTTCTACCTATATATGCGAATATTTCTGTTTTTGGTACGATTTCTACATCGTTCAACAACAATTTTATCTTGAAATTATTACCACGTACGATTTTATTAAAATAATTCATTTTCATTTTTAATTATCCAATCAATCAACTAAAAATAAATTTTTTTTATTTATTGAGGTCTAGCAACGTACGTCGGGTATTCGTTAGTTACTTAATAAAAATGGACTACTTGTTTTTTTTACATTTTTCACTTCAATTCACTTTCTCGATTATCTTACTGGTCAAATTGAGATAAAATACACAAATATTTCGTTACTAAAAAACACAGTAGCAAGTATAATATGGATATTCACGCTTTGGTGCAAATAGGCCTTGCACCTTTGCATTTCGTTGTATAAGGTGCAAAAAATCGGTTGCCATAAAAACAACTATGAAAATTTAAAATTTTGCACTTAGTGCAACGATGCAATGGGATATACAACAAAGCGTGAACACCCATATTGTATTTACGTATAGCTTCACTGACTACATTTATGCGATAACCAAAAGTGGGAATTTTGACTTAAAGTACTCCTAGAGAAGGCCAAAGTCTGAATTTATTTCGCCGTATACCTATATAAGTGCAAGTCAGAAATTTGGCCTAGCCCCAATTGAATTTGGACTAGGCCTAATTTATTTAAATGTAAGTATGTGTATGCCATAAATTAAAAGAGGCGTCTTCTGAGGAATGTTTTTTTGGAGTCTCGAAGAGGTGGAACAAATTTTAATAATTGTGCGAGATAGTAAGATAATAGCTCGCCACACACGGGACGGTTTCTGGCATACAAGCACGCATACAAACATAAGATTGATTGTGTGTGGGCAACTTGGCGTACAAACTTAAAAGCGTCCCAAATATTTAACGCCTTTGATTTTTCCATGGTTTTATTTTGTTTATCATTTGTCAAGACGAATTAAATTTAGATTGTGGAGTTCTTTCTTGAATTTGATTGTCGCTCTAGAAATAAAAACCAACACCGTTTGTGGGTTAAATGGCGTACAAACAAACCTACAACCAATTTATAGTCCTGATTTGGAACTGTCGCATAAACGTCGTCATTGATCAATTATGTTTTTATTTAATTTTCTTCATTTACACATTAATGTATGTATTAACAAATATATTTTTAATTCGAATCTGAATTTGTATATTATTTTATTCTGTAATAAATTTTCGATTATATTTAAATATTTATTTCGCAATTTCAAAAGAATTTCAGGTTGAATATTTCAATTTATGGAGAAAAGGCTTTCTATGTAATCCGTCCTATTGGATAAATACAGTACCAATAACCATTAAATTTCAACAATTCTCTAAATAAAATTGAGTATTTCAAACACATAATAAAGCAAATAAAGAATTAAGTCACCTGGAAGCTCACAAATTCAGCCGCATAAAAAATAATGTTTGGTTCGAAAATTCGATCATGGATGGAAAACCATATAGTGAGGCCAAGAAAAAAAGGGAATAAGAATAAAACTTCTAACAGGTATGATATTAAAATATGTATATTAGTCAGAACCAAAGTTGAAATATTTCCAAGAGATCTTTTTATCCCTTGAACTAGAATTAAACATTACCTTATCAAATTAAATTAAAATTTTTGAGGTGCGGAATGAAACATTTTTGAAATTCGAACCTAATATATCTTATAAACGTATAGTGCATATGAAAGGTGATGGAAAAAATAATATGTAGGTGTGACCACAAAATTGTGGGCTAATATGAAAAACATAAAGTTTGCCAATAGTATTATGTAAAGTTTTTTTATTTTTGAGTCCTGAAGTAAATTTAAAAATTTAAATAACTGATTATAAATTCATAGTATGTATTCGAAATCACAAAAATTTATTTTAGGTATGGAAAATATATTATGTGTATTCTGTGTCCGAATCCAAGTCTTCGTCTTGTTATAACATTTTGTGGCGTCACACCAAGCTAAGCTACATATGTATGTTCGAATTCATGTCTGTGCTGTGAGCACTGACATATAGAAATGGACTACTCGATTTGCTGTCTCAAATGGTGCACCCTTCCCAGCGGGAAATGCTAGGAGTGCTCCTTTTCGGAGGAATAAGGGAGCAGTAAAATATAATGCTCTCTCTGAACTGAGAATCTCCTCTAAACAAGTTTAAGACTCCCTTATTACTCCCTTAGTGCTCCCTTCTCTGTTTTCCTACTGATATAGATTATTGAGAGTGAGAGTCATCTTCCTCTCGTTTGGATGAGAAATTTTCCGTTAAATTAGATCTAGACAGTTTTTTCGTCTTTACTTCGTTTTCAGAGCTCCTCGAATTCGGTGGTTTAAAAAAAAAAAAAAAAAAAGTGGAATTTGTATCCTCGATTAATTGAACTATTACGTGTGTAAGTAATGCATGTTTGAAATATAAATAGATTAAGTCAAAGATTACTGCTCCCTTTTCGATGATATGGCATGAAGAAAGAGCACAAATAGAGCACTTCTAACCTCTCTTAAGAGGCCTCTTTAATGCATGTTGCTGTGCTCCTATTTCCGGCTAGGGATGCATTCAAAACAAAGATAATGTACTTAAATTGTAGCTAATCTTTGATTCAAAAGTGCTCTCAAGAGAGTGCACGAGGAGTTTACCGAATCTACTGCTCCCTCCCAATGAACCTGCTGTGTTAAAATTACAATAAAGAGAGAGCTAAAATAGAGCACTCCACGCCTCCCTTAAGAGGCCTCCTCAATGCATGTTGTTATACTCCCATTTCCCGCTGGGTTTTGACAGTTCTCACCTAAGGAGAGTTCAGATATAGAAGGCATATATCTGTCTATTTCTTTCGCATTAGGCGAGATAGGGGGCTTCAAAAGGCGGCAAATTTAAAAATTATATTTATTTTTACTTGTAACCTGCACGCTTAAATCTGATTCCCCTAAAAGTAGCATTAAATCTCAAATAATTTCGCATCGAGAAGTTTCTGGAATAAGACACTTTTCATTGAAAAATTCTCAGCAAAACGTCGAAATGTTCTTTTCTGAATATGCAGTTTATATCGCTAAACAATTGTTTTAATTATTCAAAAGTAACAATTAGAGCACTTTTACGTTTTCGATGTAATCCTCATTTAATTTAGTTACATTAAAAGGACATAAATGCAATCAATTCCGAAATAATTCGCCGCACTACGCCACCTAGGTTTTTTGTGGTTTTTGTGCAATATTTTTCGGTAAATCAGACATAAACTAAAAAGAATTTGCAATATGGGATACTCAAAGACTGATTTTCATAATTTAATTACATAATTTCTGCTGAAAACTTAGAAATTGTGTAAAATTCAGTTGTATCTTAAAAAGGGGTAATTTCATGTTTGTATTACTTTAAAGGAATTTAAGATACAAAAGGAAATATTTAATAATTTTTGGTGTAATTACTTGAGGGATTTATGCAATTGAAATGGACTAATGACCCGAAAATGCATTTGACAACAATTCAAACCCACAGCTGACTGCTCAAAATCCGTTAATGGTGTGAGCAAGAGGGAACGAGAAAGTGCACCATCTCGATATAGGCATTTTGTATGGGACGAGTAGTCCATTTCTATATGTCAGTGGCTGTGAGCTTATAAGCTACGTAGCATCATACTTACATATATGTAGTTTAGATTGCTTAGCTTGATGAGCGAGTCAGGGCTTAGGTTGACTCCGTGAATGAAAAAACTGTTGGAGCATTCCTTGAATAATGTCAAATTGTGCATTTTTGGTGTAGTTTGGTTAATTTACACCATTGACACACTGTTCGGTTAACCAAGCTCCTTCTTGGTTTGGTGCGAAACCAGCTCAGGTCAGGTGGTTTTGACTTGGTTTCCCATACATGTGAAATGGTTAGAAACTAGGAAAAACTTGCTTGGTTTCTACGGTAACCAAGTACTTTTCTAATAAACAAACGTTAAATCGTAAAAAATTCCATCAATTCCAATGCATTTGTATTGTCATTTTTGTTGTTTCATTAGGGCGTTTAAGCTGATTAGTTTATAAATAAAAATGTATAAGTTTATGTATATTGGCCAAAAAGAAGGCAGAAATTCTTCTCCTGGATACAAAAGACGCACTTCAGATTCTGATTTCATTTCTGCATGATTTCACTCAAAAATAGCCACTTACCGGGAGGGTGACTTAAGCCCTAGCCTGTTCGAATTCGTTTGCTTAGTTCGATATTTGATATTTTAAATTAATCAAAGTAAACCAAAAATGTACAATTCGACAGTATTCAAGGAATGCTCTTACAATTTTTCTCATTCCGTCCCACGAAGTCAACCCAGGCCTTGACTCGCTCATCAAGCTAAGCAATCTAAACTGTTATACTTCGTAGCCAAGCTCACAGCCATAGTCATGAATTCGGACAAAGCTTAGCTTGATGTGACGTCACGAACTGTCATAACGAGGCGAAGACTTGGATTCGGACAGGCCCTTAAAGTATCAAATATCAAGCTAAGCAAACGAATTTGAATAGATTTGCTTTGTCTTCGTCTTAACTGGAATACTAGATCAGCTTTTTTGCTGACGTTATAAACTGTCATAAGAGACGAAGACGACTTGGATTCAGGCAGGCCCTAAAAGTAGTTTTGATACCACCGGGTGAAACTGGATGACTCAGCTAGTTAACAAAACAAACATTGATTCTAAATTAATATTTAATTGGATATCCATTGCTTTTTAGTAGGCTTCCTCCACCATGCTTAACTGTTCTATTCTTGGGTTTTTAGTACTAAATTCATTCCCGGCTGGGCTTCTAACCTACTGTCTAGTATCTATGTATATCTGCAAATATATGTATATATAGCGATACAATGATGAGGGTATTAAAGTATTTAAAAATATTTTGTGGAGCGACAAAACGAATATTAATTTAATTAATAATATGTTGTTTTGGATACAAGAGAAACTTACTCAGGAGAAATATACACATATTTCAAAATGTAATATGTACTTCCTTATGCCGAAGATATCATGCCGCTTAGATGGAAATATCAACAAGATAATGACCCCAAGCATGCTTCGAAAATTGAAAAAACTTGATTTGAAAGGAATAAAGTTACTGTTCTTTACTGGGTTGTCCTAAAACGAACCTGTGGAATTGAATTGAAACAACAGCCAGCTAAGCAGTGAAAAGAAATTCCAAAGATCCCGTAAATCTGCACATTTTTGCAGCCAGGCATGAAACACTTCTTAGGCACTTTTTAATAGTATTTTCCGCAAAATAACCCAAATATATACATATTAGCCCTTTTCAGAAATTAAGGCAACATTTAAACATAAAAATTACTCCTTACAGCCCACATTTAAGCAAAAAAAGTACAAAGTAACCTCTTCTACACTTTAAATTTCCCGGTCGTTTCTCGTTTGACACTTAATACGCCTGGCTTTTGACATTCGGTACACTTTTTTGACATTAAGTACACGGAATTTGGGCTTCTCCACAGGCATATATAAAACATGGACCGCTCAATCTCCTGTCTCAAGCGTCCGCCAATTTGACAACCTACTGCCACAGAGGGACGAGATGAGACATATCAAAATTTATATAGTGCTGTCTATTTTTACCGCACTGCACGGATGGGTCGATTCCGCAGATTTTCTGAATGCGGAATTGTTGAGTGCTGACAAAAATATTTGAATTTAAATACTTGTTGAAAAAAAATTTAAAGAATATGCACTTTAAATGCAATCAATGTAAATAAAAATCATTATTTATGTTATAAATATGCTTTTAAATTTTTATCCTTGCAAAATTACCAATATTTTCAAGAATTTGTGATTGAAAAATTTTAAGTTATGAAAATATTAGATTAGATTTGTTTTTGTTCATGGAATTGAATGAACTTGTTAAAGAGCTAGAAAGAGATAAGAACCATATCTAAAAGCTAATAAAGAATCTCACTTACTCAGATAAAATAAACTAATACCCATTTTCCATTCCGCGAGTGAAATGAAAAGAACTCACAAAACTCTGTTTGCATTGAGCTTTCTTAATAAAATTCTTAAAACTGTAACAAATTTATTTCATTTACCTTTGAGGGCAAAAACTGCCTTAATGAAGAGGAAGAAAATATCCTGCACTTCCTCTCCCAAATGCCCAGCTCTTGCGATACGCAGATATCGCAGTCTAGGCTCCTCTTTCTATGATGCGTCGGAAATGAGTTCTGTCAGGATTAGAAGCCTGGAACAGCTCATTAGGAGCTCTATATGGTTCAAGGGTTAACTATAGGGGATACTATATATACTCCATGTGGTATCACAACGGGCCTTTTTCCGGCCTAAGTGTGCCCCAACTGAGCACCCACTACTACCTAACCTAACCTAACCTACCTCTGATTTCGATTAATTTGTCCACAAAAACTTCAAACTATTTCGATTGGATTTTTATATTGAATTATTTTAATTTTAAACGAAACAATTAATTGAAGTCAAAGGTTACTGTAATGAAATTCCATTCAAAAGGAGTTTTGTAAGATCTCTTATATTTTACTTCACCCGGAATAAGAGAACATGGGCGAAAATCAGCTCTGGAATTAACTAAGTAGCTTCCCTGAAAGTCCTAATAAAACCAAATTGGTCAATTAATATGGCTGACTTCCAAAACGTCAATAAAACAGGTTGTGATGCAGTTTTACAATCGTCACAATGCAAAACTCAAATTTACGACTGATGCTTTGCATCGATGATGCAGTGTTTCATTTTGACGTTTAAAAACGCTCTTATGATGGCGACTAGCAGTGTTTTGAACAATATTCTTTTAAGTGAAATTATTGATATGCACTGCACTCCAAGTAGAAATTCAAGTATTAAATTAGTGTGGAAAATGCTAAAGAATAGGCAAAGACAGCGTGTTTTAGTTATTTCGAAACAGGACTTAACAAAAATGGGCTTAGGTCAAAAGTGACATTTGTGCATCCCAAAAATATTTGATGCGCGGTTTGCTTCCTCGATGCGTCTCGAATTAATTCATGAGATGTTTTGGAACATACTGCTTCGTCAAAAATTTTACATTTGGCGTTTAGGAACATGATGCTTTCTATCGAGACTGCATTGATGCATTTTGGAAGTCAGCCTATGTCACCGCGCGGCTTCGCATTGAAATTTCAAGTAAACTTGCTACAATAAACAAATTCGTAGTTATTAACAATTCTCCAGAGAATTGTCAGAAAAAATCTTTAACTGCAATTCAGCCTGCTGACAAATCTCTGACATTATAGAACGTTAATTTTACGTCATTACACGAACTGTCACTGCCACAGAGCGAAAGAGAGGGAACAAAAATCGCACCGTCCGCTTCTATGGAAAATCGTGTACGTGAGCGGTCCATTATATTATACGTCAGTGGGCTTCCCTCACAGACAGGGTTTTTACACGGTTGTTCCACTCCATATTCGTTCGTTCCTCCAAGGGAACAAATTTCTATGCAAAAGTCCCAAAAACTTATCGAGTTCATGTCACGAAGATGTTAGGAGGTTTTAAAAAACAACGGATACCCAAGTAAAGATTAATTTAGACTGATTTTGATTGAGCTTTATAAGATATTTAGGTAAATGTTTACATGATGGGACCGTCGGTCGGAGGGGGGTGGTGGGATGTGGAGGGGGTAGGGGAAGGTCCAAGGACTTCATCCCTAGTGATAAAAAGTGGGGGGGGGGGGGGGGGGGGGGTGGAAATGAAAATGTTTATATTTGATAACATATATGTACATGCATTTATTGTATTCATGCTCGGACCTTCGGTGGGAGGGGGGTGGAGGGGGTACAGGAAGGTTCAAGGACTTAATCCCCAGTGATAAAATGTTGGGGTCGAATAGTGGGGGGCAGGGGGTGAAGTTGAAAATTGTTATACTTCATAACATGTAGATGCCTTTATATGTAAATGCTTACATGATTGGATCGTGGGTGCGTTAAATTATGTATTTCAGTAGTCCTTATGAATTCATATTTGCGCTCCTTACATAGAATATATTCAAAAAGCATAAAGGTATTTATAAGGGCATCCATATATAATCAAATATAACAATTTTCACATCCACATCCACCCCCACCCCGCCTCCACTTTCTACCTCCGGGATGAACTTGAACTTTCCCTTGCCTCGTCCACCCCCCTCCACCCCCCTCTGACCGACGGTCCCATCATGTAAACTTTTACCGATATTTTATGTATATTATTAAATAATCAGAGAATACACCTATAATTTTTTCTTTTCCTAAAATACAACATTTATGTAACTCCTAATACAATGTACCTAGGTATAATGAGTTATTTCATTTTTTTTAAATAAGTACGTCCAGGTCACAAAAAAAAATTAAAAAGTAAAAAATATTATTTTTAAACTTTAAATTTTCGCTATTAACCCACCATTTTTTAATCACACCTATTATTTTTTCCACCATACATACGTATACATATGTATGAACATGCATACAAACATTTTGTAAGATATACAAACTCACAAAATATTAATTTTTTCGCAATAAATTTTTGTTACAATTTTAACATATTATATGGATATCTTTAGTCATAATTTGGGAGTTTCCAATGGGACTCAAAATGGAAACAAAGGAAATAGTTTCAATACATATCAAAACGATGTTGCACCCAATACACTTGGACCGACAAATTCTATTTCAAGTCCTGCTAGAAGAAGTGAAGTCTCACCTATTCAGAGCCATGTAAGAAAAATTATTTTACTCGTTGTAAATAAATGATTTTCATTTGAATTTAATTTAATATTTTTAAAGAACAAATTTCTTTAGAAAATCATTATCTGTGTGTAACGCAATAATATTGCATGCAATGAAATAATCTTATTCGTGTAAAGATATGCGGCACTTATTTATAATTATTAATTTTTTTTATATAGACAACAAGTCGATTTGGTTGGCAGTCACCTAAAAGGGAAACATCTTCACCGTTATCTAACCATTTATCCCACATTTCAAGCGTGAAAGTCCATACAATAACATCTTCAACACATGTGACGCCAGCAGATGCTGCAGCAGTATCTTCATCATTAGCATATTCACCGACTATCTCCAAATCTCCAAAAATACCTACTCCTAAAAATATGATTCGTAAAAGTTCCTTCAGTTGTGTTGAAGAAAATGATAATCGAAACGATCAAAATCCAAGTCAAAACGCCACAACGCAGCAATTATTAAATAAGAATTCCAATAAAAACAATGACATCGCAATAAATACAAACTACTATAAAAAACTAAACAATAGAAATAAAATTCAATCAGATACTAACAGTCAAAATAATAATAAAATAACTTACTTTAATGTAAAACAGACTGACAATACTGATAACCTCGATCGATTTCAAAATGAAGGCTTAAAAAACATTCCAGAGAATAGTTACGGCAAATTGTTGCCTTCAAAAAAAAAAAACATTGATACGGTTAGCTCCTCTTTGGGATCATATGATAATATAAACGCAAATATTCAAATTCATATTCCGAACGATAGCGGAAATAAATCCATCAATAATAATTTAGATATCAGTACTAACATAACTCCTACAAATATGTTATCAGCCAGTTTTGGAAGTGGACCGTTATATTACCAACATCATTATTACCATATAGCAGGTCAGGTGCAATGCAGAAATACTCTTGAAAACAATCGGAATGTTATTAGAGCAAATAGATACAACGGTAATGCAGTACTTGGAGGTCCAAACAATCATGCTTTGGTTCATGTCATCAATAGCCTTTCGTCACCAGAAAGTGCGTACTCGACTGGTTACTCAACGGATGGGACATCACCTGGTAAATTCAACATTTTATAAATCTTCTTTAAGTTATCTACATACATATGTATATATGTATGTACATACTAGTTGCAAACACCCGCTTCACTGAGTTATTTTTTGGTAGTACATTTATTTACTATTTGTATATATTTTATACGGTTTTTTTATTAAGGACACGCGGTTTTTTAAGTAAATTTTATAATTTTTCTTTCATCGTAAACTTCTTCTAGAAAATCAAGTAAAGCATGTGCATAACATTTCGTCTTATAGTCTCAGAAGCATCCTCACTACCCACTAAATTTTCTGGACTGTTCTAACAATTTCGAAAACGTTCTAAATATTTCTAAAACATATTCAAATATCGTAAATCACTTCAAACTAAACATATGCATTTGTTAATGTATGTAAGTACACCTTTTATGTTTATTGGAAAGGATAAGATAACAACTTAACGATAATGTATAAGCAATTTGGGTCTCTCAATTTTAACTTTTAAAAAATTCCTATTGTGAAGCGCTCGCTAGTTGCAAAAGTGTCATCAGTACATGTCTTCTCTAAAAAGCTAACATTACTTTCATCTTAGATTGTTGAAAAAGTGAATATTTGTTTGAGAAGGTTTGAAAAATGAAAGAGCAGACTAAAAATTTTTATTGTAAAAATGGGTCTTTAAATTGGAAATAAACCATGCTTTATGTACATGCCATCGGTACCTAACAATTAACTGTCTAAGCGCTTCTCTGCTTCCTTTCATTGTAAAGATCTAGAACTTCAAATTTATGTTTTTCCAAACAACACTTTTTCTTAAGAAGAAACACTATTACGATGATCGATTTACATTATACAATAAATTATATTACTTTTTATATTCCATTTTTTAAATAAGCAAAAACAATTACTGCGTTCGATAACATATTTCAAATGTTACCTACTCCTTTGAAATTCTATACAAAATAATGTTGATGCCAAATTATATTAAAATCGTAATATCATGTCAAATTTTGAAATTGCTGATTGATTCCCTTTTTTTAACGAAGATACATGTTCATCAGGATGACTGGATCAAGTGAGAAAATTACGTTCAAATTTTGCAGTAATTTAATATCTTCTGTACTATTTGGTACCTATAAAGAATTATTTACTCCCACTTCATAAACAAAGAAAAACCATTAAGAAAGTGATCAGTCATTCTGTTCTGATGTCAGGACGGCTGAACCATTTGTATTTTACATATTTCTAGGCTTTATATTTTGATGGTGTATTCATGAACATTAATTACCTAATTGGTATCCACACCGATGACATATGTATGTACATATTGCCGCAGAGGCTCTAACTAGCAATTTTAAAATATTTATTTCCTGTGATATGGGTATATCTTTATAAAATATTTTTTATGAAGACTTCATAATGTTCGATTGTTACATTTGACTTCCTATGAACGTTGATTTTCAATGTGTTTACAATTTTTTTTTTTTTATACTTACAAAGATAGTGTTAATAATAATTTTTGGGACAGGGGCAACATGTGCACCACCAGAGTACTACATCAATATGCGAACAGGGACTCATTATTTTCCAAAAAATATTAATGCATTGTCAATTGAAGCAGCAAGGTATAAAATCGGGCTAAACAAAATTGAAGAAATGTCGCCGCAAGAACCGCTGGTAATGATATATTGCTTTTCAAAAGTTTATTTAATAACTTTCGATATTTAGCCAAACAATCATCGAAGAACCGAATCCTTTGATTTAGGTAAAAACAAAACCCAAGAATTTGGCTCTGCTGGCTCATCTTGCTATCAAATGAAAAATGCTCCAAGTTCTACTGTTATACCTCAAGGGAACAGCCTATTATGCAGTTATAAGGGTTTTGAGTGTAAATCATGCTATATAGCTGTTTTACAACTTGATGTTACATGTTTATGTCTTATATGCAGCCCCTTCCCCAAGACAACGATGCAGAATACGCACAAATCCATGGTATTCCACTACAGAAAATTCGTCCTCAAACTCAACATTTGGTATTAAAATAAAAGAAATAGATGCGAGCTCATCATCATCTGGAATAAAGTCCAATAGTGATGCTGGCATTAGTGATAAAAATGAGTATTCCATATAAACGAAATCAAAATGTTCTTATAGAAAATACAATCAATTTCAGGAAAAACGCTGAATCGGATTCTGATTCATCTAGCTCATCGACGGAGGTAGAAGCCATTAACCCGCCAATTTCACCAGGAACAATAAGAAGAAGAAAAGTCCTAACTGAAAGTATGAATGTAGAGCCTGTTTTTACACATCCTAACCACCAAGACAGTGATGAAGACGCCACTTTGAACGAAATGATGGGAAAATTCGATGAAAGCTATGTGTACGAAAAAGAAACTGATATACTAAGGTTAGAATAAGACAGGAGGATAAAAATCAAAAGCACAAATCGTTTTTATTGCCGTAGTCTCAACTAAAATTTGTTTAAGAAAAATACAACTTCTGGAAAATTCAGCTCATTAAGTTTTAACAGTTTATAAAAGTAATTTATATATTAAACTAAACTAGTAACCGTTTAGTAACCTAAGAAATCCAGGTACTCTAAACTAAAAACAGAACTTCTTAGGAGGAGAACTTTCATTTATGTACATATATTGGAATTCCTGATATTAATTATATTGGAAATTTCAATACACGGTTTCATTTCTAAGTTTTTTTAAAAGATAAATAAAAGTGCATTATACATTCATGCAATATACTATTTAGGACAAGAATTTATCTTACGTATTATTTCTATGAAGATATTATAAAATTCTAACTTTATCGTTCATGTTAATTGATTTATTGAATTAAATGAAGCGATCTTTAATTTAAATTTTACTATATTCAAAATAAATGGAACTGTTTTCGAATTGAATGATGCCCAATGAATGAACTTTTCAATTTAAGGAAACCTCAGAAAAACTAAACACGATATAACTTATTTATTTTTATTTTTTAAAGGTCCCACAAAATATTCATGACAAAATAATTTGTATTTTTATTAAAACTGGCTAAAACAATTGCACACTAACCAATTCTCGTTTTGATATTCATGTTTCTAACAATAAAAAAAAGTTGTGTAATTTCAATCAACCAATCACAAAATTTGTTATATTAGGAAGAGTATGAAGGTATTAGATATAAATACATAGTTTCATTATTGTTTTGAGAAGTGAGGTTAACTTAGAGTGCGAATTATAATTAAAATGGCTCCTAATACATCGAAACGTATTATTGGTAATATGGGAAAATAGGCAAAGCCATTGTATTATATCTAATACGAGAAGTAGTGTATGAAGATCATTACTGATGCACATCTGCGACCAGTGGGTTCTCCGATTCCAGAAAAAAATATAGGTAAATTATGTTCTTAATTAAAGCTCAGTGCTTAATTTGTATTCAAAGAATGTTTTAAGCTGCTCACTGCCTTTTTTTAAAATAAATAACGAAATATTTTTATTTTCGGACACATGTTTCGAAGTCTCATTGTTAAAAATATAAATAGAATACGAACATAGTCTATAATATGTAACAAATTCTGCGACTGTGTTATTAATAAAGAAAGCTAATAAACAGTTCAACAATAATTAATAGAATAATTTACATAATTTTAAGTTTCTTTTTCTTATTTGAAAGCTAGCTAGCCCAAGACTTCGTTCGCGTGGTATTTATTTT
Organism: Machimus rusticus; assembly: GCA_951509405.1. Lineage (NCBI taxonomy): Eukaryota > Metazoa > Arthropoda > Insecta > Diptera > Asilidae > Machimus > Machimus rusticus. Next base: position 57,744,460 of record OX608049.1, read on the forward strand.
ATTATTAATGGTGATGTCTATAAAAGCAGAATGAAGTAATGAACAGGATAGTAACGAGGTTTGATTAATATAAAAAGAAGCCTATATTTTAATCTTGGCCTTAAGGATAACCCACGGCTACGGTCGCATAAGTATATTTGTAATAATTATAACTCACACCACCTCATCTTGGAACTACTGAACGGATCGAAATGAAACTTGGCTATGTTTATAAATCAGGCTATTAGATATATGTAGATATACAATAAAGATAATTCCATTGAAATCGTGCCAACCGTTTTCACGTATTGTGCGATCAAACAGGCACACTGACAAATTTAAAAAACAATATTGTTTCGACTTCTATTTCAGGCTAGGCATACCCTCACCACAAATTTTTCAAAAAATATTCATTGTCAAACTCAGCTCCTCTTACTGCTTTATTAAATGCATAAACAGTTTGATTCATCTTAAATGAAAAAATGCAATTAATTTAAAAATGGTTTCATTTAATAAAAAATTAGCTTTAAACAGTTCTTAATCTTTAAATCTCTTTTAATAAAAGATATTTCTCATTTATTTACATAGCGACTCTGATCCAACAGACTGTCCATCAGATCTGGATACAGGACAAGATGCAGAAGATGAATGCGACACGGATGATTTTTTGGATATTGATTTTATTGACAATGGTTCCATACAAGAAATTGTCGAAAAAGAGTCCTACAGGAACACTGGGAGTTGTTCCTATTTTAATTACCAACTTGAACGCCGGACGTCTAAGTTTCGTAGAACCCGTAAAATAGTTGAAGATTCTTGCACATCTAAACGAAGGAAGAGGTTACTTAAAACGCGAAAAAAAAGTGTTGAAAATAAGGAGAAGCATATCTCACCAATTCGAGGATCTCGGGAATCAAGAAGTTTAGGTGGAACTCCTGTAAGCTTGCGTCGTAATCAGGCCTCGGACATGAAAGAGTAAAATTAAAATATAAACCATTATATACCATTTGAATTTTGAATTTTTTTAAGAACTGTAAATTTACTATCAAACCGGTCCAATTCTCTTACATTGACTGAAGTCAATGCAATACAAGGGCGTTTCATCACTATTGCTGAAAGTGAAAAAGCTCTTCTAAAAGCCGACTTAGAAGCGAATGTTAAGTATAAGCAATTAATACATGAAGCTGAAACAATTTTAGTCTCCATGAAAACTAATGCTATTAGGTAAAAATTGTTAACTTTATTACCTAATCTGATTATTGTACTTTTCAGAGAAACTCCAGTTGCAAGTCCTCGTCGAATTTATACACCGCCTGCTAATAAAAGAGTTGAAATGCTTCGAAATTGTGAAGCGGATGTAAAACGTGAAATGAAACTACAAAAAAGTTTTGACTTGTACGACCACACTACTAATTCCGTGATGGACAATTGTCTTTTAATTAATAAAAGATTAGAAATTGTAAAACAAGAAACTAATTCGGTACCCAGCAGTCCGAAATGTGGGCATATTAGCCCTCGTAAGACACATGTGACTAATTTCATCAACCAAAATACAGGACCTATCGAACCTTTGCGTAGAGAAACTTATTCCGAAAATAATTATAAAACTCCACATTCACAAAGTATTGAAAAACGAATAAAAAGCCCTTGTGCATCGCCCTCATATAGGCGGAAGCTAAGAAGCCAGTCGCCAAAAGTATTCATTTATTCTGAATCCGATTCCGAAAACGATTTAAGTAGAAAATCAAATTCCCGGAAAAGTTTTAATAAAAGAGAGCAAGATTGTAAATATAATGTTCATAAGAACATTGATATAAATGACACTGCATACAAGAAAATAAAGCAAACGCAACAAGCATCTAGGGATTCCGATAATGGAAATATTGCTGGAGAACTCTGTAAATTAGCTTTGCACGAAAATAATAGCAAATTGAAATTATATGAAGCAAAAAAACCCTCACTCATGTCTTTTCGTTCTATAGATGTAGGAAACAGTGCATCAATGCACAGCTATTGTCCTCAAAGCGAGCCACTCAAACGGAAAATATACAAAGGCAGTTCTTCATTTGAGAGAATAAAAAAAAGTCTTGAACTTGAATCAGGTATTTCAATGGAATATTATATTACTAAAAGTCATTCACATTTTCAATTTTACAGAACTTCCGAAGCAAGCTCTTTTGGATAAAATTAGTAATCTCCGAAAAGAGAGAAAAACTCAGAAGAGCTCCAGCATAGAAGTAAGTGTTTCAGCTAATTCTCTTAAAGACTCTAAGACTGAGGGCGATAGTTCATCAAATATCTGTGTTAAACAACAATTAATATTTCACACAATAGAAGATCTCAAACGTAGTCTTGAAGACCAGAGTGTTGAACTTTCTGGTCTTAATGATCAAACAAACGAATAGATTAAATTGTCCCTCTTTTGTTTTAATTATTCCTTTTTTTATTGTTTTACCAGCTGTACAGAAAACCAAGTCTTTGCAACTTTATTGTATTACATTTTGTTGCAGCGCTATCCTACACATTACGCGTTTCCGTAAACACTTCAATTGTTTTATAACAAGCTCTTATTGTATTTCCTCAACACTAATAAAATGAAAGAGCGTTGCTTTACATTGCCAATGGCAAATAGATTACATATAAATTATTAGGTTCAGGAGTAATATAGTTCTAGTACGTGGAGTCAATCGACTTAAAAATAAAATTGTAATGTTACAAATCTGTATTAAGCTGGAAAACCAAACACTTTTAATTTTACCTTCATATGCCAATACTATTACTGTCTCTAATATTGAAATGATTAGTAGAATATTTTACAACCTTCAGTTTTGCTTGCATATTTTGTGGTATACCTAAAATATTAAACATGATTTTTAAACTGGGTATAAAAATAAAACTTTCATATTATAATAAATATGTTATTGCAGTTGAACAAGACTTGGTTTCAGACAGACACAATTCCTTCCTTATCAATGTAAAATCCTATTATTATAAAAACCCGACTTCGAAATATTACTTATCAAATAATTATGTTAATTATTAATCAAAATCTCCAATCTCTGGAGATTTGACTCTACACGATGTTAAAAAGTTACTTTATATTAAAATACTTGACCTCTCTTCCTTCTGTAGTTATAATAATAGATTAACCATGCCTTTTAAGCAAAGTGCATATAAATACAAAAATTAAAATGAACTTATAAATAATTCTACTATTATTTATAAGTTCATTTTAAAAAAGCCAAATCACTACTATAAACACTAAAAATGGCACTAAGAAGTTTTTTATGTATCAATCCATAACTTCCACTTCTTTTTAGAAAATCATTGTTATGTTTGAAGAATTTTTGAATTCATAATTTCGTTTAAGACAACTAGACAACTATTGAATTAAGCATAATTTCATACTAAGATTTAAAGTTCCATCCACTAGTCATGTAGCTGTTTAAATGTTTTAAATAAGATTTTTTCACAATTACTTCAACTTGTTATTATAATTTCGTTTTATTTAAAACATGTAGTTAAGAAAAGTATTAGTTATAGTCAGCGTTATATATATGTGAATTTAGAAGAATTAGTTGACTTTTATTTTATTATAAATATCATAGAAAAATCAATAGTTTATCTTTCAATGTTTCTCATAAAAACAAAATTACATACTTAAATGCTATTGTCATTGTCACGTTCCCAAGGAAACCTAATAACATAAAAAATAGCAGAATATTGTGCATATAGGTACATACAGCTACGATAAAAAAAATAGCAATGGATCAGAATCATCACATAATCATGAATTTTGTTTTTTTGTGTAAGTAGTCAGGTGTTGTTTCTATTTTGTTACAATAAGTGTACCGTAATAAAAAAAAGCAAATTCAGCTGAAGCAAAGTAAGAACAAGGTCACTCGTTAATGAATTATGTTAGGAGCATCAAGTTTATCGCGTCAAAATTATAACAGTGCTCTATTAAAAGTTTTTTGACCGCAACTGTATATATGTATGTAATATGCACTGTTCAGCATTGTCGAATCTACAGTACCCTATTTTTTCTATGATATTTTGTTTAAAGTTTAAATAATTTGTTAAAAACCAGTAGACATGAATTCTAGCAATTCTCATTTTTCCTGTTTAAACTAAATTTTTAGCTCGTTTGATTTTCTTTTTTTTTTATTTACAGCGTACACATAAATATTAGATTTGTCAGATAGCTCCAATGTTTGAACAGAGACAAAACATTTTTCAGCTAAGTACTGACCATAATTACCTACTGTATTTCCGTGCAGAATTAACTCAAAGTTGAATGAAGCTTGAGTTGATGCATTCAAGGGTTGAGTTTAATTTCGTTTAATTCGGCTTAATTAATGAACGATATTTATCAAAACAACTTATACATATGTATATGTAAGTAATATGTATGAACAGCTGTTAAATTATCCTGGTAACTGGTTATATCAGAACGTGGTGAGTTAACCCACAGATATATAATAAGCCGCATATCTATTTACCTGTGATTAATCTTAGTGTTTTAAAGCTCAATCCTCCTGTTCGTGGAAACACAGTTAATTATGAATGCCAATGCGAGGATGGTTAATGTGAAACTTTCTTTCAGTTGGTATTGAAGTTAAGGTGTTTCGACAATATACATAGGTTACGTTTAGGTTTTAGGAATTACTTTGACAACACGCAGGCCTAATGCTACGTGTAAAACCTTCTGTAGCTATACTTTTAGACCATTTAGTGTCCGTGACAAACTGTGAAGATTTGCCTCATAAGTGGGCCGGTTTACACAAATAAATCCATCTTATTATTAGTCAAATGTACAAATTTTCTCCATGAATTCTTTGGAACATATTTCTGATCAAGTTGTTGAACATTTTACGGTGGTACTGCTACTCACTAAGTTCGGGATAGGCGGTGCATCAGTCACATAAGTTTATAGTTCCTTATGCGCCCAATTGTATGTCTATGTAGAGTATTTTTAATCACCCCGTTCTGTACGGAGAGAAACTAGCGAGCGATTTGCCTCGAGAATGTAGAAATCCTTTAAATTTGATGGTCAAAAGATTCTTTGAAAAGTAGAATAGCCAAAGTACTGAAAGCTGCAATGTGTGTAGAAAAAAATTAAAAAAATTGTTGATAATACGCCTGATGTAAGTATGTAATTTACACCATAGCCGAAAATTGGGGAACACGCACAAATTCTTAAACTAATTTATTAATTCTTTATTCATTTATATAATATATCCTGAAAATCTTGATATATGTAAATGTACATAGTTATGAGAAGCATGAAATAGAATATCTTTACGTTTGTTCGAAAATAATAAATCACTTACTGCTTTTTGCATAGCATTTAAAGAACATTTTCTATATTTACATTTTTTTTTATCCTTATAAACTTTTACCATTCATATTAAGAAAAATAAGCTAAAACTTTCCCAAAAGCCCCTTAAAACTATTAGAAATTTAGTATTTTAAATGTGTCAATATAAACCCCACGTCATAATATATACATATGTAAGCATTAAGTTGATGTGATGGTGAAAAGCATTTTTTGAGTTGTCATATGTATATTGAAATTAAAACTTGTTTGATTACAATAAAAATTTTTTATTTTAAGACCACTGTGATATTAACAATATAAGAATTTCATGTAATTTTCCCACAAGCAAAGACAATCAAACGAGCTTAAAAATAATAACTTTACCAATTGTTTAAAAGGGAAATAAAAAAAAAAATTAACAATAACTCAAAACTTGTATTGGATGATATATCTATACTATCCTGGTCTACACATATTTTTATAAATATAATATATACATGAAATTTACAGTGCGTAGTATTATACATTTAAAAAATTATTATCAAACTCTTGCCGTTTGGCATAACAGTACTGAACAAAAATATGCCAAATGTAACGATACTTGGCGTTAAGAAAACACAATTAATTTAAAAGGCATAACATGTTTACACGCTTAATGTAAAATTTGCAATGAACAATTTACTACTCACTATAGTTCTAAAATGAATGAAAAAATTACAAAATTGATAGTTATGGTTATGGTACGGTTATGGTTCAATTTTGACCCAACCCATCAAGCGATTGGAATTTTATATGTTAAAAATGCGACATTCTTTTATCATTTTTGTTTAAGATGTAATACATATATACATAATTATATCTTTCACCTGACGTGCAATTCTATTATCGTTTCTACAGTTATTTTCTCCTTGATGTCAGATATCCTTTTCATTTTAACCCTAGAAGCCCAATCATATTTTCATAGGTCAAATTAACCAACGAATATACTCGTGACTCAGTTTATTCTATTATATCTATTATTTCTTAATAATGCACAGTTATATTCTGTTGTTGTTAAATGAAAAAAAGGAAAATTAGAGTAATATGTATATATTTATTAAACTATAAAAATGAAAACTTTAAGAAGGTAAAATTGACTTAGATTGGGCTTCTAGGGTTAAGATGCATGCATACATAAGTATATGTATTAACATTTATGGTAACTCCTTTCGCATAATTGATCTATTTCCGCAAATTAGGGTTTCCATAAATGTATGCATATTTGCGGGAAACAACCCAAAATGTTTATAAAAATCAAATGATTAATGGTCTGAACTAGGCTATTAATACATAATTGATTAATTAATGTAGATCTTTGCATTGAGCGCGTTATTCACATTGCCATATACTGTATAGTATAATAATTATGTAGCTTTGTCTTAAAGCAAAAAAATGACTCGAAGCCAGACAAATTTCATGCAATAATATAGAAGAGTAGTGCAAAAACGTGAAAATATTGTTCATTATATCTTAAGAAACACATAGAGTTTCTCATAAGTTCCGATTATACAAATCTATTTTATATAAAATTGAATGTGGAAAGGACAAACTATTGTGACGAAGTACATGACAGCGTAAAAATAAAAGTTTTGAAAAAATACATTTGAATTACTTTTGCATCCAAATAGAATTCTATCCTGTCAGTGCCCTCGTCGACGATACTGACCCCGGCTCCGATGGCATTCCTGCCATTGTCCTAAAGAATTGCCATACTCATCTAATTCAGCCCCTCACTCATCTCTTCCAACTTTCCCTTTCTGAGAGTACTGATCTTTGGAAGGACTCTTTGATTACTACTATTCACAAAAGAGGTGTAAAAGCAATATTTCAAATTACCGTCCTATCGCCAAATTATCATGCATCCCGAAACTTTTCGAAAGCCTCGTCTATGACTCCTTATCGTTTCACTGAAAATCCATCATATCTCCATTTCAACACGGATTCCTTAAAGGCAGATCTACTACCGCCAATTTGTCATCCTTTGTGTCTCGCACCCTTCTTTCTATGGAAGGTGACGCAGAGGTTGACGTGGTCGCCACTGATTTTAGCTAAGCTTTCGATAAAATCTCTCACAAAATTATCACTCTAAAATTAAGCTATCTTGGGCTTCCTCCCCTACGCGTCTTATGGATCAGTTCCTACCTTAAAAATCGTCACTACAGAGTCTGTTTCGATTCCTCAATTTCTAACTCTTTCGTAGCCCATTCAGGTGTCCTCCAGGGCAGTCACCTCGGCCCACTCATTTTCATATTGTCCGTTAACGATGTCGTAAACGTTATCAATCACTCTAACATCCTAATTTATGCCGACGATATGAACATCTTCAAACAAATTTCCAATGCTTCCGATTCATCACTCCTCCAAAGCGACCTTAACAATTTCCGAACATAGTGCTCTAAAAACTTCCTTGGTCTTAACATATCAAAATGCCAAGCGATCACATTTTCCTGGAAGCGCATCTCCACATCTCCCAGACACCCTATCTGGTGAACCCATTCCATCTGTCACCTCCCTGTGATCTTGGTGTCATATGCGACAGTGAATTGAATTTCCGTTCCCTTATGCATAGATCACTCCATCAGCAAAGCCAATTCTCCCCTCGGCTTTGTTAAACGTTGGTCTAAGAAGTTCTCCAATTCCTATGTTACCAAATCACTCTTCATATTCTTTGTCAGGTCTCTCCTTGAGTATGCCTGTCAGGTTTGGTCACCCTCCCAAACCTCACAGGTTAGAGTCAGTCTAGCGTAGATTCATCCGTTTTGCTCTCCGAAACCTTCCTTGGGCCAATCACCTCAGTCGTCCTCCTTACGAAGAGCGCCTGAAACTAATTAACCTTCAACCTCTCGCCCTTCGTCGTGATGTCGCTGACATAGGCTTCGCCCACCAAGTCCTAGCTGGTTCCATTGATTGCCCCGACCTCTCTAACCCTCGCAACGTTAGATATTTTCCTAACTTTCGCCTTGAGTGTCATCGTACTAACTACGGCCACTTTGAACCCTTCACTAGAATGCTACGGAAGGTTCTTTGCTCCCTTTGATTTCCACCTGAACAAAACCTCCCTTAAGCGAGCCCTTTACCTGTCACAAATGCAATTTCCATCTTCCAAATGAAAACAAAGTCGATCCACATCACTACACTTTTTCCACCGAAGGAAGAGTTCATTCTTACTTTTTCATTTTGCCTTCTATCATGCCAAAACATGTTGGCCGAAAGGATAAATGAATTGGGCAATATGTATTGGCACGATAGAAGGCTAAATGAAGAGTTAAGACTGAGCCATATCTTCCGTGGAGGAAGTGTGATGGTGTGGGTTGGCTTTGCTCCTCATTAAAAGACGAAAATTGCATTTGTTCTACAAAAAATGAGTTCCGAAATGAGTATTCAACTCTTAGAAGAAGTTATGGTTCAGCGAGCAGAAGGTTTGTGTGGATTGGACTTGCTTTTCCAACAAGACAACGCTGCATACAAGTTTCTAAGACAATTTTTAAATGCCTGGAGGGCAAAAATATCGACATATCTACGTTAAACCAGAGGTTAAACTAATAAGAGCTTTAACTAAACCTTTGTACACCCCGACACCATCTCTTTAACAAACCTGATCTCAGGTTGTTTGCAGGCTAAACTAGCCATAATGGGGTAAGATATCACCTATGTAAAATAGGATCATTAGTAGCAAGGAATTAATAAGCTCGGCTTATGGCCGTAATGCTGCAGTCGATGCCGTTGCTTACCTTAGAATACCGGATCGTACTACTACTTCACTAACGGGGCTTGACCGTCTGATCGTAATGCCCACCAAATGGAACCCGCCTTAAAATCTTTTGATTTTAAAATATAAATATAAGTCATATGCAGAAAAAAATTAGAATAATCCTCGAAATTACATACCAAAATACGATGTATTTATAGTAAAATACCTTTAAAGAGACATTCAACAATTAATTACAATATTATGATTGTTTTTATAGTATGACAAGCTGACTCCTACTTGGCGTTGACCGGGCACAACACAACTATCCCTATAATAAAGCAAAACTGTAATATAGCCCAGTCAAATCGTACATAAAAACAGGCTAAAATTGCAAAGCGTGATGTAGTTCTAATTTTTTGATATATTGTTAGGACCAGTTAGAGTAACGTAAACCCAAATTTGCAGCTTCGAAAAACCTGTGCTTCCTGCGTAATACGTGAAAATCTGCAGTTTTTTTATCAGTTGCCTTATAACTTATAAACTGTGCATTTGTTGATATTAGATGTTATTACCATTTTTAAAGTACATCAAATTTGCAACAATTTAAGCCCAACCACAGTTAAAATATTGAATTTTGGAAGAACAAAAATGGCCGTATCTCAAGAACCATTGAAGGCAAAGTACTGTGGTTGGGCTTAAATTGTTGCAAATTTAATGTACTTTGAAAATGGTAATAACACTTAATATCAACAAATGCACAGTTTATGAGTTATAAGGCAACTGAAAAAAAAGCTGCAGATTTTCACGTGTTACGCAGGAAGCAGAGGTTTTTCGAAGCTGCAAATTTGAGTTTGCACTGCTCTAACTGGTTCTAACAATATATCAAAAAATTAGAACTACATCACGCTTTGCAATTTTAATGTCTAATTTGACTGGGCTAATAAAAATATAACCGAATTCAAATTTATAGAAAAAAATTAAACATTATTTTTCTTAAAAACACATTCTCTTAAAACGTTCACAGAATTTTTAATATTGATAGAACGTAAATTATGTAAATATTTCATCCCACACTTTCCCCCTCATTTTCATATTGCAATGCATATCATAGACCTCTCTGCGAGCGGCACCAAAACTCCTTATTGTGCAGTGTTTTGTAGTCGTTACGACTTGTTTTTATAAATCAAAGCAAATTTAGTATTATTTAGTTCTTACTAACAAATATAAATATATATAAAAATATACGTATTTTTGCTTTATTGTAGATAATAGATAATAATATTGAAGTTTTCCCCAATATATAGTTCGCCAATGATCGCCGACATTAGGATTGCGAGCTAGTGATAGTGCTGTACTTTTTGCGTAAAAGCGGTGCAAAGAAACACACAAAGAAACTTTACCTCTATTTATATGTATAATATTACAGAGGTATAGATTTCTAATCACTATTTCACTAATTATTATTTTTGATCTAAAATTAAAAGTCTTCGCATCACAGTTTTGCAAAATTGCTTACAGCCGGTTTTTGGGTTCATTAAGTTTAATGTACGGAATATGATAGTATATCAAAAAAGTCTTGCTCTATACCATAAAAAATATACATATAGTGCCGCCAATCATTTAGCATGACAAACATTATTATAAACACAATATTGTTGGAAAGTTCTTCTCAATTTTTCCTTATTTAGTACTTGCCCCCCTTTGTAGATCGATTGCATCAGTGTTCCTGAACTCATGACGATTCTCCTGAAACTGGTTAAAATATTGCAAACTATTTTGTGCTTATAAAAATGGGACATAAACAAGTTTTTCCTTTTTTAGATGAAATATTTACGATGAGAAATAAAATTATATTAGATAAGTATAATTAGCCAAATACAAATTTATATATATTTATTTATTTATACTTCTACATATTTTATTTTCCTGGTTCGTTTATCTTTCCTAAGTAGTCATGGAGTCAACACCTGATTTGACCATAATTTGTTCAACTTAACATTCATTGCTGAATTATCTTTTAATCATAAATACTTTGTATGAAGATAATGAGCTAACATGCCGCAAGAAGGTGATATGTTGTGTTTAACTTCAGTATAATTCCATTAAAGTACTAAGCACAAATTTCGTGACTTGCACAATTTTGTAGTAAAATTTCAAGAAAAAAATGTTTGGTAAATGAAGAACGACTTTTAAAATACATTATATTTTTATATGTAATAGCACTATTTAACGGAAGAAGTCAATGAACAAAGAAAAGAAAAATGCTGACCAATTTTTATAAATACCTAAACGTACATATTGCCAAGGTGAGAGAAAATGTAATAAGGTTTGTTTGATTTAAAACTGTGAGACACGAGGTTTTGCGGCAAGGTCTTCTTCACTGCGTTACAAGACACCCACAATGCGTTTTATAGCTGATGTCATGAAATTCAAAGCTGCTATCAAAATTTACATACAAGAACTATACAAAATTAATTTTTTTAATGAATATCAGAATTTACATGTTTAAATCCGGAAGCCAATAAGTAGAAATAAATATGTATTAATTTCGTTTGCATATTTGCATTAAGATTAATTTCAAGTATTGATATGAACCTTATCGACCCGACTATACCTGAAGAGACCATTTAAAATTATTCAATAAATTAGCCAAAAAGCTGGTTGAGAAATCTTCTTGCTTTTCCAGTGATTTTCAGACGGGATTGATGACCTTCAAAACTTGATATTTCTGTGATTCCGATTGATGTTAAGTTGGATGTGAGATTTAATAATTTGCGTTAACGATTGATCTGTAATATCCATATGATATTCCATTTATTTTAACTTAATTTACTTCCCATGTATTTTTGATCAAATAAGTTTACTTCTAAGGTCGAAAAATTTCATTTAATTATAAATTATGAATGTTCTGCAAAACAAATTCACTTTTGGTGAACCAACCGCACTGAAAAAATTCTAAACAATGCTATTATAACCGTGCGAATATTTTAGAATTCAAGTTTTAATTTAATCTTTAAAACTAATAAAAGATGAAATCTTAACTTCAAGCAAAATAAACCCAGTTATATTTTATTTAAATATGGTAAAATAAAACGAAGGTAATAAGACACAAAATTCACAAGGTGGCATAGCAATGTCTATTAATTTGGAGTATCTTCAGGGCTAAATGTTAATGTTTGTATTTATAATTTGATGACGAGTTATGTTCATATAACACAAAACATCATTGTAACACTTTTAACTTTTTCTAAGATTGCAGACAAAAAATGTTCGAAGTTTACGTGAAGGGCACAAGAAACAACTATTTCCGTGATTAACAAAGATTAATTCAAATGCTTTGTGGCTTTCCGGTGCACGAAAATTGATGGACTCATAAATTTACAATAGTATGCCAAAAAGCAAAAGTACATTAATTTAGCCTTTGTTTTTTTCTGTGACAAATTTGACACTTCTTAAAACTTCTTACATTGATACCTTACAACCTAAATTAACAAGATAATTTATTAAGTGTTATTATTTCAAATCATTCTCATTTTTAAACAAAATTTTGATTCGGATATTAAAATTTAAAAATGATATTTTGCACTTTATAACTTGAAATTTCTACTTTATCATAGTTTTGTGCCTTAAATATGGGTCAAACGCAAAACAGTCGATGTAAATATAATAAGCTAAAATCAGCACCGATTTTTTTTATGTTTCTTATTAATTTGTAAATGAACGTGTTGGTTACTAGAAAATTAGAAATAGAAATCGTTCACCCAAATTGACTGAAAAAACGGAGATTTTCAATTTTTTCTGACCACAGAAGAGACGAAAAATGGTATTTTATACAAGATTACTTTAATTAGTTAAATTAAAAGCAATATAACTTAAGTACTACCTATTTTTAATTACAATAATGAATTCACTTTTCCTCCAATCATTCAAAAAGTAACCTCTAAATTTCCGTGGAAAATTCTTTTTTCTCAAATTATTTGTGCTTCAATCATTAGTTTAAAATAAATTTTAGAATTTAACAAAATTATGGATAGGGTAACTCTTGATAGGTGCTTTATATGTAATTCATCAAAAAAATAATAATTAAACAAAAAAGAAAAAAAAATTGTTTTTTTCTTTTACACTGCCCGAACATTATTTTTGCGTTTGACCCATATACATATGTACATATATGTACATACATACTCGATTTATGCAGCTATTATACCAGCGCTTAGCTCTCTGATCGGCTTTGGGTAAATTAAGTCGTCGAACTGCTATTCATTCAATTAAGAATGTCATTGCGTAGGTAAAATGTAGTAGTGATTAATATAAGTTGATACTTAAAATTAGTAATTAGCAGCCCGACCCTCTTGAATGTTATAAAACCATAATAACGAATTTTGTTACATAGACCTTTACGAATAATAAATAAGTAATAATCATACAAAAATGTGTAAATAAAAGGGTTCACATTCCTTCAAAAATTGTTTAATCATAAAAATCACATCCTGTTATCCCTTAATACACAATCATGCCTGCACTGTATAGTAATTAATTCTAATGCTCTGTATCTGCATTCCAAGTACAAGATAAATACAAAACAAAATGTTGTCAATTAAAAAACATACGAGGAGACAATTATTCTTTACAAAAGAATTTTTTAAGAGAACAGTAGATATAAACTTGAATAGGAATAATTAATCTTTTTATAAACTAAAAACCATCACACATTTATCAACTATCATCCAAAGATATAAAAGGAAACCAGGCATCCCTTTTCCATCTCTCACAAAAAATACTTTATTTGTACAAAATAAATAGTGTTTCTGCTATACATACATTAAATATTTTCTTTTATACATTAGAAATCTATTAATAATTTTGCATTGTAACTATAAAACGAAATTTAGCTTCGAAATGAATTACAAAAAAATTTCTTTTAAAGCCAAATTAAACAGAAGAAACGTCAAAGAAATGATATAAAAGGTTTAAAATGACAGAAAAAATAAAACATTGTCTAAAGGGCATACGGAACGGAATTTACAATACAATTAAAAGTAATCTTAATTAGAGAAAACATGTTAGGTAACCTAAACCGGTCCAACATCACTTTGGTATCTTGCTGTTAGATAATTGGCCGCTTCAGTCATTTGCTCTAAACATCTATAAAGACCTGCAAGGTGTGTTCTACACTGCCGAGCTAAGTCTGTTGCTTTGTCAACTGATACCCCATTTCTGCTTTCCTGTGTGCTGCTTTCAGATTCAATGCCTGAATCATTCTCATTCGATATTTCACTTTCTGAATCACTTAAATTACTAACAGAATTCGAAGACGCCATTGAAGCTGTTGACGGTCGACGAATGTGGGTTTTCACTTGAGCTGTTAAATTACTGCTATTGTGACATCCATTATTCTGGGATTTTTGAAGTTCTACAGATGATCCATTACCATCGATAAATCTTTCTTGCTCAGCTATTGATGAACATGCCGCTAAAGTAATCCCCGTACTATTACTATTAATATTGTTAACTAATAGCTTTTCTGCCAGGCGGTCTTCATTCGGATTGCTACGAGTCCACAGAAGATCGTTTTTCAAAGAATTTAACATATTGTATAAGTTGAAAAGATCCGCCGAATTGAGAAATTCATGAACAGATGTAGAGCGATCCTTTGCACCGGTATTATAACAATAAGATGACGGAATTTTTACTGGAATTAAGTCCGTAGAATCTCCGACCTATTAAATTGGAAAACAAATAGTTATTAAAGAATACATTAAATATACTTTTTTAAATAAAAAGAAACAAATTGTAAGTTTGATTCGTGTACACAGGATTTCTTAATTTGTTCGCGATTAAAAGAATTTTTAAAATTTGCAAAGTTAATTCTTAATGCTCTTGATTCATTGGCAAATAAATTCATTACGATGTTTATTATTCGTTGTCTCGATTTAGTGCTTCATTGGCAAGTCGAATAGTTAAGAACACTGCTATAGCTTATAGAATTTTCGATCCTATATTTTTTTGACGTGACAACGTCTTATAATTCGATTGAGCCGGCTGCACGCACGAAAAAACATGACTCATGCGGCGTTACCTCGCTCTGAGGCGTTCCATTTAAGGCTTGAAGTGCAAGCGAGAGCGCGGAACGAGCGACAAAGCACAATCGGCCTCAACGTTCGGCAGCGTTCGACATCAGTCTCTCTCCTACTTGAGTGAGCGATGCGTCCGCATGGACAGCTGCTATACAATAATACATTTACATATTTTCGTCAAGTATGAAGTGCAGTGAAAAGCGAATGTGGTGTCAATTGTTTATAGCAACGATAATTGTGGCTTCTTATGACGTTGTCACGTTCAACTATCGTCAGTAAACCGACTTTACAGACAACCGATTTTTTTTTAATTGCAAGTACATATGTTCATATAACATGGATTTTCTTTAAGGGGGGAGAGATTTGCACTTTTAAAGAAGCGATTTTTTTTTGTCTTTTCTTATAAGTAAACGTTTCAAGAATATAGTGTACTCTATGGAGCTGGAATTGATGATTGGTGGGGGAGGATTTAATGATACTTTGACTAAATTTTAAGGGTTTTTTATTTCAGATAATTTCCAGATGAGATACAGTGGACACCGCAAATCATCTATTTCAAAAGAAGTTCTTGGAAAAGCTCTGTCACCGGCTTGTTTGTCGATATTCATGCATAAAAAAAATTACTGAGTATTGTAAAAATCTTACTTAATAATGTACGAAAGGTTTCAAATAAATTTGCTCTATCCATATTTCAAAAAAAAAAAAATCGCAAAAAAAGTTTTTTTTTTCACGCTAAAGCCCTTGCCCCCCCCTTAAAGCGGATTACGTCCGAAAATTTATTTTAAATAACGTAATCATCCATTCATGTTTTTGTATGGTGAAAACTACAGGCTCAGTCGACGTGGCAAGCTGCTTGGCCAGTATTACTCGCCACTCGAGTCCAAATTTTAAAAAAGCCTGACTCTGTTTTATTGCTGTTCCAATAGCGAACTTTAGCGGCGAGCTAATAAGACTGCGGATCTCCAATCGATCAGGAGCTTTAAAAACACTGAAAATCTGCATTTACAAAGGACAGCAAAACAATATTGCATAATAAATCTTGTAACATTTAGGAAATTCACCTTAGCTGGGACACCCTGTATATTGCGTGTATATTTATAGTCTGCAGCTTGTTTCGTTTAGCAGTTGAAAAAAAACAATAATTCATTCTTATCTTACCTGCCTATCCATTAGTCTGCAAGGCACCAATATGGTTTCATCCATGATATTAACAGTTTTAACAAATTTTTCCATGATATTTACTAAACTGTCTTTTGAGAATTGCTGCTCATCATGCCGTGCAATACGCCTTAAGCAATTTCTAAAGAAAAAGAGAGTTATTTATAATCATACATACGTGTGAGAAAATATAAGTTGAATATCCCTGACTTCAATTATTTAAGTGCAAAGCCTTGAAAAGAGTCGAAGAATTTTCGCGGGCTTGTTGTTGAATTGTCTGATTCGATACGCAATTGTGGTTCCGCTAGTTTGGTGCATATATAATATATTTTTTGGTCTCATAGTCCCATGTTTAGATCTAGATTTTTATTTCCCGATATTTCAGATTCCTACATCAAATCTGTGAACCTCAAAAACGGAGTTTAGTTTCCATATAATTAAAATATAAAAAAACTCGTTTACACTTTGAAGACAAAGCATAAGGAAACACTGTATCCTGTACAATCCCTGTACGTGATCGTAGTAAAAAAGATTGGGTTCCCTTTGGTTCTCTAGAAAGAGAGGTACTCAATGAGCAAGTGAGACGAATGCGCTAAACCATCTGCGTCACTATGAAAGGGAACCCAGTATTTATTGATGGCGTTTGACACGGCAGTGTGTCAGCCAAGTTCGCAAAACAAAAGGGCGGCACACCAACCGTGAGTTATACAATATTACACGAATCATTTCGCGCCACTTTCGACCCCCCCATAATTTAAAATCTATTTGACCTACATATTTGCAATTAAGAGTGTATAATATAATATGAAATAAGACAAAGAAAAAAAAAAACATCCCAGTTGGGTAAGGTTCTTGAATGGAATCAAATAAAAAAAAATGACATGCACTTTTATTCCATTAAATTATATTTTCAAAATTCAGTAATAAATTTAGGAACGGCGTAGCAAGCGAGGATGTCCAGAGCTGAGCTGATACGTGGCGGAACCGTTAATCTCTGCAATTATAACATAAAAAAACAACCAATGAGTGCGTGAACACTAATAATGAAAAACGAATAGCATGGTGACCAGATATTGTATTACAATATTTTTTTTTAATATAAATAAAAACTCCCGTCAGCCCGGTCATCATCAAGGGATACACGCGCGAGATGATTCGACAAACCATATGGCCAATTCAAAGAGGGGTGGAGAGGGTCGCCATCTCCTTACAATCATGAAGGATCGTCATCACACGATGTAACCTACCCCTATGCGGTGAGGAGGATCGCCATTCTCAAGGCCAATGAGGATGATCGCCGTTCCCAAAGCCTCTGTCCTAACAAATGGAGCACATTTCTTTAAAAACAATATTTTCTGGCACGAAATTTTAATTAATTAATAAACAAAGCACTGTTCTCAATATTGAGTATAGTAAACTACGATTTTTCTTCACTCAGCAATCATTTCTTTTTACTATAAACATATACTCAGTGAATTACTCACCTTCCCTTTAGAAATAAATTATTTCAAAACTAAATCTGAACCTCCTTTGTTTAAAAAAAAATCACTCACTACTCTTTTCTACCTTTGCGTTTTGGCGTCCTTTAAAAGACTGAAATTCTTTTCATAGTTTTCAGCCTGAACTCTTCCTTTACTTTAGACTGGGAAAACAAAGAAGATCGCCGGGTTTTATTACATCATAAAATACCCTTTTTGCCTAAAAACTGAAAAAGAGGTGCATTGCTGCACAAATCTATGTACATACATATATGATTTCGTCGCCAATCGGATGGGCCTCTTTGCATATAATTATTAATGCGTGGTCCTTTACCTAAGGAACGCACGCTTATGTTTAGCCTGCAATAACCTGCTTTGTTTGCTCAGCTGAGCGAACCTCAAGAATTATTGCGTCTTTCCCATCCTTTTAACATTTCTACGCATGCATATTTTCCTAAAAATACAAGAACCAAACCTTTTCCTTACAATTGTCTAGTAAGACCCTCTTTTAATGACCAAATCTCAAATTTCAATAAATAAACTGTTACCATTCACGAGATAATAACGTCCGAAAACGTCCGAAAATTACTATTTTGGAGACTGACTGACTGACTCACTCATCAAAAAGTTAGGACACTTCCAGGTGACTTAGAAAGTTAAAAATAGGTGTGGAGGATAGTTATTGTACGTACATATTTATAGGAAAAAAAAAAGTGCCATGGCTTCTCGATGGCACAGTAGACATTAATATGTCTTATATAATAGTCGCGATATTGCGACCCGTTCTCTTACAAAATCTTTTCTATCGGATTGGAACCCGTCATCTAGAGCGTAGCAACCAGCGGCGCTGATTCCGAGTATTTTATCGAAAAAAAGCAAAACCCACGTCGAAATATTGCATGTATAAAAACAGCCGGCGCGCGCAACTTTTATGGGTTCGTCGAATTTACACAAATCCATGTCGTCTTGTGCGAAGAGAATTCTCTCATTCTCATTCACTAAGGGCCCCCTCTGTCACTTCCCGCCTTCTTCTATAAACAAACGAAGGGAATGCACAATTTTTGGGCTGAGATGAAGCTTCTTGTTATTTAGAAGTTCTTTGGTCATAGTAACGATTTTTGTGACATACATTCACTGACATATAGAACTGGACCACCGATCCAATGCAAAATCGCACCTCAAAACTAAGACGACTTTTTGACATAAGACTCCTATCTCTTTCCCCCATCCGGCCCCCAGGCGAAATGCATATGTAAGACAAAATAGAATATGTTTTTATATATCTGACTCTTGTGTTCTTCCAGCCCCGAGGTGGTTGGTGTCGGAATGTTTTTTAACAATTACTCAAAATATAGGGCGAATTGAAAGGGGCTGTTTTGTGACAACTTATATTTATCTATTTTCTTTATTTTAACATACATTGCAAATAATTTAATGTGTTTTTATAGCATGAGTTTTCCAAGGTAGGCTTGCATCTCCATTTAAAATGGTTTGCATTTCCACTTAAAATAGTCTCACTTTTCGACCGTCGATTGGCAGTCCAGTTCTATTTGTCAGTGCATACATTCTTTTAAATAGACCCCAGGGATAAGACATATTCATGTCAAAATCAGAAATCATCACAATGGTTGGTATAAAAGATAACTTTGTAAACGATTTTATACCATCAATAGAGGCTGGCGCGGGGACAGGGGTGAGGCTTGATTCGCGCGCCTGTCGCTGTGCGAAGCATTCCTGGGATCGGTGCAATTCCTGGGATCGAGTTGGCGTCAAAGACCGCGAACAAGTTCCGAGGTGAGGGTGAGGTTTGATTCGTGTGCGTCTTTCGCTGTGCAACGTATTTGTAGGATCGGGGCAATTCCTGGGATCGAACTGGCATCACAGGCTGGGAACCCACCGACTACCAAGTGCGACCGGAGCCTCCCGAATTCCCGGAAGTGCCAATCGACAAATTTTCACTACATCGGATTTTGACCTCCCCCCCATTCTTAAGTGCTGTATACGTGGCTATAAATATAAGTTTCACTTCAATAAAAAACAAATAGGTAAGCTTCTGCCATCTCGTCACACGCTGGCCGCCCCTTTGAAGATAAAGCCTAAGGAAATGCTGTATCGTGTAAAATCCCTGTACGTTAGCGTAGTAAAAAATGTTGGGTTCCCTAGAAAGAGAGGTACTTAATGAGTAAGCGAAATGAAATGCACTGAACCCTGTGTCGCATGAACTGGGTTCCCTTTCTCATTGACGGTGTTAAAAATTAATTTTCGGAGGGGCTTTTGCATTAAAGATTGTACAATTTTTCAATTATTGAATAAAGCGCTATTCCAATAGAAAAAATGGCAATAATGAGAAAGCTCATTAAATTTCCAATAACAATTGTGTAATTTAATTTATTTTGTTGCCCCCTTAGAGAACGTGTTTTTTTTATATAAAAATTGAAATCGAATTGAGTATAAAAGCTTTATCGGCAAATCAATTCAATCAAAAACAATTTTATATTTACCTTTATGCATTACAAAATAATAGGTAATACCTTTCAGCAACTCTCTGTAGGTTATCCTTCAGGAAATGCCTTCTTTTTCCTTTTATCTCAAATATTTCATTTCGATGATTCTTGGGCAATGTTTCCGGGGAATAAGAAAAAGAAACATCTTGACAAAACGAATACGTGTCTTCCATTCGATACTACACAGAAAGGAAGAAACGATGGCAAGTTGTTCTGACGTTTCTTCTTATCGCAAGGAAGATACGCATTTGTTTTGTGAAGATGTATTGCCTTCGGAGTAACAATAAGTGTTTCCCGGTGGAAGTTACGAATGCAATACGCAGGCTATATCATCCGCGAAAATTTTTATCTTCCAGGTTATTAGAGAACGAATCATTTTAGTTTCGTCACGTTTTCTGGATCTAATTACAAGCCATATGAACTGGTCCCTTGCATGTGTGCGTAAGTGGTCTGACAGTTCGGTAAATTCACATTTAGTCTTATGGAGGCTGACTAAAATCTCCAGGACAAATTGAATTAATCGCGTAATATAGACGCTAAGGACATAAAACTTTCAACAAATTAAAATACCAGTGAGTTTTATCCTATATTTTGCTATAGAAGTCTAAAAATCAGGCAATTATTATTTTTAAATGAAAAATAAAAATAAGGAAATGATTTGTATTGTTTGAATCAAAAATAAAAATTAGGAAATATAATATTTTTTATCAATTCAACGCTTATTATTACTGTATTAATTCTTTTTTCCTCTCGTTTATTAATATCGTGTTTCCCTTTCTTATGGCACCTCCGTTTTTACTCCGATCACGTCTGTTTGAAATTGAGGGACATCCTGGGCGACTTTTTGTTCTGTAGGTAAGGTATATGTACATACACGTTTCTAACAAAATTAGCTAACTGCCCACGTTATGCGATTTTTGTATTATGTACAGATTTTGCAATGGTTTTAATTAGGCGTTTTTTCGCTCACTTAATATTTTACTGGATAACTGAGCTGCTTAAACAAATCAAAGAAGTACCTAATCAAAAATTCCATTAATTTTACAGGAACAGGGAAAGTGGTGTCCCTTAGGTTTACACTGGGTGACACGCACCGATTTGGATGAAATTGAGCAGGAAGGTAAATATGACCTTAAATGGAAAGAATATGCAAAAATTTTTCCGCGGAAAATAATACTTTACGAGATAATTAACTTTATTGCCACTTGGATCTAACCCAAATCTAACCCAAATTTTTCCACTTGTATCTGCCCAATTTCATCACTCATCACTGTTCGAAGATCGCTGGCACAAATAAAATCACTACACATCACATTTCTTATCGTTTTTGCCTACTGACGGAAGATTTCCCTTATACAAAATGCCTACTGACGGAAGATTTTCCTTTTACAAAATGCCTACTGACGGAAGATTTCCCTTTTACAAAATGCCTACTGACGGAAGATTTTCCTTATACAAAATGCCTATACTGACGGAAGATTTTCCTTATAAAAAATGCCTACTGACGGAAAATTTTCCTTTTACAAAATACCTGTGAATATTTCCTTTTACAAAATACCTGTGAATATTTCCCTTTAGCAAAATAGAAGTGGTGCTGAGATGGTGGAGCGGATTTGTTTCCTTTGTTGCGTGATGGCGTCATGGATGTCGGGAGTGAGTAAAATAAATGTGAAAAAACGATAAGAAATGTGATGTGTAGTTATTTTATTTGTGCTAGCGATCTTCGAACAGTGATGAGATGAGTGATGAAATTGTAGAGATAAAAGTGGACCAATTTGCAAAAATTTGAGTCAGGTCCAAGTGACGTTTTGAAAATTTTAAAAATTAAAAATTAAAAAAATTTTTCAAAAAGTACTACTTTCCGCGGGAAAATTTTTGCATATTTTTGCATTTTTAGGCTCTACTCGCTTTTCTGCATAATGTCACGCAAAATTTTCCGGATCACCCAGTGTAAACTTGTTCCAAAAAAATCGCGCCAGCTTTCAAACTATAACTTCTATCGAAAAATGATTTTCACTCAAGGTTACTCCAAGAAGTTCTCCTTGTAATTAATAACATTTTTAATCACCTCTTCGAACAAAGAATATAAAATTTTCGAGTTTAACCAAAACTCAACAGAAAAGCTGGGCGCCGGACCACTAACAAATGTACGGCAGGAGAGTGAATTGGCTCCGAACCGAACCGAAAAATCGAAAATTTCCTGTTTTTGCCGAAAATTCATTAATGTTTTTGACGTACATATATAGAGTAAAAGCCCCTATAATTTTAATTTCTAAAGAATAGTATGTCCTTAGTATCCAAAAAACCCGATTAAATCCAATTTATCCAGCACATTTCATCCAGCCGCCATAAGACTAAACGTAAATTTCTCGAACTGTCAGACCACTTACGCACATATGCAAGAGGCCACTTCAAGGCTTGTAACATAGAAGGTTTTGGCTCAGGTTAAAAACCCAGATTAATGATTTGTTTTTAAGATGTTGGAATACCTTCCTATAATAACTCACATTACCATTATCAAATTTTTAATTTTTACTTAGTTTCTTTTTATTCTCCATTATTTCAATAAATCAATTATTTCAGATTAGATTATGTTTATTCACCTTTAAATCACCAATTAGCCGGCCACACACGGGACGGTTTTTAGCGTACAAGCACGCGTACAAACATAAGATTGATCGTGTGTGGGCAACTTGGCGTACAAACTTAAAACCGTCCAAAATATTTCTCGCCTTTGATTTTTCCATGGTTTTATTTTTTTATCATCTGTCAAGATGAATTGCTCCGACATTAGACTGTGGAGTCGCGATTTCGTTCTTTAAATTTATTATATCGCTTTAAGAATGAAAATCAACACCGTTTGTGGGCAAAATGGCGTACAAACAAAGTTTGTCACAAGTTTGTACTCCAAAAATCGTGCTGTATGTGGCCGGCTAAACAAAGCAGAAACGTTAATTGTCAGAACTGACAACATTTTAAAGACGAAATATGAGAATAGCGCCTCTGGTAGAATATTTGGAACTAATCATCTGGGTTTTTGACCGAAACCCTGGTCAGAGACAGGATTTAGTTACTTATGTACATCCTTGTGTATAGAGTCTTATAGTAGCTGCGTTCTTTTCATCGGGTTCCAGTTCTGGTTCTGGGTTATGTGAAAAGAACGATCCGGGTTAACGATTCGCTGTGATTTAAAAGTTGGTATACCTGCCTGATTTACATATGAATAAAATTTCACAATTCTGCCTGTTTGCAGAGAACACCGAATAAAACATAATTTTATATTCAATTAAAATCGAATTAGTTAACAATTTGGAGAGGATGGATGAAATAGGGTAAAGATTTTATATCTGACAGTTTAAAATTGCAATCAGAATGTCAGGCCGACAACATTTGCGAAACAAAGTTCGACACCACCGCCTCTATTTGAAAATTTTTGAACTATTTATGTGGTTCTTTGATCAAGAACCAAAGCTGCTCAAATGTGAATTATCCCCATGAGATACGTCCTTTTCGCCAGCCCTGTGTAACTGGTGTCCACAAATCGCCAATTTTATAACACCTAGATCACTCATCTCTATGCGCGCATGTGCTCACCACCCACCGTTGGAACACCCGTTATTTACAGCTACGGCTGCTGGTACAGTCGCCAACAAGGGACACCCATTGCCCTTCACATTGCCAAGCTCCCCACATTGGCTAGCCAGATAAATTCTTTACTATCACTTGTCACAAATTTAAACAACTGCCTAGGCACTGTATAAATCTTTACACTAACATATATCAATTGTTCTTAACTAGATCTGAGGGACTCCAAATTGCTAACCCTCTCTTAGGCCTAAGGTCCACACTCACCGTTGGATTGCCGCTTTTTGGCAATGCCTGACTTGGATCTCACATCTGCTCTGAAGAAACTCACTCAACACTCTACTAGGCCTTGGTCTATCACCTTGCCTCCTATCCAGGCCAAATACTAGTGTGACTCTACCACCAACCCCTCAGCTAGGCCACCGGACAGGAAAGAAACAATGCCTAACAACAACTCCTTTGGAAAGACGACAAAGAACAAAAACAAAAAAGGGAAGAAATCACCCTCCCCAACACACAAGGATCCAAACGAGGTGACCATCGATTCCTCCAAATCGCAGGCCGTCATCCCTTCTGCAGCAACAGCTGCTCAGAATCAACACAATCCTAATATTACCCAGGAGGAACCTATCACTCAGTCAGGTGAACTAAAAAATTTCAATGTCTACCCTGAAAATATTCAACCCACAGATAGCAACATATACACCGACTACGACATCCCGGCACTGCAAGAAGAAGTAGTGTTTCAGCAATCAGATTCATCATCCTCTAGTTACACCTCACAACAAACTTCGTCAACTATAAAAAGGAAACGTACCGGACCATCTGTACCGGCCAAACGTACAGCCTCCATCAACAGACAGAATTCTTCTGCAAATTTCTACGACAAAATAATAGCTGAACTAGCATCGGACCTGCTTCAAGACTGTCCCAGAGCCAATTCCTCCAGCCCACCTGATAATAAACCAGATGATGCAGCCACTGGGTCACACTCTCTACCTGCCACCAGTAGCGATGCAGTACCACCATCGCAACCATCCGAGGACATCACGCAGACGCATCATTCTTCCGGATCAACAGAATCAGCAACTCAGCCCAACCCAGCAATCTACAATTTAAAAACCAAAGATAAGTCCTCTATTAGTAATAATCTTGCCTTAAGTAAAAGCAAATATTGTCCACCAATCTTTGTCAACTATACAAACAGCAAAAAAATCATAAAATGTGTTAAAGCCCTTTCTAACGATAACGATAATTTTAAGATCTTCAACACTAAAAATAGAACCAAAATCTTAGTAGAGGACCCGGATGTCCACAACAGAATAATACAGCTCATGAGAAGTGCCAAGTTGGAAGGCCATACTTTTACTCCACCTGAACTTAAGCCTCAGTCCATATTACTAAAAGGGATCCACCATTCATTTACCGAGGAAACTATTTCCGAAGCACTCCAATCCTTAATCCCCAACATTCAACCTACTAAGATCACCAAATTTACCACCCCCAGATCCAAGCAATTAGGTATGCAACCCAACATCCATATCGTACAATTTCAGTCCCTTTCGGACTTACTCGAAGCCTCTAAAATAAATGTAATTCTTCACCAGAAAGTTTACTGGGAGAAAATAAAATTCAGAGGCCCGCCCCAATGTAAAAACTGTCAAAGATACGGACATATTTCAATCAACTGTTGCTATAATTATGCTTGCGTGAAATGTGACAAAGAACACGGACCCGGAGAATGTCAGCGCGACTCCTCCGACCCAAACTCTGTATATTGCAGAAACTGCAAATCTTTTGGCCATCCGGCCAACTATTTAGGCTGCAAATATCGCAAGGACCTGCTCACTAGACTCCACAAAAATAAAGCTGAAAAAGAGCAACAAAAAAACAGAAACCAAAACTTAGTCGCCAACAAACTATACCCTCAATTGCATACTATCAACACAGACCTCCCCACACCAAATGTTCAAGCCACAGTATCCTATGCGGACATACTAAAAAGCAATCAGCATACCAGACCCCATAAGCTTTCACTACCATACAATAATGAAATATTTTCCTATGTTGAAAACAGATTTAATTTGAATTTCATCGATCTTTTGCACAAAATTCACGAGTTCATCCCAAAATTTCGTAACGCCCCGGACAATGCAACCAAGGATCTTATGATCATAAATTTTATGGTAAATCTCTACCAAAATGGTCAATAATCTGAATATCTTTGCATTCAACATCAATAGCTTAAGGTCTGTTCTTTGACAAAACCGTTAAAAAAAACCCGTGGCGCCAGGTTTTGCCACACGGCGCCACACGGTCCCACACGGCGCCCCGAGAACTGTCAAAATAAAACCCGGGGTTCCGTGTGGCGCCGTGTGGCAAAACCTGGCGCCACGGATTTTGGTGTCTCAACTACGCAAATTCGTTATTACGGGGCAAAGCAGGGCGAAAAAGAAGAAGAAGAGTAGAATTGTCAGTTTTTTTGCAATTTTGCGCCAAGTGAGTTGGAGAATAATAATAATAGAATTCACGAAAAAAGCAAAGCGTCTCTTCTCATTTTAATCTTAGGTGAAAATTCATAACCGAGATTTATTTTTATAATTTACTGCATTTATTTAATACTAATTATCAAGTTTTACAATTATTTTCATAGTTGATGAGCATTTTTCATTCATACTTCATAATTTATTTCAAATTTGTCTGATAAATCAATAAATATTCAATTCAGTTCAAATTTAAATTCAAAAGCGACCAGCCGTTAAATTTGCCCGAGCCAGCCCGAGCATAAATCTCGGGGTAAAATCTGGCGCCGCACGGCGCCAGAAAGTGGTTGTCAAATTGTCAACGAACGCTTTTATGGCAAAATCTGGCGCCACACGGCGCCAGATTGTTCCACGCGGCGCCAGAAAGTGGCTGTCAAAAATGTCAAAGAACGCGTTTATGGCAACTTCTGGCGCCACACGGCGCCAGACGGCGCCACACGGCACTTGCTGGGACTTCGTGGCTTGTCAAAGAACAGACCTTTAATCTCCCAGACAAAGAAAAATGCCATTATTGATATTCTCGAAGACCATAAACCAGACATATTCCTTATAAATGAGACTCACTTAAACCACAACACCCCTCTAAACTTTGTAAACTACAGGACATATAAAATCATAACTCGCCGTCCTTCCAACCTGGCAACTCATAAGGTGCTCATACATAGGTTATCTTAAGCCATTATCATTTATATTGTACATTGTATCATTCCTCTTCAGTTTCTAAAATCTCAGACTATTTAGGTTATAGTTTTTATTTTTATTTTTATCTATTTTTAGTTTTAAGTGTTAACTAGTTGTATGTTCTGTACAATGATACATAAACATGTTGCAACTGTGTTCCCTGCGCAAACACATAAACAGACTACAGTCTTTGACATCTTCTGTCAACGGTAAATGGCACCTAACGCCGCACATTGTTAGATAGGTTACTTATTGTAAATCTGCTCCCTTGAAGTTTATCATAGTTCTACCATTTGTTATCCGACATTGTACCATAATAGTCGCAATAAATTGAATTGAAATTGATTGAACCGGATAAATATGTGGGTTAGGAGTTGTTGTTGAACTCGAGCGAGAACTCGATGAAAAGAACGCAGCTAGTGATGGCCAAACAGTTTCCTAGATGGCTTAGATCGCGTTACTATGCCTGTTTTGAATTTTTTTACGATTGGTTCTGCAAGACAAAAGCTTTTCAAACTTCGAAGCACATCACACATCGTACCAACGAAACGCAGCGAGAGAAGCGGCTAAATGAAAATAACGAAAGTCACTGAATCCTTTTACTTGTGCGTAAGTAAGAAGTTTCGTAGAAATGAAGGCGCATGGTCTTCTGAATTGTTTTCTTACGAGTGATGCGAATTCACTTGTTTGGTGTGATATTCGAGGCGAGTTTTGCCGAAAGTATTCGTTGCTATTTAATTTTGGCGATTGATCGGTATTTTATCTGTTGATTAACAATGAAAAGAACGGAAAAACTAAAAATGTTCTAATCCCAATAGCTGCTAACGCTTCCTTCTTTTTTTTTGCAATTACAAATTAAAAGTACTTTACATTCCAAAAATTTAATAATTTTAAAATTCATTCAAATCGGTAGAGCAACCATGTATAAGTCGCCAATCCCCAGGTTCCAAGTTCAAATCTGTAAACGGCTTTCACTATAAGCTCTATACACAAGGCTTACATGTAAAACCGCTGATCTGGTCACAAACCCTGATGAAAAAAACGCAGCTAATAAGTAAATAACAATTTACATTTAAAGGGAAGATAACTATTTCTTAGGTAATGGATTTTTTGGACTTATTTTCCTCCTCAAGCGAAAATGCTGAAGAATTAGTGCGTTCTTATAAGAAAACACTTTTCTCAGGAATAGCCACATCTCCGAAAATAATTTTATTCTGAACCATTCTTTTGTGCTGTTGTTGTTCTACTCCGGATAGCGTGCATAATTATTCACGCTCAATTTGCATTCAAAGGGTCCTAACATTAGAACTTATAAATTTGCTGGTGTGCGTACGCCTCAATTTTTTTATGTTGAAGCTGTCAACTCCTATACACAATAATAAGTACTTATTAAAATTATTGTATACTAAAATTTTTTGCGATTATTAATTTGGTGGGAAAAACTATATCAACTACATAAAAATGTTAAATACATATCAATTTGATTACCTACTTATAGTTAACGAAAAAAAATTCTTATACATAGTTTTTTGGTGATGTACTATAAAAAGTCCGTCCCTTCATATTTGCATGATTTGATAGATTAGATTTAGAACAATATTAAAAAAAAAGAAGAAATTTAGGACAATAAAAAATTTCTGAAAATGCACGAAGCGCTACTTATTTCAATCTATACCTAATTATTATAATATACAGTGTTTCATGCATTTATGTGATATTCAATAAAATTAGAATTGAATAAGAATTATTAACAACAGTTACGCAATGAAATCATCTACATTGCTTACATTCATAATGTTATGGTTTTGGAATTGCTGTTTGGTTTATGAATTTTACAAATTTTTGTATGTCACTGTTTTACCGTTGGTTTAAATGAGATATAAAAACAAGGCCATATGGGAACACGCCACTCCCTAAGCCAATCACACAGTCTTATTAGAAGGAATGGACATAATATTCTTCATTCATTAGCGTTGCCTCTTCGGTATTCTTTAAAAAGGGTTGTTGGGCTTGGCATGCGCACTCATGCTCGAAGTGGCGTGATGCATTCTATTTTCACAACAGCCGGTCTTCAACAGAGGGTCACCGTGCGTCTGGCAATATTGAACAATTCCCCTCTGTATCACGCCATCAGACAGTGCTCAGCTGATTTAAAAGTATTTTCTTTTGAAGCTCATATCTTTTATAAACACCTGCAGTTCTGGAGCAACGGGAAACGAGCCACGGCAAAACACGACAATTTAGTAAATGTATTCACAACACAATTATTGATCTTCGAGATGTTCACTGAGCTTGGAAAAAAATATTTCTTGGGTAATCAGCACAGAAATTCATAGAGTTGTCGCTTTGGAAATAATGTTGGAGCATTTAATAGACCAATTGTTAACTTACTACACGAAACTCTGATTCCAGGAAAAGCATCAATGTAATGCTGTTGTAAACTCTCATTTGGAGCACCATAACTCAAAATACATTAAAAAAGTAGACCGAAAGCCCCTCCGGAACGCGTTAAACGCAAAAAAATTATGCAACTTATTGGAATGGAGCAGCATACTTCCCCGTATCGATATACCAAACCAATTCAACTAGGTACATATGTAAAAATGAAATACTTACCGACTATTTTCCAAATTTGTAGAAATATCCGCGTATCCAGTCATTGTTTTAATACCCGTCCGTACTAACTTTATTTTTGATATAATTCTTGTAGTTTCAATCTTATCAAATAACGAAATAGCACATTCACTTAACTCACTATTTTACCAATTTCCTTTTTTCTTTAATGGCAAATTGCAGCGAACACAATTTTGGCAAAATCACAACTATAGCACGAAAAAATTGAATCTTGCACAAATAGCTAGGTAATTCTCCGGTTATTTTACAAAGTTATGGCTTTAGTCCCCACTAATAAACTGAAATTACTACGTAAGACAATATTCCAGAAGAAAACACAACCACCTCACCCGAATACTTTCTCTAAAATGGCGATAACTGACAATTCTTCTATCAGTTTTTATAGAGCCTGTTCAGAGAACAGTGAGAATTGACATTGGCATGGAGAACATTGCGTCATGGCATTGCCATTTACCAAAGCATAATAACCATATTGACTTTGACTGACATTTGTATGTCAGTAGTAATAACTGCAGTTATTGTTGAACTAGAGTACGTTCAATATCTCGACTCGAGTCGACCCGAGTAGATTTAACTTTCTCTGGTGCGTTCAATATCTCATTCGAGTTACTTTGATTCTTACTCTATGGGTGGGTTTCTTTATTCATTCCATGGGAGGAAGAGAACGAGTGAAATTTTCATGGAATATACAGTACAGAATGAATAAAGAAACGACGTGTTATACGCTTTTAACATTTATTTGTTCTAACAGTCACTGACAGTCTGAATAGCTGCATAACTTTAAAGAAGAGCACTCGTGATGGTGTCGGAAATCCTTGAAATTATTGAGAGCTTGGAATTGGTAACGATTGACTGAGTTCCATCCCATAGGGGCATTCCTGAAAATGGTCTGGCCGATTGGACGGCTGAGAGGGCTAGGGTCCTGTTTCGGCTAAAATATAATATATAAAGCAAAAGAGATTGAAAAGGGAATCTATTGGGTCATAACATTAATTTACAAGTACATATTTTCTTCTATTTGTGCTCCTGTAGTTCAGTTCTGTTTTGTACTTTTGACAACTCACAGGAGAATATTCCTTTTTTTCCACCACCTGAGACGGATCAAAAAGAATACGTTACAAATATTCCGCAGTAATAAAGAAACGCGGAACGGAATGTTATGTTCGGCATACTTTAGACGAATACAGAAATGCTTATTGAGTGTTCCGAATATTCCGAATGAATAAAGAAACACACCCTATGTCGTTCGTTAATTTTACTCGAGTTCAGGAGTTGGGGATATGGTCAAATCGTTATGTAAACGTCCAGAAATAAATCATCCAGTGACATGTTCGAATTTGAATAACGCTTTGGAAATAAATAATAATTATTAAATTCCATGTTCATGATTTAATTTATTGAAAGTTCCGAGCACATTACCGCCACATTGAAATCATGAATGTCAAAATTGTATTCGTTCCGAATCGTTTCTTTATTCATTATTTACCAGATATTCCGAAAAAATTCCATTCATTCTATCCGTTCCACGGAATGCATAAAGAAACACACCCGAAATGAGTTTTTGGAACTTCTGAAGAACAGGTGTTTCGTTGTATTTACGGTAAAATTGTGCAGGTAACTTCCTATTCGACGTAAAACAGTAGGAGGAAATATAATTCGGTGGCGCTCGGCGATTTATTCGAATATATTTCTGTATATTCCACTTTTAATTTCTGAAATTTTTTGAAATTTCAAGTGGAATATTTCGCCTCCATAATTGATTTTTACCTGCACAATTTCACCGATATATACCTATTGCACCCTGCACTACACTAGTTTTCACTTAAATCACTTGAAAATCACTTAAATACCTTTAAAAAAACCGCACGCAAAATAAACCGACATCGCGTAAACAAACCGCCATATTACTTGCAAAACAACCGATCTGTCACTCCGTTTTCCGCCATTCCCTTGGAGGAACGAACGAACATGGAGTGGAAACGAGCCGAAAAAAGTGAAGCCATTTCAAAGATGTGTGAGTAGAAACATAAAACCCAATAAAAAGAAAGTATTAAGTAAAGTAATATTTCTACCAATCAATCTTGATTACGCATTATCCCCCCATAAAAATCTATATGGCGACGACTCTGGCTCCATTTCCACATATCTGACAATTCTTCTGGAGGGAAAATCACTTCAGTTAAGAATGATATTTTCGCACATTTGATAATTTATACGCAACTTTATGACACGAAATCACTAAATATAGTTTTCTTAAGTACCTACTTGTGAAAACAAACCACAGAGATCCCGTAATTCTTCACATTTTCGCAGCCAGGCACAAAACACTTTCTCGGCAGTTTTCAATAGTTTTTGTGCAAAATAATTCATATATGTATATAATAAGCACATTCCAGGAATTAACGCAAAATCAAAACATAAAAATTACACTTTATAACTCACATTTAAGCGAAAACCAGCACAAAATTACCACTTCGCTCGTCTGCTCACTATCGAACTTCACATTGAATTGCCCGCTAATTTCTCGTTTGACACTTAATTTGACAATCCCGAGTCCCATTTGACAATCTCGAGTCCCATTTGACAATCTCGAGTCCCGGATTTTGGCTTCACTCACCGACAGGGATTTTACACGGTTGTTCCACTCCATGTTCGTTCGTTCCTCCATGGCCATTCCACTTTGACTGCGCCCTTAAGTTATAATTTTACTTATCCACTGAAATACAATTTGTGGATGTAAAATCAAAATATTTTTCGTACAAATGTAAAAAATTAGAATAATATTTAAATATTTCTGTATATTTACGTAAATAAATATTAAATTCGTTTGTAAAAGGGAAATACTTAGTCAATAGACATTTTGTAAAAGGAAAATACTTAGTCAATAGACATTTTGTAAAAGGGAAATACTTAGTCAATAGACATTTTGTAAAAGGAAAATATTTAGTCAATAGACATTTTGTAAAAGGGAAATACTTAGTCAATAGACATTTTGTAAAAGGAAAATCTTTAGTCAATAGACATTTTGTAAAAGGGAAATACTTAGTCAATAGACATTTTGTAAAAGGAAAATATTTAGTCAATAGACATTTTGTAAAAGGGAAATACTTAGTCAATAGACATTTTGTAAAAGGAAAATATTTAGTCAATATTATTCTAATTTTTTACATTTGTACGAAAAATATTTTGATTTCACATCCACAAATTGTATTTCAGTGGATAAGTAAAATTATAACTTAACGGACGCAGTCAAAGTGGAATGGCGGAAAACGGAGTGACAGATCGGTTGTTTTGCAAGTAATATGGCGGTTTGTTTACGCGATGTCGGTTTATTTTGCGTGCGGTTTTTTTAAAGGTATTTAAGTGATTTTCAAGTGATTTAAGTGAAAACTAGTGTAGTGCAGGGTGCAATAGGTATATATCGGTGAAATTGTGCAGGTAAAAATCAATTATGGAGGCGAAATATTCCACTTGAAATTTCAAAAAATTTCAGAAATTAAAAGTGGAATATACAAAAATATATTCGAATAAATGGCCGAGCGCCACCGAATTATATTTCCTCCTACTGTTTTACGTCGAATAGGAAGTTACCTGCACAATTTCACCGTAAATACAACGAAACACCTATTCTTCAGTTAGACCGAGTTTTTATGCGTGAGATTTATGACGCCGCATTTTCCGTTCACTTAAAGGTAGAAAAACAATGCATCCGCTCCGGTCCGCTTCGCTCCGGCTGTCAAATTTGAACATACGGCGCGCTATGCATGCTTTGAGGAGGGAACTAAAGCAGGCGATATTCCCTAGTAAAGTATATACATGACAGCGTAGCCAAAAATTTTCGCCATCTTGAATTTTCAAAGATTTCGAGGGGTGCTCTTGGAGGAACGAACGAACATGGAGAGGAACAACCGTATTAAATCCCTATCGGTGAGTGAAGCCAAAATCCGGGACTCAGATTGTCAAAATGGGAATCGGATTGTCAAATTAAGTGTCAAACGAGAAGCTAGCGGGAAATTCAATAGTGAGCAGACGGGCGAAGTGGGAATTTTGTGTTTGTTTTCGCTTAAATGTGGGTTATAAAGTGTAATTTTTCTGTTTTGATTTAGCGTTAATTCCTGGAATGTGCTAATTATATACATATTTGAATTATTTTGCACAAAAACTATTGAAAACTGCCGAGAAAGTGATCTCTGCGGTTTGTTTTCACAAGTAAGGTACTTAAGAAAACTATATTTAGTGATTTCGTGTCATAAAGTTGCGTATAAATGATCAAATTTTGTGCGAAAAAATCATTCTTAATTGCAGTAATTTTTCCTCCACAAGAATTGTCAGATATGTGGATATGGAGCCAGATTCGTCGCCAATTCGGTTTTCTTTTTTACAAACCACGACGGATGGGGTCGGACCTCGGAGGAACGAACGAATATGAAGTGGAAGCGAGCCGAAAAAAGTGAAGCCATTTCCAAGATGTGTGAGAGAAATAATCATCCTTGACAATTTTTGTCTGATTAAATTGGGTTGCGCTGTAGATATATATACAAATATAAATGTATACATAAGCATCTAGTATTAGGTCTGTTCGTTGAGAAAACTAAAAAATACTAGCTCGCACTGGGGCGCAACAGTGCGCACTGGGTTTTCGTTTTAGCGTTCGTTGAGTTTGACAGCACCTGGTGCGCCACAGGGCGCACTGGGTTTTTAGTTCGGTGCTCTTTGAGCATTTTAGATAAAACTCAGTGCGCCACAGTATAACTAAATGCCCTGAATTACATGTGGCAACTCAAAATGGTTTAACTCACACAGACGAAAAAGCTAGCGGGTGATGATCAAAATGAGCGAGACACGTGACGAAAATTGTAATGCGAGTGAAACAGCTGCAGATATTTTTGGTTTGGTTAGTTTTGGTCTGTTTTTCTATGGAGATTAGGCATAACGCACCAACCACTGACATATGGAAATGGACTACTCGATTTGCTGTCTCAAATGGTGTACCCTTTTGACAGTTCTCACCTAAGGAGAGTTCAGCTATTGGAAGCATATATCTGTCTATTTCTTTCCCATTAGGCGAGATAGGCGCCTTCAAAAGGCGGCAAATTTAAAAATTATAATTATTTTTATTTGTAGCATGCACACTTAAATCTAATTCCCCTAAATGTAGCATTTCATCTCAAATAACTTCGCAGCGAGAAGTTTCTGGAATTAGATATTTTTCATTGAAACGTTGAAATGCTCTTTTCTGTATATGCGATTTATGTCGCTAAACAACTGTTTCAAGAGCTGAAAAGTAATAATTAGAGCAGATTTGTGCTTTTGCTGTAATCCCCTCTTAATTCAGATACAGTTAAAGGTCATAAATACAATAAATTCCGAATTAATTCGTCGCATTACGCCACCCAGGTTTTTTTGTAGTTTTTGCGCCATTTTTCCCGGTAAATCAGACATAAAATAAGAAGATTTTAAAATATGGGATACTAAAAGACTATTTCTCATCATTTACTAACATAATTTCTGCCGAAAACTGTCGAAATTGTGTAAAATTCAGTTGTGTCTTAAAAAGGGGTAATTTCATGTTTACATTCCTTTAAAGGGACTTAAGATACAAAAGGAGTTATTTAATAATTTTTGGTGAAATTACTTGATAGATTTATGCAATTCAAATGGACTAATGCTCCAAATATGCATTTGACAAAAATTCAAATCTACAGCTGACTGCTCAAAATCCGTTAATGGTGTGAGCAAGAGGGAACGAGATAGTGCACCATTTCGATATAGGCATTTTGTATGGGACAAGTAGTCCATTTCTATATGTCAGTGGCACCAACTAAACCCGAGTTTTATGCTTTTTTTTAATTTTGCTTATATTTTGGACCTGAATTGGATTTGAATTTTTCTAAAAAAGTTCTTATTCACAAGCAATTTGACGCAGTCTACCTCACGAAGTCAACCCAAGCCTTGACTCGTTCATCAAGCTAAGCAATTGGCTTTTATACTTCGTAGCCAAGCTCACAGCATAGACATGAATTCGGACCTTGGAGGAACGAACGAATATGGAGTGGAGCAACCGTGTAAAAACCCTGTCTGTGAGTGAAGCCAAAATTCCGTATACTGAATGTCAAACAAGTGTACCGAAAGCGAGAATGCCCGCCGTGTATTAAGGGTGTGTTTCTTTATTCATTCGGAATATTCGGAACGCTCAATAAGCGTTTCTTTATTCGTTTAAAGTATGCCGAAGATTCCGTTCCGCGTTTCTTTATTACTGCGGAATATTTGGAACGTATTCTTTTTGATCCGTCTCAGGAGGTGGAAAAAAAGGAATATTCTCCTTTTGGCTGTCAAAAGTACAACAAGGAACTGAACTGAACTACATTAGCTACGATGAAACAAAATACTTGGACAAAATAGATTTCCTTTTCAATCTCTTTTGCTTTATATATTATATTTTAGCCGAAACAGGACCCTAGCCCTCTCAGCCGTCCCATTGGCCAGACAATTTTCATGAATGCCTCTATGGGATGGGACCCATGCATGGCCAAATCCAGCCTCTGAGCAATTTAAAGGATTTTCGACACCAAGATATGTATGTAGCTATCATGAGTGTTCTTTCTTAAGGTTATGGACCTATTAAGACTGTTAGTGATGGTCAGTGACTGTTAAAACAAATAAATGTCAAAATCGTATTCCACATCGTTTCTTTATTCATTCTGTACTGTATATTCCGTGAAAATTCCATTCGTTCTCTTCCTCCCATGGAATGAATAAAGAAACACACCCTTAAGGCTGGGATACAATGGACGCGCTTTTGTTGCGCCGCGGTGGGGAATGATGAGAAAAAACGCGTTGCCTAATACAATTCACGCGTCGCTACATTTTTGCTGGACTGCCTATAGGGCCAACAAATTTGAAAATGAATGCGCTAAAATTAATCAAAGTCGGCTATTTGCCTTTAAAAGCACGTCAGGGCTTCAAAAACAAACTTAAATTCAATATCAAAAAATAATAAAAACTTTTGATTTGAAATGACAGTTCTCGTTTTCACATTTTCCCTAGAACCAAACAGAAACCAGAACATGGAATGGAATTACCGCCCCGCAAAGTTCCAAGTTCCGTCGAACTTTGCGGCGCAGCAAAATCGCTTCGTACCCATTGTATCAGGGCAGGCGGGTTCTCGTCTAATCGAATTGAATTTTGCGGCACAGCAAAAACGCTCGCGTCCATTGTATCCCAGCCTTTAATGTGCAGAACAGGTTAGGACGCCAGAGTCGTCGCCATACAAGCTTTTATGGGGGGATAATGCGTTAACAAAATTGATTGATAGAAATATTACTTTACTTAATGCTTTCTTTTTATGAGGTTTTAGGTTCCCGAGCGATGTCTACATGCAGAACAGGTGGTTCCAACAGATTAAAACACCTGCCCCTTCGCAGTGCCAGCCAAAATTTTTTTTTGTACTGTACTGTACTGAATGATGTCTATGTGTGAGTATTTTTCTTACACATCTTTGAAAGGGCTTCACTTTTTTCGGCTCGTTTCCACTCTTAGAACAGTATGGAACCGCTGAGCTCCTACCTTTTGCGTACCACAATTTCTCTTGTGTTAGAGACTCTTGTATTTGTATTAAAGGCTCAGTGCAAGCCGAAATTTTGGGATGATATACGGAGGGGCAACAAAAACAATTTAGAATAGATTTGACTGAAGAGAGATTTATTATTATAATTATAATTTAAAGGTTTAATATATTTTTTACGTTATTCTTAATATTATTAAGTGCTTATTTTCGGAAAAAAAACTGCTCGATATTTTTAAATGCCCCCATACTCCACGAATTTGTACCTTTTAGACAATACCACTGTCTTAGGTGTTTTAGGATTTCCACCCATAAGCCGGCCACGCACGGGACGGTTTTTGGCGTACAAGCACGCGTACAAACAAAAGATTGATCGTGTATGGGTAACTTGGCGTACAAACTTAAAACCGTCCCCAAACCGTCCCAAATATTTCTCGCCTTTGATTTTTCCGTGGTTTTATTTTTTTATCATCTGTCAAGATGAATAGCTCCGACATTAGATTGTGGAGTCGCGATTTCGTTCTTTAAAGTTGTTATATCACTTTAGGGATGAAAACCATCACCGTTTGTGGGCAAAATGGCGTACAAACAAAGTTTGTCATAAAGATTGTCACAAGTTTGTACGCCAAAAACCATCCCGTGTGTGGCCGGCTATACTCTCACTGCTAAAATGTAAACAAATTTCGGAGGCGCCGTACACTTCATCGTGTCTATTTTCACTTTCAATCACTTAATATCACTTCTAAAACAAGTGTAAACCCTTAATAAACCTATTTTCGACCGATTAGGTTCTAAAAATGCCGACTTACCGTAAAATCTCCGCATAAACACCTTCAAAATTCTAAAGACACCTAAGCACTCAGAAATCCACTTGACAGTTCTCTTGCTCGGTTATACACCGACACTACTAATACTTTGAAAATAAGGGTATACCCCTCCTGCCCCGTTCCTCAGGAAAGTGGTCGTTCACGGACAGGGTTTTTACACGCCGTAGCCGTTCCTTAGAAATGGACTACTCGTCCCATACAAAATGCCTATATCGAGATGGTGCACTTTCTCGTTCCCTCTTGCTCACACCATTAACGGATTTTAAGCAGTCAACTGTGGGTTTGAATTGTTGTCAAATGCATTTTTGAGGAATTAGTCCTTTTTAATTGCATAAATAAATCAGGTAATTACAGCAAAAATTATTAAATAACTCCTTTTGTATCTTAAGTCCCTTTGAAAGGAATGCAAACATGAAATTACCCCTTTTTAAGATACAACTGAATTTTACACCATTTTTGAGTTTTCGGCAGAAATTGTGTTATTATTATGGAAATTAGTCTTTTAGAATCCCATATTGTAAATTATTTTTATTTTATGTCTAATTTACCGGTAAAAATGGCACAAAAACCACAAAAAAAATGGGTGCCGTAATGAGGCGAATTATTTCGGAATTAATTGCATTTATGTCCTTTTAATGTAACTAAATTATGTGGGGATTACAGCAAAAACACAAAAGTGCTCTAATTATTACTTTTGAGTTCTTAAAACAGTTCTTTAGCGATATAAACCGCATATCCTGAAGAGAGCATTTCAACATTTTGCTGAGAAAAGGGTGCACCATTTGAGACAGCAAAGTGAGTGGTCCATTTCTAGTAAGGGACCGAGATCAGAGTACATTCGAAAAAAAATTGTATAGCCCAAAAATGACATTGAGGACTAACATGAGCGTTAGAAACTCATGTTGATCCTTTTGAAATACAAAGTGATTATTTAATAACAATATTTTTGTTTTTTAAATTGTCCATTAAATTTTAAATTTGCTAACCACTTCTCACTATACAGTTCGCCTAATTAAGGCCTATAAAATCGGTTTATTTGAAAATTGCAAAAGTATTCTTTTAAAGGAGTTTTGATATAGTCTGTTGGCCCAAAATTATCATTTTATTTCTCAAAAATGATCATTTTTTTCTATTATATCGAAAAATTAACAATTATACTTCACAAAGTTCACCGCTAATTATTGATACAAATATATTGCAAATAAAAGATTTAAAAGAAAATATAATCTAAGTAAAAGATTTATCAAAAAATATTTGAAAAAGTGGCTCGATGGGAAGTGTTTGAATCTTAGATAAGATAGATAGAAGTAGAAGATACGACATTAGCCGATTTAGCTGACCCAAATTTCCTGATGTGTTAGTGTGTTCACTTGAGTAGTTGTAGTTTCAGTGCAGGCTGAAATATTCATGTACTAGAAAGTAGGTCAAAACGTGTGCTATAGCCCCTCCAAAAACATTTTTTAGACTGCACAACTGATTTGAGCCGTATAACAGCTGATAGCCGATGACATTTTGTTCCCATTTGCCCCATAGCAGGCTGATAGCCGATGACATTTGGTTCCCGTTTTCCTTTGAAGATAAAGCCTAAGGAACAGCGATATCGCTTTCGGAGCGTAGTAAAATCCGACTAGTGTTAGTGAAGACAATTTTTGGATTAGTCAACTAGTGACGGCGAGGAAAAAACATATTCTTTAGGGGGGGGCAACAAAAGAAATTAAATTATACAATTGTTATTAGAAATTTAATAAGTAATCAACTTCCTCATTGTTGACACTTTTTCTATTTGAATAGCACTTTTTTCAATAATTGAAAAATTTTATAATCTTTAATGCATAAGCCCCTCCGAAAATTCCTTTTTAACGCCGTCAATAAATATTGGGTTCCCTTTCATAGTGACGCAGAAGTTTCAGCGCATTCGTCTCGCTTACTCATTGAGTACCTCTCTTTCTAGGGAACCAAAGGGAACCCAATCTTTTTTACTACGCTCACGTACAGGGATTTTACACGATACAGCGTTTCCTTAGGCTTTATCTTCAAAGCCGCTTTCTAGTGCTGTTTCGCTCTCTCTAATGTAGTAAAAAATTGCCCCTTCGATTTTCGGAAGCAGAAATCTTGTCGCTCACTTACCGAATTTTTTATATTTGTAATATTGTAATCTCTGAAAACTAACAGATGCAGTATTGCAGCCATCAGCGAAGTGTAAGCGTAATTCCATCCCCATTTATTCTGAATTACAGTTAGAGGGCATAATAATAATAATAAAGCAGAATTAATTCACCACAATTTTTTTCGATAAATGAGACATAAAATAAGAAAAACAGTCAGTTGATTATAATTATTTTTATTAAATTCCCTCGGAAAAAATTTCGGAAAGTGAGTACAGATTAACATTTGAAAGTGTACTTCTTCATAAAAATAAAGTACAAAATTTTAACGACTGAAAGTGTAAAATAACCACAAAACAGCATGTTGTGGCTGTTAGAAGAACAAAAATTGCACCGTCCGTTACTCTAAACTCTAGAGTATAGGAAGTCAAGTTCATGTAGACCAATACCTAGTTCATATAATTAGATTTATTCTTTCTTGCTTCACTAAGAGCAAAACATATCAAAAATTTAAATTCAATGAGACCCCTAGACAACGTGTTGTTTGCTTTTAATTTGGCTTCTAGCGAAGTCGTCACCGAAAGGTGATTTTATGGTCACGGCCATTTGGGCCATATTGACCAATAATTAAGTTGTATGCATGTGTAGACTCTATCCAGTTTTGTCAGTTTTGGGTTGCCTGAGACCCACAAGCAATATCTTTCAGGGCAGCGAAATGGTCCTTGTACATATGTACTCTTCTTTTTTCACAGCAAGCCTCTCTATACTAACCTAGGTACTCTACGTTTTAGGTTGAGAATATTTACCATGTATTTCCTTTTTTATTTTTGGAGTAGGTAAGTTAAAAATTTGCCATTTGATAGTTCTTAAAAATAATATTTTTTCCTTCTCCAATTTAACCTATGTAAATATATACATACATATATGTAAATAGAATCTTCAATATTTAATCTGGAAACATATACATATATCAATTAAAAAGCAAAACATACATCTAATACCAAAGCTAGAGTCTACAAGAAGCCTTAATATGTACCTTCTTAATTAGTAAACCTCCGTGATGAGGCCGTTTAATTAGCGAGGAATAGGAGAAGTCCTTCAAGTTTTTTTTGATTATTTATATAGACGTAATTTGAATGTCATTAAGGTCATGACAGAAAACCGTCATTGATTAAAAGTTATTTGCATTTTCATGGAATTTTATTAAGAGTGAAGTTAATTTTTATTTATCAATGCAATTGTTTTCTATTTAAAGATTAATTATTTTCACCCTTGGAGTAGCTTACATTCGTTTTAAAACTGATTTCAACTTGAACAAAGTAGGTGTAGAATGGAATTTCTAATGTAAATTATTTTCAGCAGTGTTGTTCTTTAGGAAAATATGTGGCAATTGCGACATAATGTTCTTGCCGTTAAACTAGAAAGTCCATATGTTGACATACGAAAAAAAATTATAGCAGGATAAATGTGGACAAAACGCTATAGCCCATCGATAGGAAAATTTCAAATGACTTTGTAATAGATTCAATTGTCGAATAAAGAATCTAATCTGATCTAACTGAAAATTACTAATATGACCTATTTTGACCTCATAATAACGTTCTTCCTCATAATGGGCTATAATGTGTCCAAGGCATAATTTAAAAAGCATATTTACTTTTTCCCCTTACAGGTGTGGGCACATCGGGCAACTTGACGACTTTTAATTATTGTTAAGCTCGGCAGTGTTGGGATATAAGGTTAGTAAAACCAAAAATATTTTATTTATTTAGTTTTATATTTCTGTTATGAATAACATAAGTATAATAGAGAATATAGTTTTAATAATTTTAGTTTATTATTTTATTGTACATGAAACTAACAAATAATGGAACGGAAAAAATGTTTTTGTTTGTACTGAAACCACTTTTGTAACGCTCTTTGACGTAACTTATGTGTCAAAACTTGTAGAGGTAAGAAAGGTGATTATTAATAACTGCAAATCTTAAAACAATGTTAAATTTAGTTGTCTATCAATATTTATTGTAAAAAATTTTCCACCTAACTAGAAGATTTGCTTCTTGGAAAACTTAACTAATAATATTTTATTAGAATGAAGCTGTTATACCTACCTATTTCAATAAAATGACAATATTCTTTTAATTCTAAATGCAATAGAAAAGACGGATTTTATACGAACATTATATCATCTTAATAATAATAATCTTTTTTAGTATAATAATAGAAATACATTATCTATGTATATGTAGTTATGCTTTTGTATATATTCCTTTTAAGATTCACTTCTATTCGAATGTAACTCAAAAAAGTAATATGCAAAAAAAAACTTTTTTAAAAGCAAGCTTTTATGCTCAATGTCATCATAAAATTGCATTGTCACGCGATATACATTTGCATGCAAAATTTCAGCTCAATCGGAAACCGGGAAGTTGGTCAAATTTAACTTGCAAGATTCCATTACAGACACCGGGACAGGTGAAAGTAAATAAAAGCTTGTAAAAAAAGGAACAAAATAATTCAGTGTGTTGTGTTTTAGATATTTTATTGAAGGATAATAAACTATTGTTACGCAATAATTTTAATGTTAGTTTCAATATGAAAATATTTTCAAAGCCAACGAATAACAAGAACTACCAATTGCTGCTCCTTTGTATATGTATATGTATTTCAGTACTAATTTTTCAATATGCACATATATGTATACAATTAGTTACAGATAGATAAGTTTAATAGATGTCTAAGCGACACCACACTGAAAAAACAGATTAGAAACACTAACTAATCTTTTGATTGATTTTCAGCCTACTAATTGAATTAGTTGGTAAAATAATCGAAAGTTGGAAAACCAAATAAAATAGTAGGGAAATAACCTAATATATTTGCGAAACCAACTAATTTTGCAAATATTTTTCCCACTGTTTTAGTTCTATTATCTATTTTAAATTAGTAGGCTAAAAAAGTAGTTAATTTTTCTAATCTTTTTTTTTCAGTGCACTTAATGGTTATTAGTGCGCCCTGCTTTGTATATAGGTATACTAAATGTACTCATTTTAAAATAAAATTCAAATAAAGCAACTACATATGATAATTTAAAGAATTTGTTCATGAAATAAAAACGTGGGGAAGGAATGTGGATTCTCGCACGATTTAATCCATATAAGCGGTTTTATGCTTACGCTATAAGCTGGGTACACAATACACATGGGAGGGATTTTGTGTGGGCAAATGGCATACAAACTTAAAATCATCCCAAATATTTCACGCCTTTTATTTTTCCACAGTTTTACTTTGTTTATCATCTGTCAAGATATATGAAAACTAACACCGTTTATGGGTAAAATGGCGTACAGAGTTTATCATAAAAATTGTCATAAATTTTTACGCCAAAAACCGTCGTCGTGTATAGAAAAGTGCTCTATTTATCAAATGCACAAATGTACCGACAAAGCTCCCATCCTGGCAATCAAAACACGAATTTCAAAGTTCGGAGCTAGTCTTCTGAATTGCTTCTTTAAATACATGTAAATCGATTAACTGCATTTCTTTGTCATTACCATTTTTTAAAAAGTCAGCTTGTGATGCAATCGCTACCTAGAATAGTAGCCAGGGCCCAGGCGTGTCAGGTAGGTTTGAGTCATTACCAAACATGCATTATTTTTCAGTAAAAATGTTTTGTAGCG
This sequence comes from Machimus rusticus, assembly GCA_951509405.1. Classification (NCBI taxonomy): domain Eukaryota; kingdom Metazoa; phylum Arthropoda; class Insecta; order Diptera; family Asilidae; genus Machimus; species Machimus rusticus. The sequence continues at coordinate 57,788,325 of OX608049.1, forward strand.
CTTTAAACTTTAACGGTATACATTGGAAACACTACATAAATAATATACATATATTGCGATCTAGGTGAGTAGAAAGGTTCCATAATATCCATATATAATATTTTTCTGATATTAAAAGTGTTATTTTACTCCCACAAAAGCAGGGAGAGAATGCGAGAACTTTCGGCTTAATATTAGAACCTGGACGCACAGTATAAGATTTTGTGCTTGCTTCCGAAAAGGAGTTTGGTTTTAGGTTTGATAACAATTTTGAAGGGTTAAACCAAAAGTTCATAAAGCATTTATTGTTTCACTTTAGGAGACGTATCAAAGACACCCCACTCTACTAATCCCTTGTGAAAAAATGTTTTGAATACACGTTTTCCTATATAGAAAGGGTCACAAAAAAATTGTTTTACAAAAATGTTGAGTTACCAACCTACGTTCGCATACAAAATTTCTTCTTAATCACTTAATTTTATAAAACGAACTCCCCCGCCCCGCCCGGCTGTTTGTGCGCGATTTCTCCGTAAAACTGGAAAAACGTAAATGCGTAAACTATGTAAATAACGCAGCACAACAAAATCACACTTTTTTCTGTTGCATGAAATATTTTAACGGTTGTTTACTACTTCGAGGTCGCTGTTTTCGAATCTATACGCTTGGTTTTTTTCTAGCAGCTCCCGTTTTCGAGAAAAATAGAGTCAAAATATTCAAAAGACCATCTTTTGGCCGATAATTGAAAAATAATGGTTCATCGTAAAACTTTTTAACATGGCTTAAACGAAAGCCTGAGTCCTAATCTATGAATATCAAATACAACTTATCTCTATATGCATTTACAGTGTTCTTTATTCGTCATTAATTGTATGAAAAAATCAGTTTATGGAAAAAAGTAAAATTCACTGATTATTTCGAAATTCTTCAAAGCTTTTTGTATTTTTATATAAAAGTTTAAGATTTCAGCTATCATTTGACCAACATTATAAACTTCTGGATCAATTCGTTATTTTGTAATTATTTTTGATAAATGATCAAAATAACGCATTTTTCGCAAAAACTAAACCTGATACAAAAAATCCGAATTCGGATCTCAAATCAGCACCCGAAAATATATAATATTAGTCATAATATTTCATACAACAAAAAAGCTGTTGTTAATTGGTATCTTGGAACGCTGAGGGCGAAAAGTGCAAAATTTTGTGTTGTGACGACACGGAAAAAATTTCTGGCAATTATTCCTGTATGGAAAAAAAAAAATTGGGATAGCAAAATAGTTCCCAACAAATTTACGAACGTTGCCATAAAATCCACAACATACATATATTGAAAAAGCAGCAGATCTCCTTGAAAACTACAGGAAACATTACAAAAATAATGCACTATCCTAAAATCCATCAAAAAATACAGGAATAATTGCCAGAAAGTTTTTCCGTGAAGAAAAGAATTTATGAACCAATTTATATGTTGGGAATAATTTCGGTCTAAGCTTTATCATTTGAATAAAGTATTTTTTGTTTTTTTCTAATTTTTCAAAAAATCTTAAAAATTTTGTAAAATGCTGGAACTTAAGAAACTGTTATTTTTGATTGCGGAAAAAACGCAAGCTCTTTGGAAGAAGATAACCAAAATATTCACTTTTCTATTTGTACACACGCAGATAATTCTTCATTTTCATATCAATCCAATGACGTATAGTACTGGATTGCCGATTGATGGATGCAAAGTGAGACAATTTTAAGCTATTTTAAGCTGGGATCCTCACGTTCCTTAGGAAACACATGCGACAAAAACACATTAAATTACTTCCAATTTATGTTCAAAGTAAGGAGGTAAATACAAAATAAATTGTCACGAAACAGTTCCCCTTGTGCACTGAAAAAAAAGATTAGAAATACTAACTAATCTTTTCGTTGATTTTCAGCCAATTAATTGAATTAGTTGTTAGCGGTCTAGTGTATACACGTCAGTGTATCAATCTATCACTTTTCTGTTGCGTTCCTGTCCATTTAAGCTTTTTACTTATTATTATAGACATTTGGGGTATTCTTAAAAAAAAATCGGTTAACACGTTATGAAGTTATGTTTATTATTATTATCTGCTAGGGGGAGGCGACAGCCTCGAGCGCTCAGACCACGGTCCATTGCACTCATATGAAGTTATGTAGTTATAAAATTTATTGGACGGTCTAAGTGCGGTTATCCCTAATCAATAAATTATTTACATATGTATGTACATAAATACATATATTAATTTTTCACGCAGGGATAACGAGTAAATATACCTAAGTGTTTTAAAAATGGGTCATAAATGAAAGTTCTTTTTCGTTGAATTTTTTTTAGTTGTGAGTAAACCATCGTTACATAATTACACGTAAAAATGCGAGTGAAGAGAGGGAACTACCTATAATAAAGAATTTCGGAACAATTTCAGTAATTTACGTCTTACATGTTTTCTTAAAAAATTAATATGAGATCAGAATTCTGAACGACCTTTATAAAAATTAAGATCTAGCGAAATAAAACACAGGACGATCGAACGTTACACTCTAAAAACCCATACAAGGATTCTGTGTATTTTTGTTACAAATAATTACAGCTGGCTGTGTATTAATGCAATTCTCTTTGTGTAATAGTATATGAAGTTTAATTTCTCTAATTTATGTGTTGAATTCTGGCGGATTAAGATGTGCACGGTTTTCTTTTTTCACTAGTTTTCTTATATATACTATTTTTATTGTATAATATCATTAATTGAAATTCCTTCAAAGGATTAAGAAATGTTATCAAAATTTTTAAAAAATTAAGAGCATTTTTTTTTTAATTCTTTGAAGGAATTTCAATAAATGATACAATAAAAATATCAACCGCACCGCAGTTCATCCAAGTAAAATTGTTCGAGTCCAACAAGTTGCCTATTTGAGGTGGAATCATTCATAAATCATATGAGTCCAAATTTTAAACAAATAGTGTGTATTTTGCTATACACAAAGTATGTACTTATTGCACATTTTATTTGTAATATCACACGATTAATTCTACAAATTGCGTGTATTTTTAACACATATTTTTGGGTGCTCAAGCGTTGAAAATCGCAGCAATCATTGTAGGCAATTACATCGCCTACAATTATTGTAGTAATTTTCAATAAAAATTTCTTACAGTGTACAGTTTGGCAAAAGAAATAAAAACTAAAGTTGTATACGGCTTCGAGACGCACACGCTAGACATCTAAAGTGATTTGAACATGAAAAATATCGCAATAGGAAAATATTCAAGCGCTCTCAGGTGAAGTATTGTCTAAAAACGTTGTTTGTATTCTTTTTTAACAGTTTTTTATCCCTCAATAATCAACTGGTGAGCTGGCGGCGAGAATTAGGTTAACAACGCCAAGTTATAAATTGTTTAAATCAATACGTTTTGCTGAAATTAAAAAGGGGTTACATACTCATTAAAATTTCGTAAATATCGGAACAAGTTAAGAATATGGCAACCGCTTCGATTTCAATGAAATATTGCAGGTGCGTTCCGTTTGCCCTAAAATGGAAGGATCCGGAGGAATTTTGGGAACAAGTGAAAAATAGGGAAATCGTTCTGATTTGAAAGTGCAAGTTTAAAACAGAAGGATTGCAAAAGGATTTTGGGGTGTAAATAGTCAACTTTTATTTTGTTAAAATTAAAAGTTGAATATTTCCAAAAATATAGCAGACCGCCGCAAAATTCTTTCGGAATATTCCGTTTTAGGGCAGACGAAAGGCAACTGCACCTATTCCCCTACTCTTCACTTGTTCCGATATTTATAAAACTCTTTTTTAATGAGTATGTATGTGTACTTCAGCCGTTTCGAACGAATGCTTTACCCATCGTCATAATATCAAAAACGAAGAATTAGAGACCCATCGGCAGACAATGGAAGCTTGAAAGATTTACTGGTGTTGGTCGGCACCGTACTGGTAAGTAAATGTGTCTTAAATGTTGTGGCATATATTTCTTTATTTCTAAAATTCCTTATTTAAAATTGTGGTAGATAGTTTTATATACTTCTTAATGTGTACGAGATATGTTCAGAAAATAACGAGAATTTTTAAAATTGGAGAGTCCGATTGTCGAATCTTATTATTATATACCTATATTATGTTGCTATACATGCCTTTGAAGTTTGATACAATTTTCAGCTGTATTCATTGTTTACTTTGTTTTTGGCAGCCGCTAAGGTTAGACGTGTTTTATGAGCTCGGCGATTTTCGTTTCTTAAAAGAAATGGATTGAAGAATTTATATCAAATTTTGCTTAAAAAAATAGTGCGTGAAGTCCCTCCGCGCGGAAATTAATTATTTTCAAACTCAGCTACCTTGGCTTCAACCAGTCTTTTCTATCTTGGTTGAAGTCATACCTTGATCAACGCCGATACAAGGTCCTCTTCTGTTCCTCGTCCTCCAACCCTTTCGTGGCCAATTCTGGTGTTCCCCAGGGAAGTCATTTAGGTCCGTTGCTTTTCATTCTGGCTATCAATGATGTTGAGTGCATTATTAAGCACTCGGATCTTTTTATCTACGCCGATGACATGAAAATCTCAAAACGAATATCCTCTCCCACGGACTCACAACTCCTTCAAGACGACCTTGACAATTTTAGTATATGGTGCCACAAAAACTTTCTTGCGCTTAATGTCTCCAAATGCCAATCTATTACTTTTTCCCGCAGACGCCCTTCCTCTCCCCCTAGAGTTTACCAGTTATCTGATGAAACTATCCCCTGTGTATCCTCTCTTCGCGACCTTGGTGTCATTTGTGACAGCGAACTTAATTTTCGTGATCACATTGACAGTGTGGTTGCTAGAGCCAACTCTGCACTTGGCTTTGTTAAGCGCTGGTCTAAGGAGTTCCTTGATCCCTATGTTACCAAATCCCTCTATGTCTCCTTCGTCAGGCCTATCCTCGAATACGCTAGTCAAGTTTGGTCTCCATATCAATCTACAAGCATCAACAGGATTGAGGCAGTCCAGCATAGGTTCCTTCGGTTTGCTTTACGCGAGCTTCCCTGGTCTGACCGTCTGCATCTTCCCCCTTATGAAAACCGCTTGATGTTGATTGACTTGCAGCCCTTATGGAAACGGCGTGACCTCGCTGATATTACCTTCATCCACCAGCTTCTCTCTGGGTATATTGATTGTCCTTCTCTGCTCCAGCGGATTTCTTTCTACACCAACCCCCGTTACGTTAGGTCGGCCCCTCTCTTTCGCCCTGCTTACCACCGCACCAACTACGGACTTGCCGAGCCTCTCACCCGAATGCTTCGGAAGGCCAACTCTCTTCCCTCCTTCGACTTCCATCTTAGTAAATCGTCCCTCAGGAACGAATTCAACCACACTTCCTCTTGAATTTTAATTCTAGTCCCCTTTCCCTTTCCTTAGTCTAGTTTAATCTAAATCTGCCTTCCCATTTTGCTGCTCCCCTAGCCTATAAGTTCAATTTAGTTTAATTTAATTGTAAGTCGTTATATTGTTATATTGTTATGTTATGTAGCTTGTATTAAGCGAATTAAATAAATAAATAAATAAATAAATAAAGAAGTGAAACTTTCTCCTACTTTCTACCTTTGTGTATCTTTCTTTCTCTGTCCCTCTTGTGTTGGAATATTGGACGCTACTCGTTGCTAACGCTCGCGCTGGCCTATAACAGGTATACTACGCGCATGCGTTCGAGTGCCACGCATTCACTCTCGCTCTATCTCTTTCTATTCCCCCTCCCCAGGAGCGTTGAACGTTTAACGCAACAGTGCTTTCATACCCCCTCCATGGTAGCGTTAACGTTTAACGCAAGCTTGTTGGAAGTCGCATTAGAAGTTTCACTTCAAAAATGAAATAAAGTGTAACAAAGTCTGTGAAATGTTAACAAAGGTCTATTGTGAGTCTGCTATGAGTAAAACAAGAGTTTATGAGTTTTGTGTGGCAGCAACATTTGTTCCAAAATTGTTGAATTTTGAACAAAAACAGCGGCGAATGGAAGTTGCTCAGGAGTCGAAGGTTTGGCCAAAACCGTAACGACGCTCCTGCCTTCATATTCGCCAGACATGGCTACGTGCGATTTTTTCCTATTTCCAAAAATAAAGAGAACCTTAAAGGGTCGTCGTTTTACAGGCATAGCTGACATTAATGTAGACGAATTAATAAATACTAGTGGTCGCCCTCTGGTCGAAATTCGACCTACTGGGGTTACTACGAAAAATACGACTGTACACAGCCTATGTGTTTGAAATTGGCACTGTCAATAATAAAATTACGACAGTTTGACCACAGACTACTATGTGTTTAAGATTGATAGTATGAACGTAAATAATGAATTAATTTAATTAAATTTAATGTATTTGTAACACATTATAAATAAATTGTAGCTTTCTGCACTTCTTCTCTATATAAACTTTAACTATGCCAAATCTCACACTCCTCCGTCCGTACAATATGCTTAAAAAGGGGTACACAGTTTTCTCTTCACGTATTAATATAATAATATATATATTTTTTTCAAAAAAAAAAAGAAAATTCCCGTTATTTTCTGAACACGTCGTATATATATTTTATTATATTACTCATAGTTTGAAGGTTTAGAATGCATTTTATGCGCAGTAATTTAAATAATTTTATTATTATATTTTTAATTTTTAATTAAAAGCCTAATTAATTTAATTTCTGGCTTACATTTCGGTTTAATATTTGTTAATATGTTGTGACCCCACACACAATTGCTTGCAATGCTTATTAGTATTTCAGTCATTCATTATTGTATACATAAGCCATTCACAATCGTATAAAAGCAAATGAATAATAACTATAGGCCATTGCGATTTCCGCAGAATAGTTCTTCTTTGCTAAAATTTTAATTTTACAAAAAAATTAAAAATTATAAATTTATTTAAGTAAAAAGATCAGCCAATATTTATAAACTAACGTCTAATACAAAAGATCACAATAATTTCATTTATTACGATTCACACTTAATTTAACTTTGAATTCAAATATTGATTCACAATAAGAAGGTACTTAGGTAATTTAAAATATTAAAATTCATTTGTTACCTCTGCTTTCCCGAAGAATAAAAATATTTATGCGCAAATATATTCAGATTCTTCTGAATTTAATAATTTTAAAAATTGTTAATGTGTTATTTCTTTTAATAAAAAAAAATGTGTTTAAAGTTTGAAGTGTTCTGATTGTAACAAAGTCTGTTTCAATTGTTTGTTCTAGATTTTTAAGTTTTTGAATATATGTACTTACATGCGCCTCTCACGTTCTAAGAATTTAACTTCTTTTAACTATTCTATTGACGGATGTTCGCTAGAGAGACTCTCCATGTCTAAGGATCTTGGTGTCTGGCTAAATAGCCACTATTCCTTCGACAACCACATTGACGCACTCGTCCGCAAAGCTAACTCCACCCTTGGCTTTGTAAAACACTGGTCCAAGGAATTCAACGACCCTTATGTCACCAAGACTCTCTGCTGCACTTTTGTTAGACCAATTCTCGAGTACGCCAGTCCGGTCTGATCCCCGTCATGTAGGACTCTGGTATTGAGACTGTTCAGAGGAGATTTCTTAGGTTCTCCCTGAGGGGCCTGCCCTGGACCAATCCTCTTGTTCTGCCCCCTTATGAGGACCGTCTCAATCTTCTCTCGCTGCAGACTCTTGAGCAGTTCCGCTCTACCGCCCGTGTAGTCTTTGCTCTTGATTGCATGCAGGGCAGGATTAACTCCCACGAAGTCGTTTCATCATTTAATATTGCTGTCCCCGCTCGTTCGCTGAGAGGACACTTTTTCTTCCACGTCCCATTTCATCGCACGAATTATGGCATGTCCCAACCTATTACGTCAATGTCGCGCGCTTTTAATTGTCTCTATCATGATATTTTAATTATTCAAGGGACAAGTTGAAACATCAGCTTCGTTGCGGTTGACATTTTTTGACGAACGTTATTTTATTCACCGTTTTGTAATTTTTGCTCACTTTTGATGCTGCGAACGTTCGATTTTTATAATTTTTGACTCTCTATTGTAGTAATCAGACATTCGATGAAATTTGAATAAATAAATAAGTAAATAAATGAAAATGGCAATTTCAATTCCCAAATTTGAACTTGGCCCTTCGTTCTGCCGATTCTTTCTTCTTTCTTGTCTTGTGGCTTTTGTCAGAAAAAACCCTCGAATGTCGAATTCGCGTCCTGGAGCTAGTCGTATTTAGAGTGGTACCATTTAGCAGGTGGGTTGCTGGAGCCTTCACCTAGCCATGTTGGGTTGGCTATGCAAATTATTAACACGAAATCTTCATTATTATGAAATTCGATGCCTGAAGTTGGTTTAGGAGATCTCGTGTGAATTGGGAATTGTTTTTTCTATACTTGGTTGGTGTTGAATTACTTTAGCACCAATTAATTTCAGAACGCGTAGTAGGTACTGTTTTTTTTTTCCTGAGAAAGGAAACAAGATAGAGAAGCCTTTTCTCAGAAAAAATTTCGATTTTCTCATACAAAAAAGACGGCAGAACAAGGGGCGGACAAATGTTGGGTGTCAAAATTGCTATTTTCGAAGTGTAACGAGGTCTCTCTCGCATGTTTGTTGCCACTGCTCCGCGAATAATAAATTTAAAGCTTATTTGTTTAAATTGTAGATTGGTGCTGAACCTTGTTATAAAAAAAAGCAATATCTTTTTTTGAACAACAGCAACAAACAAAAATTTTAAAAGCTACAATAATAGAAAAAATGAAATAAACTTATAATAATACTGTAATAATAAATCATATCTATGCAGATTAAGAATTTGCCAAAGAAAATGTTTCGTTTGTTTTTCGCCATGTTTTTGAAAAATCCAAATACATAATCCTTTTTCAAACATTATTAGAAACCAACGGGCTGTCATATGAGCTAGCAAAATCAGTCAAATCAAACTTGAATCGTAATATAAATATATAAGATACTATTAATCTATAGCAAAGTATCTTAAAGCAAAAAGTATTTCAATGAACGCGCGCCTGTTCTGATCTTTATTTTCTATTCATTTTAAAATAATCGATTTATAAAAAAGAGTAAATTTTATTACAGTTTTGTACACTTTTTAGTCCAATTTTTCTAGAAAACATAACATCATTGAATATTTCGGATTCGTAATCTTTGGAAAAAAAATCTTATAAAAATTACCTATTCCTTACTCCAATACAAAATCGATGTTACGCACTCTTGCACTAATTGTAATGCTAATAACAACTTAAAATTAATTGTTATGATAATTTCAAAGACAATTTAGGTAAAGTGGCGTTATACTAGTCATGTTGATTGGATTATTTCTATTAGGTAACATCCCAAGAAGCATATCAATATTTTTACAAAGTTAATGTGCATAATTTTTTTTGGATTCATAATTTTTCCATATGGTTACATGATGGCAAGTACTTCGAAATATATTGAATTTTAAACTGTTACATATTTACTTGCCTTATTAAAGTTAAACATTGTTTAACATGTTTGTAGTTATTTCAATAGTAGAAAAAAATATAAAGCGCTTTGTCAAGATAATAAAATCTATTTATTAAAATGAAAGTAAAAACTTAAATTCCTTATGTTTTATTTGTTATTTTGTTGTTGTGCTGCTACATTTGGTGCCTTATAAAATGTATGAACAAATTCTGCTAAGCTGTACACAGTTCCTGGCCCTTTTCCGGTAGTCATACATATGAAGTCACCTAAGCTGTGCACACTAGCTGAAATAAAAGGAATTTAAATTAATGATATGGATTTCTAAGCTTCAACTAGTATTTTAAATTCGAGAACTAAATTCTAATAATTCAGTAATTTTAGAGATATGTACATTTATTTATTTGTATATGATGATAAACAACACGGTTTCACGCATGGAAAATCTCGTATCATAGGGTACAATACGGCTTCATTCTAAAGGTGCGTGTACACTTGCAAACAATATTGCGCAAGTTGATTTCGGCAAGTGAATTTGCAAGTGTACACGCACCTGCAAGATGCTTGCGCAAGACTCTGGCAACATTGCGGAAAGTTTTTGCGGGAGAATTTCTTGCGAGTGTGGACAATGAAGTTCTTGCTTGCGCAATAGTATTGCAGGCTTTGAATCAAGTTGAAAATTATTTCAGTCTTGCGCAACATGGACGGTAAGAAGCAATGGAGTAAGGACGAAGTAAAAAAACTTATTGTGATGTATGAAAGTTTTCCCGTTTTATGGGATGTGAAATGTGACATTTTCAAAGATAGAATTAATAATTAATTTAATAGATATTCGAAATTCTCTTGAGACATCCTCATACAATTTTTTAACGAATTAGGATCTTCACTTTTCAACTCTTTGAATAAAAGTTGGTGGAATCCTTATTCTTGCCGGCGGCTAATCCAGTTTCTGACCCATTCTTTTCGCTTGCGAGATTTAATTTTCATTTTTTTCTTTAATAAAGTAGCCACAACTATAGCAGCAGCACATCTTATCTGTTGGCAAGACATTTTTAAAATGAAATGACTAAATGAAACTTCGAAAGATTGCTGCACAACTTTTACGTGTGTACATAGCTGCAAGAACTTGCGGCAAGTAATGTTGCACTAGATTCGAAAAGCGTTTGCAGCAAACAATTTTGCGCAACTTTTCATTTAAGTGGAGACACAACTGCAACTATTTGCAGCAATATGTGCACGATGATATTGCGGAATCCCTCGTATAAAATTTACAAAATAAATTTATGAAGTATGCTGTGACATTGTTTGTTTCTTTACGATTTTTATATTTAATAAAAATTGTTAGATTCAAAATATAAATATTAGTGTGTATGTGTATGTACATATATTACTTTAAAGTTCTCGGAATGAGTCCGCCAATTTTGTACTAGTTTCTAAAGCATGATTTCGCACAAGGCATTTTCTATGTAGAAACCTATCTACCGTGTTATAGGAGGGAATTGTAGGTAACCCTATATACATACATATGTAAATTATTCTTCCTGCAAAAACTCCATGTGAGTGTTTAGTACCCTTCTAGTAGTCTCGTCTATAAGTTTCATCTTTTTTATATGATTAATATACATGTATGTACATACATACAGTGAGCGAAATTTATTTAGACGCACTTAAAATTTTTTTACTATTACTGCAAAAATTAAGTAAAATATTCAGTAACGTTGTATGCCACTGTAAATTGTTATCGGGCATGACCACGTGTTTGTTTACAAGAGGCGAGAGTTCGTTAGAGTTAGTTACAAGAAAACTACGTACCAACATTAAGTTGCACTTTTAATGCGAAATTTACTTAAACGCACGTGCATTTTTTTTACTTTTTAAGTGTATAAGAAAGGTAATTATGGAATATAATTTTTTAGTCTTAAAACATATTAAGTATTGTTCTTTTTTCTTTTCATTTAAAGTAAAAATCACGAAATGGCCAAAGGAAGTATTGAAATATTGAAGGAAAAAATAAAAATTCGAATTTTGATGGAAAGAAGGGAAAGCAATAGGCAAGTAGGACATGTTAAGACATGAACTAAGCCTATCCAGGACCGTTTAAATTAAATTTTTTTTCGTCCGAAAAAATGATGGTCTTCCATTCTTCGGTCCAGCTCACGCACATGCATTTAAGTAAATTTCCCATTAAAAGTGCAACTTAATGTTGGTTTCGCTACATAGTTTTCTTATAATTGACTCTAGCGAACTCTCGCCTCTTGTAAACAAACACATGGTCGTGCCCGATAAAAATATGCAATGGCCTGCAATGTTACTAAATATTTAATTTAATTTCTTCTTTAATAGTTAAAAAATTGTAAGTGCGTCTAAATAAATTTCGCTCACTGTATGTAAATGTATATGGACTTTAAGATTCTCTTTAACGATTACTGAAGATTAAGTCGGTGCGATATAATTTATTATATTACCTTGCTATTTACTTATATATTTTAATATCATCAAACAATTTTGACGTATCTGAATACTTCTCTGTAAAAAAAATGAAAAATTTCTCTGTTACTTACAACTTGTTTGGATTGGGGGATAAGACGGGGGTGGTTTAATCCAACTACTATCAGGTCTTCGCATATGTCTGCGATCTGATGCAAATTCAGTTAGGTATATCTCCGCTTGTATTACTCTAAAAAATCTTGGAAAGAAAAGATAAATTATCATTAAAAATATGTTTTATTGTATTGCTACATCACGCTCACCTATGATGCTCTGGTCTTAATGCTAAATCTGAACGAAATGTTTCTGTTACATACTTATGAAAATATGTTGGAAAAGGTAGCGTGGTATCTAAATCGAAGACTAAACATCGATTTTGAGTAGGATTGTGCATAAAAAATACATGGTAGTCCTGAAAAGTGTGGAAATATAAATTAATATTTTTATAAAATATCATTAATTTAACCGCACTAAATTGTTTTTATAAATGAAAGCTATAAAGCTAGGTTGACAAAAAATATAACCCTTAGCTGCCACATTTCTGCACAATCACATAACTGCCACACTGGGCGTCTGGTACCCTAAATTACTAAAATGCTTACTATGAGTAAGCTATTGATTATTTTAATTTAAAAAAGGCAGGCACTAGTTGTTCGCCCGCGTGACAAATGAATATGAACGAAATATTCTTTCAATTAATCTGTTTTGAGTCTGAATCCTAAGAAAATAACCCGCTTGAATATTGTTTTTATGAATGTATATTTTCATGCTGAAAATGTCGATGAAAGAAGATTAGTTGTTTTAATTTCCTTGTGTTCTATTAGCACATTGTAATTAGTTCAACGTTCTGTATATTTCTGATCTTGCTATCTTTTGCCAGGACGGAGAGAATTTGTGGGCTTATACGCGTGAGCACGCCACACAAAGTTTTTCTAGGTATCGCCTGTCACTTTAATGCCCGATTTCACAGTGCGCACTTAGGTTCTCACTTAGCTAAGCGCACGGCGGAACTTAAGTGACGACTTAAGTATTTTCGGTTTCACAGTGCTATTTTATTTCACGCAGTGAGAACTAAGTATTTTACTCTTTTATGTAGGACACTGTGTGTTTGTTTCAGGAGAGGCCCTCTCATGAGAAACGAATTATTTTGACGTTATAATTTAAAGTCAAAGGTAAGTAAAATGAATTTATGAAAATTTGAGAAGTTTTATATAATCAATATTCAATATATTTTAAGGTAGGGAATCTTTTAATGTGTGTAACTCTATCAATGATTTCATACCATTCTTCATCACTGAAATCAATTAAATCTTCCGTATCGATATTCCTTTTTTTAAAAAAAATACCAATTTTTAAAAACAACAATTTTCCACACGAAATGTCAAAAATTTCTCTAGGCGAGACTTAAGTGGCCAATTTTGGCGACTTAAATATCTTTGAAGATAAAGCCTTTAAAGGCTTTATCTTCAAAGTTAAGTATAGCGACCACTTAAGTAGTAATTTACACTTAATTTCGCACTGTGAAACTGAAAAATGATTAAACGGGGACTTAAGACGATCAGAACTTAAGTTCGCACTGTGAAATCGGGTATAAGTGTTCATCCTTCGCCTTATTTATTGCAAAACATATCCAACAATAAATTATTTTTTAGGAAATCGAAAAATGTTGTAATAAATAAATTTTTTCTCTTCGTCTTATTCAAAACAGAAAACGAAGCTTTTCAGGAAATTCATTCAAAATACCTCTCAAATCAGATCAGAATGATGAGAAGGTAAAAGCCCAACCATAATCGACACAAATTAACATAAGTGACGTCACTTAAGTGGTGCGATTTTAGCTTAAGCTTATAAACGTACCCATAATTGACATGACATAACATGAGATTTTTCTTTCAACTTTCATTAAACATACATAGGTATGTACATATCTCTTACGATTGAAACCGTACCCGACATAAGGACTTTCAAATTAATTTCGTTTGCCTTTGATAAAAAATGGAACATGTTAACATTTGACATTCGCTAAGTTTCTTGTGTTAAGTCATGTCGATTATGGTTGGGCCTTAAATAGGTACTTATAAGTATTTTTATTTCAATTTTTGGGTCAACTGCAATCGCTGTCGCAGACTGACATGAAGTTGGCGGCAATTCTTACAAACTGCCTTCTGACTGAAAATTTTCCTTTTACAAATTGCCTATTGACTAAAGATTTTTACATACTACACAAATTGTTGCTTGTCTTAGCATGAAAAAGGTATTTGTTTTAAATCTATTCCACAAATGCGTGTTTCTTTGCACATGAAAAAATTTTGAAATGCAACCAACTTCAGGCAGCGACAGCGATTGCAGTCTTACCCAATTTTTTTTGTATTAGCAGCATGCGCGTTATCTCAACGGAGAATGCCTCTAATAGAAGAAAAAGGTTTTTCTCCCTGGAGGAAAGGTGTTTGTTGAGGTTAAATAAATTTTCTAAATGTTGGTCGACAATTTCCGAAATTTCAAATTGAAATGTTTCGAAAACTATTTACGACCGTCACTTTTAAGTTAATTTTTTTTGTATTTTATTTTGTGCTGTACTATAACTAAATAAATAACAAATAATCGGAATCCGTGATAAAACCTTTAACAAAATTTAAGGGATTACATCCAGCAAATGTCAAAAATTTATTTAGTTTTGTTATTGCATATTTTAATATAATAAACTATTAGGAATATTTTGGCGCAAGGCCAAAAATTCAAAAACGCTATATATTTGCCGGCCACACACGGGACGGTTTTTGGCGTACAAGCACGCGCACAAACATAAGATTGATCGTGTGTGGGCAACTTGGCGTACAAACTTAAAACCGTCCCAAATATTTCTCGCCTTAGATTTTGCCATGGTTTTATTTTTTTATCATCTGTCAAGATAAATTGCTCCGACATTAGATTGTGGAGTCGCGATTTCGTTCTTTAAATATGTTATATCGCTTTAGAAATGAAAACCAACACCGTTTGTGGGAAAAATGGCGTACAAACAAAGTTTGTCATAAATATTGGCACAAGTTTGTACGCCAAAAACCGTCCCGTGTGTGGTTGGCTATTCACTGCGCTTTTTTAATGTACTATATACATACATAGGTTTTAGTACGTTTTCTCCCCATGCAAATCTGAAAACTCAAGTTTTATCTGGGTTTCTATCCACATTGCCACATTCCAAAAAGTGCAAAGGCCCAAAATTTCCCCATAACCTGGATAGAAACTCAGATAAAACCTGGGTTTTCAGATTTGCATGCGGAGAAAACGTACTAAAATCTATGTAGTTCATAAGCCATTTTTTAAGTGGCTAACTGGATAATTTCCTAAAGGTGGCATAATTAGAGAATTGGCATCTGCAGGTGTCAGCTTTACAGTGTTGAAAAACTGGATAACAAGATCCATGGACTCAATCCATGGTCAGAGATGTGGATGCATATCAACCTGTAAATTCACTAAATGGTTCATTAGTCGTCTAGACAACAACAATGCCAAACTTTTACTTAGCTTAGGCAGAAAGGATTGCATCGCTGGTAGGGACGGTCACGGGACATAACACATGCGGTAAGCATTTGAACACCCGAGGGATTATCAGCGACCCAACGTGTCCTTCGTGCGGGGAAGACGTGGACAGTACAGAGCACTTCCTCTGTAACTGTCCGGCCTTCTCCCGTGCGCGCATGACGGCGTTTGGCGCTGATGTAAATATGTAATGAGAATGGAAGACTTCAATTCTCAATCTCTATCTGATATTCTAAGCTTCGTTAAGATTACTAAAAAATTCGGATAGGCTAGGCCCTAGGGGATGAGTGCAATGGACAGTAGTCTGAGTGCTCGAGGCTATAGCCTCCCCTTGCACTCAATAATAATAATAATAATGTAGTTCATTAAAAAACGCAGTTATTAATCCAGATTAACTGGGAATTTTGTTGAGACAAAGTTTGCAAAAGCGGTCATACTAAATATTCATTAATTTAAATTTGTAGTTAATAACAAATTACTGAATGTTTATTGGTAATTTTGTGGCTAAATCAATTTCGCTCATTTATATAATAAAATATATAAAAAAAATTATTACTTCAATATAATGTTATAATGTGAGCACCAAATTTACATTTATGAGAGAGTAATTAGTTGTAATAATAACAGTAATTCTATTTAAACAATTATAACATTTAATATTTTTAAAATACGCATGCACAGTAATGTGACTTAACATTAAATAATATTTATAATCGAGCGTTCAATTTTGAATTAGCATACAAATGGCAGCAGGATCGAAATATAAAGAATTAAAAAGTTATAATAACAAATATAATAAGAAACTTGGCAAATTTCTTTAAAATATAAATTATTTTACCCAAATAACAACTTGATCGTCTCCTCGGCCAGCTTTTTGCCTCCATAAGGGGACTGTTCGTCCCTCATTCGACACAAAAACTGCATAACATTTCGACAATTCTTCGGGGCGCGTCTTTTTAACCTGCTCGCATAACTTCCACACATTTTCTTCGCTATATAAAAAGAACAGTTTAATATTAAAAACAAAATGAAAAATTAACACCAAGGTTCTTACTTTAAGTGTGGGATACAAGCCTAATTAAACAGTGTACTAAAAAAGGATGTGCTCACACACAGAGAAACTTGATATGGTGTACATATTTAAATGAATAACGTATTCTTGATAATATTTTGGTTACTTTTAATGTTATGTACCTTAAAATTAAAAAAAAAATGTACTCCCAAGAACTCGTCAAAGAATTTTTAATGTAGAATGCTAAGCTTCGGCATAGTAGAGGAGACTGGGACTGTTTGTGACAGGGGTAGGTTGTTACAGCGGCAATGGTGGCTATACAAAGAAAGTAACAGGAACATTTGAAAGAGAAAAATTACCACGGTATGATCGGCTAGCCACTTGCCATCCGCCAGTGCCGCTAATGCATTTGTGTGAGGAGCCCTAGCAATGAAATTGGCAATTCCTAATTGACTGTTTATGAATTTCAACGATGTACCAACCAAACAATAAATTTCAAATATTTTACGTGATACATAAGGTCTGTTCGTTGACAAAACCGTTAAAAAAAACCCGTGGCGCCAGGTTTTGCCACACGGCGCCACACGGGCCCACACGGCACCCCGAGAACTGTCAAAACAAAACTCGGGGTTCCGTGTGGCGCCGTGTGGCAAAATCTGGCGCCACGGATTTTGGTGTCTCAACGAACGCAAATTCGTTATTACGGGGCAAAAAAGGGCGAAAAAGAAGAAGAAGAGTAGAATTGTCAGTTGTGTTGCAATTTTGCGCCAAGTGAGTTGGAGAATAATAATAACAGAATTCACGAAAAAGCAAAGCGCCTCTTCTCATTTTAATCTTAGGTGAAAATTCATAACCGAGATTTATTTTTATAATTTACTGCATTTATTTAATACTAATTATCAAGTTTTACAATTATTTTCATAGTTGATGAGCATTTTTCATTCATACTTCATAATTTATTTGAAAATTTGTCTGATAAATCAATAAATGTTCAATTCAGTTCAAATTTAAACTCAAAAGCGACCAGCCGTTAAATTTGCCCGAGCCAGCCCGAGCATAAATCTCGGGGTAAAATCTGGCGCCGCACGGCGCCAGAAAGTGGTTGTCAAATTGTCAACGAACGCTTTCATGGCAAAATCTGGCGCCACACGGCGCCAGATTGTTCCACGCGGCGCCAGAAAGTGGCTGTCAAAAATGTCAACGAACGCGTTTATGGCAACTTCTGGCGCCAGACGGCGCCACACGGCGCTTGCTGGGACTTCGTGGCTTGTCAACGAACAGACCTATATATTCACACTAGTTGCTGCACGCGACCTCGTTCGCGTGGACAACTAAATATGAACGAACTATTCTTTCAATACTTTGTGAAAATATGAATCTTTTTTAATTCTGAATCTTCAGAAAACAGTTGAATGGGTTTGAACTGAACAGATTTATTTACAGATTGCTTGGCTTCCTCCGCGTAAATATCGTTCTTAAGAATGCCTTTTTTCCTTCGTTCTATTAACACATTGTAACTAGTTCAACACTGTTCTTTACACTACATTTCTAATCTTGCTTTCTTTTGGCAGAACGTAGAGGATTTGTGGGTTTGAGGATGCTCATGTTAAAAACATGGTTTTTCTAGTCACACGACTGCCACTTTAAGTGCTTCACCACAGAATAAAGACTAATCAGAAATTCCATCTAGAACAAAAAATTGGTCGCTGCTTCAGGCTACAGATTTTTAATACATCAAATCCCACTGCAGAAGAACTGATGAACAAGGGCGACCCGACGCTAGCGAGCGAACGCCGCGACTTATTTACTTGTGCGCATGCCTTATGTAGTTATAACATACATTAGCGTTTGAGCGTTAGCGAACATAGCGAGCTGAGGGAAACATTTTTCACCGGAATTTGCGCCCTAATCTTTATCAAGGTTAAAAATATATTGGAAATTTTTTAATGATGTAGTCATATAATTCGAAATACGTAGTTCAGTGGATAATAGAAATTATCAAATATTTATGAGAAAAATTGTTCGGATAAAACAATCTTAGCTAATACGAAATCTGTATAATATTTTTTTTCCGATATATTTAACAATTAATATAAACAAATATTTTAATATTATTAAAATTGCTTACATTTGTTATGTTTTAAATTTTACGGACGCAACATCACAAATGTAGCAAATGTCATCATGGAGACAAAGACAGGTAACACCCTAGACAGACAGCACACGTAAATTACTAATTAGAACTAATTAGTAATTTAGACGTTGTGTGTCATGGGCTCATTTAGCTAACATATAGAAATTGACCATTTCCTGTTTCAAATGGCGCACCCTTTTGACCTCAGATCAAAGAGTAAAGGATAGGACATTAGAAAATTTAGGTGAAGCAATTCCCGTGTTGTGTTAGTAACTTTACAAACTAGATACATAGATGTCCAGTCGCATGTAAAATTTTGCGCCACAGAAAATCAAAATCACACGTCTGAAGTAAACCCAAAGACTATAGAGCCTACAAAGATTGTCCACTCCGGCAATTATCTCCTTATCTCTTTGTGACCTTGGTACCGTTATTCCACCCAACATGCCACAATTTATCATACATTAACTAAAAACTCAATATAAAAGAATCACCCTGTCCTGTCAAGCGAATCGCGCTCTAGCCTCTAGCTGGCCTCACCATACAATGGCATTTGCTTCCCGTGCAAAACAAGCCCGCCTAAAAAAACCTGTGGTGAAAAAAACGTAAACAAAACTAATCTGTGTACGCCTTCAATGTTTGAGTCAGCCATTCGATTTCTGACAGTTCCTTTATTAAAAGCACGGTCGGGCCGGCACCAACACAGTGCCAGAAAAAGCAATGCTAAACAAGCCCGCACCGTAATAGGTGAACTCTGGTTTAATTGTGTGTGCGGCAATTTTGGCTGTTGCCGTCCTTATTCTTTATTAGGCAATTTAAATGGGAATCCGGACTTGGAACAAGCAGGGAGAGATTCTCTTTCTTTCTAATGGGTAGATTTTTTGTGCTATTTTTTCCAAAATGGGTTGTGGTGGTGATAACTGCGTCGCAAAAATAGAGTGAACATTCTTTGTAAGTCCATATTCTTTGGTAAAGCTCTACACGGCCGAAGTAAAGCTCTTTTGCGAGCGACGCGAGTTTGCGCTCTTCTCTCTTTGTTTATTCCAAAATGCCAAACACACTCCTTTCAAGTCACACACACCACATTAGTCATCTCGTATAATTCCATGGCTGTGTGAGCTTGCGTGAATGAAATAAACCAACAGAGAAGAGCGCAAACTCGCGTCGCTCGCAAAAGAGCTTTCCTTCGGCTGTGTAGAGCTTTAGGCCCGCGCCCATAGAGTCCGGAATTCGTCCGACTCCGGAAAACGTAAGTTGAACTACATGCTTTCTTATGAGGGTGCACCCATAGAAACGCGCTGCCGCAGTCGCAGCCGAATTCAAAAGTTGAACATTTCTTAACTTTTGATCCGTACTACATGCGGCAAGGAAAGTATCAAAGCTTCATCAACGAGAGTTTCCAAGTTTTGAAAACATTTTGAAAAATTAAACACTGGACTGCTGGTCCCGAGATATAACAGAAATCGGTTCGTGACAATTTAATTATTTGTTATTTAGTTGTGCTTAAACATAATTGTGAGGGTTTTTTTAGCATTTTAATTTGCGTGGTTTGCTTAAAAGGTTTGGGCCTATTATATGTCAATGGTTCCAATAGATTACATCACCTGCCCCTTCGCAGTGCCAGCCAAAATTTTACGCCTGTACTGAATGATGTCTATGTGTGAGTATATCTCTCACACATCTTTGAAATGGCTTCACGTTTTTCGGCTGGTTTCCACTCCATATTCGTTCGTTCCTCCGAGGTTCCCCCTTGGTTTTTTGTTTTACAACACTCCACTGACATATAGAAGTGAACCAATCGTCCCATACATGGAGGAACAAACGAAAACGGAGAAGCTGTATCCATAGTAAAATTTTAAGCATTTCTTTATTTGTGTTAGAGGGATTGGAATGTGTAAGTTTTCCTCATTGCAGTGGGTAAAAAATGCATTTTTGAAGGGGGCACTTTAATTTTTAGAGTGCTATATTTAATGACATTCACTTAAGAACATTCATAAAATATAAAATAACACTCCAACTTTCCTGGAAAATGTTTTTCCATTGGCATATCGCCGATTGTTTTTACAGCAGCACCCCGCGCACTTCATACTCAAAATTGCCTTTAATAATGAAAGTAAATTAAACCTTTGCTTGCACTTTAGAAAATAACATACATACAATAAACGTACTATATAATCCTTATTGACTGTATACTCGGTTTAAAACCTTAATTTTGGCACAGAAAACACTCGACCAACAAGGCGAAATCAAATTAAGGTGCCCGTTTTGCCGCGTTCCCACAACCAAAAGTGCTTTTCACACGCACAGGGTTTTTACACGACATAGCCTCTCTGTTTTCGTTTGTTCCTGCATGGTCCCATACAAAATGCCTAGATATACCGAAATGGTGCACATTCTCGTTCCCTCTTGCTCACACTATTAACGGATTTTGAGCAGTCAGCTGTGGGTTTGAATTGTTGTCAAATGCATTTTCGGGGCATTAGTATGCTTTAATTGCTTAAATTCATCAAGTAATTAATTACACTAAAAATTATTAAATAGTTCCTTTCGTATCTTAAGTTCCTTTAAAGGAATGCAAACATGAAATTACCCCTTTGTAAGATACAACTGAATTTTACACAATTTCTAAGTTTTCGGCAGAAATTGTGTTATTAAATTATGAAAAGTAGTCTTATAGTATCCTATATTACAAATTCTTTTTAATTTATGTCTGATTTACCGACAAAAATAGCACACCAAAAAATCACAAAAAACCTGAGCGGTGTAATATGGCGAATTATTTCGGAATTAAGTGCATTTCTGTCCGTTTAATGTAACTAAATTAAGTGGGGATACAGCAAAAACACGAAAGTGCTCTAATTATTACTTTTGAGTTCTTAAAACAGTTGTTTAGTGAAATAAACCGCATATCCAGAAGAGAGCATTTCAAAGTTTTGCTGAGAATTTTTTAAATATCTTATTCCAGGAACTTCTCGCTGCGAAATTATTTGAGATTTAAAGCAAAAATTAGGGGAATTAGATTTTAGCGTATAGGCTCCAAATAAAAATAAATATAATGTTTGGCTTAATTTGACGACACAGACACTGCTCAGCTTTCAATGACATTGAGCAGGTGCATTCCGTTCGCCCTTAACCCCGTGTCTCCACTGGCAATTTTTGCCTTAACATTTCCTAACATCTTGTCTATTAACGCCATATTGAACATTTGATATGCCCTGTCTCCACTGGTAATTTCTGTCTTAACATTTCTGTCATGTTGCCTTTCAGCGCCATTTAAATTCCTGAGCTATTTTCTCCAATGCAAATTTGTTTAAATCAGTCTGTTTATAATTTTAAGCTTACTAGTCCACAAACAGTCTCTGTACCTGAAAAAAATAATCATTTTCATAACATCTTGTCTCTAAAAACTCGCAACGGCCATTTTGGAAATTCACAAAGTGACAGATGAAGACATTTCTGCTAACATATCTGTCTGGAAAAATGTCTTAACATTTCTGTCTTAACCCCGTGTCTCCACCGGCAATTTCTGTCTTAACATCTTGCCTATCAGAGCCATCTTGGACATTTGATATGCCCTTTCTCCACTGGCAATTTCTGTCTTAACATTTCTGTCATGTTGCCTTTCAGGGCCATTTAAATTCCTGAGCTATTTTCTCCAATGCAATTTTGTTTAAATCAGTCTTTTTATAATTTTGAGCTTACTAGTCCACAAACAGTCTCTGTACCTGAAAAAAATAATCATTTTCATAACATTTTGTCTCGAAAAACTCGCAGCGGCCATTTTGGAAATTCACAAAGTGACAGTTGAAGACATTTCTGTTAACATTTCTGTCTGGAAAAATGTCTTAACATTTCTGTCTTAACAGATTTTCTGTTACAACATTTTGGTCTCCATTAGACTTTTTTTCTGTTAAGACAGAAATGTTAAGACAAAAATTTACAGTGGAGAGCCCGGGTAACAGATTTTCTGTTTTCTGTTCTGTTAAGACAGAAATTGCCAGTGGAGACCCCGGGTAAACGGAAGGATCTGAAGATATTTTGGTGCGCTCGATTATAGTTTCCGAAATATGTATTCCACTTTTAAATTTTGTAAAAAATGTCAAAATTAAAGTTGAATATTCTTGTCCGAAAATTCTTATTAACCCGCACAATTTCATTAAAATTCTATAAAGGACGATCGCGCACTGTACATTCTTACTTTATTGTCACTGAAAATACACTTTACAACCTGAAAAAGAACAAATATTTAGTTTAAAAATAAATCATCTTACCTGCCTTTGTCTCCATGATGACATTTGCTAGATTTGTAATGTTGCGTCCGTAAAATTTAAAACATTACAAATGTAAACAATTTTAATAATAATCAAATTTTGTTTTCTTGATCTTCTCCACAAATGCGTGCTTGTCTACGAGAGAAACAGGCATTTTTTTGTATAATCTACTCTACAAATGCGTGCTTGACTACGAGCGAAAAAAAGGTTTTTTTTTGTATGGTCTACTCCACAAATGCGTGCTTGTCTACGAGCGAAAAAAGTAATTTTTGCGAAAAAACATATTGTTTTTTAATGTGATTTACTCTTAAAATGCGTACACGTACAGAGTTTTACACGATACAGCATTTCCTTACGCTTTATCTCACGTAAAGGGTTTTAAACAGTACAGTACACAGTAATAATACAGCATTTAGAAAATGCTTGCTTGATCTTCAAAGAAAAAAAAGATTATAGTTCAGTGGATAATAGAAATTATCAAATATTTATGAGAAAAATTGTTCGGATAAAACAATGTTAGCTAATACGAAATCTGTATAATATTTTTTTTCCGATATATTTAACAATTAATATAAACAAATATTTTAATATTATTAAAATTGTTTACATTTGTAATGTTTTAAATTTTTCGGACGCAACATTACAAATGTAGCAAATGTCATCATGGAGAAAAAGCAGGTGAGATGATTTATTTTTAAACTAAATACTTGTTCTTTTTCAGGTTGTAAAGTGTATTTTCAGTGACAATAAAGTATGAATGTGCAGTGCGCGAGGATTTTAATGAACTTGTGCGGGTGAAGAAGAATTTTCACGCAAGAATATTCAACTTTTAATTTTGACATTTTGTACAGAATTAGAAGTGGAATATTCCGGAAACTATAGCCGAGCGCACCAAAAATCTTCAGATCTTTCCGTTTAAGGGCGAACGGAATGCACCGGCTCAATTTCATTGAAAGCCGAGCAGTGTCCATGTCGTCAAAATGTTCCAGTGCGCCCTGTGGTGGTCTTTGGCGCACCAGGTTTTTTTTTAACGAATTTCAGACAAAATAACAATATGACAGTTGTCAACGTGCGTACAAAATATTTTTGTATAATTCTTTTAGACGTTGAATTGTATTCACATATACATAAAATTTGTAACAATGTGTAATATAAGGTTCTTACCAATAACATGAAACATATGAGCACTCCGATATTTTTGGGAAAAGGATAAAGTTCTCCGTGGACATGATTTCCAGTACAAAATCACGAGGGTTCTCCGAGACAATCTGCTTACCTATGTCCCAATGCGTTTTATAATTATATTAACTATGTCAGAGAACTCTCGCTTCCTTTTATATCACAAAATTTTGAGAAATGTAAAGCGCCAAGGACGACACGACACAGCAGCAAAGTGAACTCACGCACGAGTCATCCAAAGTCATTGAAATCCTCTAATTATTATGAGATATGCTTTTAATACATTTCCTTTTGAAAGTCAATTAAAAATGAATTTTCCTAAAACACTGATTTCGCGCACTTTATGCTTCAATAACTATTTGATTTTAATGACAGCAAATGTGCTAGACGTATTACTTGAAAGAACCTCACTTTTTGCGACTACTCTACACTACAGAGCACAAAGCATAGCGGATACCTTGTTCTCGAATTCTCTGCGAAGAGAAGACAGTTTGGATGGAGTTTGTGTATGGTAAAGGATCTAGGAATGGGATCAGGTCACAGACAGCACCAACCAAGTTGTTTATTTTGCTTTGAGTGATTCTTATTTCATGACGTTTCGCTATGTCGTGGCGCGGAGCAACCACACAACACACAACCCGCAGTAGACCAGAACAGCAGTTCTTATCTGATGTTTTTAAAGGAGAACAAGAGGCAGAGAAGTCTCACCAAACACCAGTCACTATTCGTCTGCAAGGCACGGGATGGGAGCGGTGTTAAATTTCTTGGTACGTACCGTACGCAACGCTACACTCAATATAAATTCCAATAGAGTGCAATTATGCGCAACTGGTCTGCTGCAGTGTCCCTCTCTACAATGTACCATGGTGTGGATTCTTTTTTAAAGCTCGACCCAACCAAAGCTTTCGCTGAATTTACACAAACTTTCAAGGGATGAACAAATTTTATTAGAAACTGCTAAAACAAGTACATATTTTATTTCTTTATAATGGACTTGAATGTTCCATTGTTTTAATACATTTTGCACATACACATGTTGCAAAATAAGAACATAATAATTTAATTTTTATAATATCTTTGCGTACTGATACATAATCGTAATAAAAGTAATAGAAGTAAAATTAGTAGATTACATACATATCTTTATAAATGTTCTCATGAAACTGTTACAATGATATTACTATAATTATTTACCCAGTCCTAACCACATGTAATTAGGGTCCAGAAAATTTGATCCATGGTAACCTTCTGGATTCGTAGAGACGAGAGCTCTAATCCTTTGGGATGGCCGATAGGTACGAATGGCATGCAGAAAGGCAGCTGTTCCAGCAGGCTTTGCTTCCATATTTTCTACACTTAGTTCTTTTTTTAAACTTGAAACAGGATGATTACCGCTTAAAAGGTGTTCTTCATCTTCAGTTAACTTTCCCTTTTCTAAAATCTCAATATTGCTTTTAAGAGAGTCGAAAAAGTCCCCAAGATTAGTCATGGCTCCTGTAAATATATACATTTTTCAAAATATATTTATATTTGCTAGATTCTTCCTATAAGCTTTTTTGTTAACAACTCTTAAATAGCACATGTTTTGAAATTCTGGCTTATTGTTTATCAGTGCAATCTGTGTTAAAATAGCAGGCTTAAAAACTGAAATTTGAGTTAAAAAAACAAAATTTAGCAAACATTTCTTTTCTTAAATTTATACTTTTCCCAGGACTCAATCAGGCCAATTCTGATTTTGATCAAAGCCTTTGAAGATAAAGCCATTCCAGTTTGATCCTTAGAACCTGAATATAAAGAAGTGCTGAAACGTTCAAATATAGTGTGTGGCGGAGTGTGAAATCAATTTAAAATATTTCGAAACGCGGCAACCTTTGGAATCGTGCGAAGGAAAAACCGGAGACTAAGAAAACAAGTTAGTTCGGTCATTATCTTTGTCAGGGAAAGTTTTCTAACTGAAATTTTAAATAAATCAATAAAAAACTTAAAAATAATAATTTTAACACTCTCCTAAAGCCTTGAATCAGTGCGAAGAAGTGCGCCAATTTATTGCTTGTACCGCGGTTAGAAAGCTTCTCCTAAGTGAAGTGTGGGGGGCGGGTGCCAATAGTCAATGTTGCCTCGTTCGTCGTGGAGCGTGATTCAAATTTTGAGGCTAGTAAAAATTTTGTTCCAAGTAAGTTTTTGGGGTCTGTAAACAGTATTTAAAATATGGGACGATATTAATTGTTATTATTTATTATTGCTATTGGACTAATCTGATATAATTCATGTTTTTTTTTTGTGATTCATAACCATAGAAATAAGACATAAGGAAGTGCTGAAACGTTCATATATAGTGTATGTGTGCGTACCATTTTTTTGGGGTGCTCAAAGGGTGCTCAGTTGAGCGAGACAAAACTTGAGCAAGCGAGTCAGAAAGAGGAAAAGCTATAGAAGTATTCCTGAATACTGTCGAATTATGCATTTTTGGATTACTTTGATTTATTTCGGGGTGTTCATGCAAAAAGACAGCGTTAAATTTAAATTTTAGAGGGGTACATGCACCAAATATTTTAATGTTATTCTAATATTAAATAAATTACTATTGCAATCCCGAGTAAATTACAAGAAGCCTGATTATAACAGTGTAAGAATAACGACGTAATTTTAAAATACATACAAATTGCCGTTTAGCCTTCTTACAATTTACTTTCTTTTAACGCCTTTACTGATATTTCTAATACTAAAGTGCGAGAACTCACACATAAGGGATTCTGGTACGCTTGACAAGTCTAATCGCACTTCCTTATGTCTTATTTCTATGTTCATAACACACAATGTGAATAAAATTTTTTTTTTTTGTACCTAAGGGTCCCTAAGTTCGAACACTCTGAAAGTCCCCTAATACCGGACAGTTTTACACCAAGTTTGTTTTTATAAGTCATTATTTTTGTGTGCGTTTTTACGTTTCAACATAGGTAAGCCCAAATCGAGAGTGAAATTAAATGAAATATTGAAAAAAGCCATCGATAAGGTGTGCTGATGTTGAGGAGGGCTAAGTTAGCTACATTTGTGATTTTTGCAGGTTGTACAATTAAAGTTTTGTGATTCTATAGAAAATGTTCCTGATTGTGATCAGAGTTTATTAGAATTAAGATTAGTTTTCTTTATCAACATTTTAAGTGTAAAAATGAACGAAAAGTTGGCTGTCCGTCATTAGGGGACATTTTTGAAAACGTCTTTTTTCTATGTTAATTATTCTTTATTATCTACTACATTTAAAGTAACATTTGAGACTGCCGATATATCTGTGTTGATTACGAATATAGTTGAGAGTTTATGAAAGTGAAATAAACAAATTAAACTATTACACTTTTTTTTCTATTTTGTTTATTCCTTAAGTGTCCGGTTCTGGGGGACCTCCCCCTACTGCATTGCATTACACTGTTAAACGGGGAGATTTCCCCGATCGATCGTGCACTGATATTTTACGAAACGGGGAGATCTCCCCGTTTGGTCGGCTAAGTGTTAATATGGAACATCACATTTGGCTTACTTTAATTAATTTTGGGATGCTCTTGCTCATAGACGTCGTCAAATAGAAAATAAAGGGAGCAATTTCATCAAACGACAGTAATATGGCAATTTATGCATATTGCGGGGAAGCCTTCTTCAAAGTACTTTATTTTTACGCCTGTACTGATGTTCCTAGCTTTGAAGATAAAGCATAAGGAAACGCTGTATCGTGTAAAGCGGCGTTTTCAGTGCAGCGTAATTTGCAATTCGTAATTTGCAATTTGTTCTAAATGGCAGCGTAGCGCATGTTCGAAAATTCAGTTTTACGAAATCATATGATTAGCTGTCACTTCACTTTTGCTTTTAAATTGTGATTTTCTAATGTTATACCCGCGACACACCAACTGAAATTTAGAATTTCAAGCGTATTCAATTTTACAATATTAGTATATTGCTTTGAAATTAAAGTCAAATTTTTGTCAAAATCTCTTTTTAACAGATTATTCGCCTAAAACTTTTTTAAGAAATTCAGAGGTAATATGATATAGTTCTGAAATTGAGAACTTTCGAAATTCTAAAATTCGATTGGTGTGTCGCTGGTATTATGAGTGATTTTAATTGTCCTGCTGTGATGGAAAACCAAATTGCAGCTATTATTGCGATTATGCGTATGCAAATATGGTTAATGCAGTTGTAAAGGTCTGCGCCCAATGGGGACCGTCACCGACAACGTCAAAACGTTCATATAGATTATATGGGACCGACATCTGGTTACGCCCAATGACAGACCGACAAAAATCTGTCGGCAAAATAGAATCTATTTTATTTCTGTCGGTGACGGAATGAAAATCCCTTCATATGGCATCACAATTTCCCTATGGGATTCTGCATATTTGTCAGATGTCATTATGTCAAATATGGTAAATATGGTGTTTGTTGTTGACCACTGACATATAGAAATGGACCACTCGATTTGCTGTCTCAAATGGTGCACCCTTTTGACAGTTCTCACCTAAGGAGAGTTCAGCTATAGGGAGCATATATCTGTCTATTTTTTTCACATTAGGCGAGATAGGCGCCTTCAAAAGGCGGCAAATTTAAAAATTATATTTATTTTTATTTGTAGCCTGCAAGCTTTAATCTAATTCCCTTAAATGTAGCATTAAATCTCAAATAATTTCGCAGCGAAAAGTTTCTGGAATAAGACATTTTTCATTGAAAAATTCTCAGCAAAACGTTGAAATGCTCTCTACTGGATATGCGGTTTATATCGCTAAACAACTGTTTTAAGAACTCAAAAGTAATAATTAGAGCACTTTTGCGTTTTTGCTGTAATCCCCACTTAATTTAGTTACATTAAAAGGACATAAATGCAATTAATTCCGAAATAATTCGCTGCATTACGCCGCCCAGGTTTTTTGTGGTTTTTGTGCCATTTTTGTCGGTAAATGAGAAATAAAATAAAAAGAATTTGCAATATGGGATACTAAAAGACTAATTTCCATAATTTAATAACATATTTTCTGCTGAAAATTCAGAAATTGTGTAAAATTCAATTGTATCTTAAAAAGTGGTAATTTCATGTTTGCGTTCCTTTAAAGGGACTTAAGATACAAAAGGAGTTATTTAATAATTTTTGGTGTAATTACTGTATGGATTTATGTAATTAAAACGGACTAAAGCAACAAAATTGCATTTGACAACAATTCAAACCCACAGCTGACTGCTCAAAATCCGTTAATGGTGTGAGCAAGAGGGAACGAGAAAGTGCACCATCTCGATATAGGCATTTTGTATGGGACGAGTAGTCCATTTCTATATGTCAGTGTTGTTGACGCGATGGATGAACAACTGATTGATTTAGTTTAATCTAAAAGGTTTTTGTACAACAAAAAGAGTGTACAATATAAAAATAATAACGCCAAAGTGGAGGCATGGAAGGAAATTGCCGGAAAACTAAATTCTAATTTCTTTGCAAATTTACTCACTTAACAGGCCGATTGCATAGGTGCTCCATCTTGTGTCGAATAGGTGAACTTAAAATTTCGAATTTTTTCGCAGTCGCCAGCGCGAGAGTAGAACTAGAGCCTACTTTTGCGATGGCGCAAGGCGCAAACGTGAAATTTAGAGAGAGACAAAAAATACGAGTCTGGCTTGTGAAGAATGGAGACAGCACAGCGTGAAATTCCAAATTGCAAGTTCCCTTTGGTTCCCTAGAAAGATAGGTACTCAATGAGTAAGCGAGACGAATGCGCTGAACCATCTGCGTCACTATGAAAGGTAACCCAATATTTATCGACGGCGTTAAAAAGGAATTTTCGGATGGGCTTATGCACTAAAGATTATAAAAATTTTCAATTATTGAAAAAAGTGCTATTCAAATAGAAAAAGTGTCAATAATGAGGAAGTGTGTTAATTATTAAATTTCTAATAACAATTGTATAATTTAATTTCTTTTGTTGCCCCACCTAAAGAATATGTTTTTTTCTCGCCGTCACTAGCTGACTAATACAAAAACTGTCTTCACTAACGTTAGTCGGATTTTACTACGCTTCGAGAGCGATATCGCTGTTCCTTAGGCTTTATCTTCAAAGGTTCCTAGTACTTATATTATGAGAACGTGAGTGAAGCTATTTCCCCTCTTCAGAGCTC
Organism: Machimus rusticus; assembly: GCA_951509405.1. NCBI lineage: Eukaryota > Metazoa > Arthropoda > Insecta > Diptera > Asilidae > Machimus > Machimus rusticus. The sequence continues at coordinate 57,818,530 of OX608049.1, forward strand.
GTAGATGAATTCGTTTTTCACATAAGAGTGAAGGAGAAATCGCCGGAGCCTCTTGTCAAAAATGCCTTTACCGCGGCGTGATAGTGGGGAGCTACCGTAGTGACGGCGCGTATAAAAACTGCACAGTGGGGCTGTGATTCATGTTAGCTTAGTGCCCCTTTTTCCTTCTTTCTAATTATTTCGGCGGCACTTTGCACACACACCAAAACGTAAACTAACAAACACAACACGGGAATTGCTTCACCTAAATTTTCTAATGTCCTATCCTTTACTCTTTGATCTGAGATGAGAACACAAGTCTTATCGCACTTCCTTATACCCCTGACACACCGCGGCGAAATTGAGATTTTCGGTTCTGTTTTCAATTTCGACCCACATTTCAACTCAATTTCGTAATGTAAATATCACTGCCCAATTTCGTGCGCAATTGAGAAAAATAGTATGTAAATTTTGTGACAGGTGGCGCGCTTATTAATTAATTCATGCTTCAAAATGTCAAAAATCCGAATTTTTTTGATTTTCTCCTCTTTTTCACATTTCACTTTGTTTTTCTTGAAGAGCTTTGTTTGCAAAATAATAGAAATATTATTTGCCTCATAATTTAAAGAAATTAACATTTTTTTGTAAGTAATCTTAATTTTCTTGAAAATTTTCGAGAAATTTGAAATTTTGAATTTGACAACTGAAATGAAGAATTTCAATTTGTCGGCGGGGGGTAGCGAAATCGACTTCGAAATTCTCAATTTCGCCACGGTCTGTCAGGAGTTTACGTTCATGTTCTAAGGTTCAATAACTACAGTATCTGTTCAAATAATTAGACGCAGTTAGTTATTTTAAGAAATTCCGTAGAAAATGGGGTTTTCCCGCAATAAAAACCTTTCCAAGGAAACTTTGTCAACTGTAACTGTCGTCAGGTACTAAATGCAAGATATTTTGGTAATTAGGGAAATCCCAAATCTACCTTGTAACGGCTGGGAGGTATATGAAGGTAATCGAGTCAATTTTCTGTCTCATTTGAGGGTAATTCTTGTTGGAAAATTATTGAAAATTTTGGGTGAAGACGAACTTTGAACCGTATACTTGTAATTAATATTAATAAGTTATCAGTCTTTCGTCAATTTCTACTAAGTTTCAAATTGAAAATTAGTTTATGATATTAAAAACAGGAGTGTTGAAAACTTATATAATGTTTATAATTTATTTAAAAATGGGATGTGTTAAAGACATCGCGAGTGAAAAGAGAAGTGTAATAGCACTACTATTGAAGTCAAAAAACCTATTCAATCGAGAAATCGCCCTTCAGGAAAACATTTCGGCATCTACAGTGGATAGGATCGCACGAACTCTGAATCTTTCAACTTCTGCATTAGAAAGTAAACGGAAAAATTGCGGAAGAAATAGGAAAACATCCAAGAGGACCCACAGGAAAATTCTGCATATCGCACTACAAGAACCGCGAGCACCCGTTCAGATCATACATAGGCAGCTTAGAGAGCAAGGGGGTGATATTTCGAAGATAACACTTCGCAGACGATTTTATGAGGCAAACTTAAAATGTTGACGACCAGAAAAGAAGCCGAAGCTAACAGAAAAAATGAGATTGGGAAGGTTACAATGGCCTAGTTTACATCAACACCTTACAATTGAATATTGCCAAAATTTAAGTTGGTTAAAATACATTCGCAACTTTTTATTTTATTGTGGTTTGTAAAAACGGAAAATTTCAAAACCTACAGGTGATTTTTAGAGACGAGTGTTGTTTAGAGGCGGTAACGGAATTCAATTCAATTTCGTACGGAGACGTCCAGGCGAACGTTACAATGAGGATTGCATACAAAGAACAGTAAAATACCCCCCAGTTGTTATGATATGGAGTTGCATTAGTGGATAAGGTCCGGGCCCAATATATTTTGTGAATGGAGCTTTGCGTTCTGACCAGTACAAGGTCATATAAGGAAGCAGACGTCCTTTACCATATATAAATTCATTTATGTATACAAGATCAAATTGCATATTTCATTAAAGATTTCCTAAATGATGAAAAAATTGAAGTTCTTCCTTGGCCCGGTAATTCTCCGGATCTAAATCCAATTGAATTGTTGGACATATTTTAAATCGAAAGTGTACAGTCACCCGAATCCAACAACATCAATTTTAAAAGAAAATATTGAACATATTTGGAGTAATGGGAAAAGTCTGAAAGACATGATAAATGTGTGTATAGTGTCCTTTAGCACTGATCTCGATCAGATCAAATCCAAGTAGATCAATTTAGATCACGGTATACAGATTACAAGGTATGGCTGGGAGAAAATCCGAATTCTCCATTTTGTTTTTAAGAAACGTCAAATGACGTATTTTTGGACAATCGCTTTGGCAACATTCCGATGCGTTTTGAAAGAAAATATTTCGGAGTGTTTTAATAAAATTTCTGAATTAAAGGGGCACTATTTTTAGAAAGACATGGTGAAGTGCAGTGTTTTAAATTGTAAAAACTATTCGGGAAGGGAATGCGCGACCCTGAAAGTGAAATATCACCCATTTCCTAAGGACCCGAAAATGCGAAACGAATGGGTGAAAGCTTGTGGAGAAAAAGAAAACCTAAACATTGAAACAGCTAAAATTTGTTCCGAACATTTTGTGGAAAGTGACTTTAGGATACAAGACATCCTTTTAAATGTCCCCCCAAAAGACTCAAAAGATGGAGCAGTAGCCTCAAAACATCAAGCATCAAGAGTCCTGGAGAGAAAGAAGGCAGCAGAAGCGTATCCGACAAGAGCGAGTAGAAGAAACTTTAAGATCTTATGAACGGTAAGATGTTTAATATAATATTACATGAATTTAAACTAATTAAGTTAAAAACTAGACCGAAAACGGAGGAATGCACATCAAAAAGTGTGTTCTAAAATGATACATCGGTGGAAATTGTTTTTTAGATCTAGGATGTATTTTAGGATTAAACATTTAAATGTAAATTCAGTTAAAAATCTTTGTAAAACTGTAGGAGAAAGAAAAATAAAACCTGCGTAGGTATACCATAGCGAACGAGTCAGGAAACCTTTTTGTTTGAAATACAATCACAGAGGTGTTTTAAATTAAATGACATACAGAAGAATACATATGTGCATTTTTAATTATCTTCCTCTTTTTTGAAAAAAAATCACAACCGTTTTAAAATATTCTTTATATTATTGAGCCTTCAGCTCACCTCCGCAGAATCGCATAGCTGGTACTGTGGAATCCGTGTGATGCTGGGGTAAATCTGAACCCTAGGTGCCACCTAACGGTTAAAATACTTTAAATAACTTCGAAACCGTTAAATGCTACAAAATGACCAATTTCTAAAAGACCTGATCCAACCTGACGTACAAAAATTTGGGAATAAAACATAAATGAGAAAACAGACGCACACATTCAAACAAAGTATTATGACTAATGCCATGTGTGAAACTCATTTCCATCTCTTTATAGCGTGTTTTTTTTTCAAAAATATAATCAACTACTGGAAGGGTTTCAATCACTGGCGCGGTCATCCTATAAAGGAATTTAACGATGGAAATGCCACTTTTAATTTTAACACTTTCGAAAACTATAGAAAACCGCCAGGAAACTCCTTCAGATCCTTCCGTTTTAGGACAATCGGAAGGCTCTTGCAAAATTTCATTGAAATCCGTGAGGTTACTCTATTCCTTACTTGTTCCGAAAGTACATATATTATAATTGGTAAGGTTGCATAAATATGTGCAATATGTTTAATTTGATTAAAGGAGAGATTGATAATTTTAATCGAAACTCGAAAGTTACTCGTTCTAGTCATTGGCTCGTCATCGAACGAGGTACGACTCGAAAAGTAATGAAATTCCGCAGGAAGGAGGAAAAAATTGAATTTTGAAGCGTATACACATTTGATATATGGACTTAACTAGATTTCACATTGGTGGACGGATTTAGTTATTAAAGAAATTATTAGAAGCGTCGGAGGGTAGATTTTAAACGACCTTTATTTTATAACTCTAGAATGTCATTGTACTCGTAGGATCCAGGGCGGTGAGGGCGGTTTAAGTAAGTGGACTTAGACAATTTTCAACTTAAAAAAAGACTGCAGCGGCAGCCATAAGGAAAAAGTAGATTTCAATGCAGTAGCGTATCTAGGATTTTGAAATGGGGGGCCAAAATTTATCCGGATTTCCAAATTTGGATGATGGTTAAGCGTTAAGATATGCGAAGAGGGGAAGTTTTGCGTTTGAATAAAAATATAGCGTAGCGTAGGCGGTCGAAGGGCAATTGACTAAGATAGTCGAAAAATAACTGGCTACATTTCTATAGAAAATCTGAATTCAGACACATAGTTTATCAACGTTTCAACATTTTATTCCAATATTTTATACTCCATGAATAACTTGACATAAAAAATATTCATACATTCATACGTAAATTTCCATAGCTATGAGTAACAATAGAAAAAAATAACATTTCTTTCCTCCTAATAAATGAACAGCTTTCACAGAGAAAACTATAAACTATCGTTCAAATTTAAGAAAACTATATTTTTTTGATAGTTTTAGTACTAGCACAAAATTATTGTCGTACACTGAGAAAAATTTTTATAGATTTGAGAGCTATAAAATAGTCATGATATCAATAATTTTTGTAGTATAGTTAAAGACTCTATAGTTATAGTTCTGGCATCCCTAAGATGGATGAGAGAATATAGTTTTATAGTTCTGGCATCCATAAGATATAGTCCATTGAACTATATTTATGGTTCTCCCAGAATATAGTTGAAAATTTCTTTCAGTGTATTTTTCAACGGGGCGGGGGATTTGATTGAAATCATGATTGGTGACTTGGTGAATTTTGGCCTTTGGGGGGTCTGAAAAACTCTCGGGTGTGCTTACTTAGAAAGATTCTTGCTGTCGTGACTGTGATAAAACTTAATTTCCTCGTATAAACTTAGAAAAAATTCGGGTTTCGGGACTTGGAAAAATCTTGCCTCGTCGCGTCGTACTCTGATGAATTTCGCTTCGGGTGGACATAGAAAATTTTCGTTTGTGTGGACTCAGAAAAATTTCACACCACAAGAATTCATCAGTAGACAATATTGTGCCAGTTAGGGATTAGGTTTATTATTATTTGACAGGCAAGAATCTCTATGAGTGAGCACAGCCGAGAAATTTTCAGAGTCCCGAGAGCAAAATTCCACCTAGTCTCCAATCATGATTTCAAATTCCCCACCTCGTTGACTGGAGTTGTAAAAAAAATCTAATAAAATTTCGAAACGATGAATTCTTTCCAGAAATATTTTGAGTATACTCAGAGTATACTCCCAAGATGTGACTATTCACACCTCTGTACTCTTTCACTCTCGGGAACTGTCAGCTATAGTAGGTATAGGACTTCGGCCTAAGAAAAGGGAGAGGAGTATTTCTAAGCCGAGGGGGCCTGGCCCCCCGGGCCCTCCTTTAGATGCGCCACTGTTTCAATAGGATGACAATCCACAAACCTTTCTCCATTAGATTGAGAAACATACGGTCTGCATAGATATAAATTAAAATATACATATAGCTAGGTGAAAGCCCCTGAGGGGCATGCATATACATATACATAGACAATAAAAAATAAATGCATGTTTGCTGAAATATACCTACCTAAGATCAAATAACCATATCTTTTAATAACAAGTTGTTCTGTCATAAATGTTGTCTATTTCAAAACTTAGAAAATTGTTTATTATATGAATCACACATGTACATAATGTATATATTTCTTACCAGGAAAAAAAATTAATAATTACCGATACACATATCGTACCGTATAACTCACCCACACTAATGGAAGGGATGAAATGCTCCTGATATCGAGATTTTTGCCTTTTAAATGCACGCAAAGCATTCCTCTTTTGTGCATCATTATCATCTGCAGAATTCTGTATGGCGGACTGTTGACTGACGGAATTCCATTCGGAGTTTACTTCATTTCTTGTAGGAACCTCCGCTACATTTCCTGCTTCATTTGTGTCATAATTATTATTTTCATAACTTATTTCTGCAGCTGATTGTAGCAACAGTGATTTTCGCATGGGAATACCGTGCAGATTGCTGGTTGCATCAGTTTGAAATCCAATTGCATTTGGATATACTCTTCCACAGTGTTCGTAGTGATACTGTTGTTGATGACTTTGTAATGGCAAAAGATTAATCTCGAATATTGATGAGCTACTTCCGGCTGGTAAATTCTGGCCTTGTTGCCCGGAATTGCGATTTGAAGTTAGTGGTATTGCTGAAACTAATCAATACTGTAAGTAAATGTTTTGCACTTTTTACAATACATAAATATATTAATTATGTGTAATAAGAGCTTTAAATATTATTTCCACTACAATCGCAGCTTTGCTTTCGATTAAAGAAGTAGGATTTGTTTATTAATAATGATTTCTTTCTTAGTGTTTAACTTGCGTTTTAAGCTAACTTTCAATTTATTTTTCCTCAGTTTTAAGCAACATTTTCTGTTAAGTACCTAAGTTTGAAACAACCAATAATTACACTAAAATTCAGTTATGGTGATACGGTACCAGCTACTTCAGATCAATAGAATACGAAGCATAAAATGGTAACTTTCTATAAGGTCTAAAAACTAAAATGTCTCTGTCAATGCTTTTCAAAGATTCTTCTTAAGGTTGCCTTTTTCACCTAATTAAGTTTACTCTCGGCAAAATTTCCAAGTGGATTAAAGGACAAATAAAAATGCTGGTAAAATGATATTTTCTTTTATTGTTAGTTGCTGAAGGCTTTTTAAACTGTACGTTCTGTTCTTATAACTTTGTAAATTATATACATATGTATGGGGCATTAGACATTTTAATTTTTAATGTCTAAATCAAAGTTATTACTTCAGCTTTAATTGCTTTTTGATAATTTCCTGGAAGAATATACTAAAATGATTTTATTTTGATAAAAACTTATGTTATTTTAATTTTGATACCCTGCAACATTCAATATAGGTTTTAAAAATTCGCATATTATTGAAATATTGATTAAACTCGGTACTTAACTAAATTATATTAACAAAAAATTTTTCACAACCATATACGAAGCCATATTAGTGGAAAAGTTTATTGTGAAGTGATATATCCTATATAGGTAGGTACTTTCCGGAGTTTATACTTCATATTTATCCCATCGCAATTTAGTTCAAAATGCGTTAAACGAATAACTATCATAAACCCATGTGACTTATAATTTGGCACTGTCATGCACATAAAGATGTTGACATATTAATGGTTGTTTGTTCCATATTGACTATTTTTGACTTTTGAGAAAATTCTTCATCCCAGATTGATTAGGTATGTAAATACTCATAAACGAAATTATGCACATTTTCTATTACTAATTTGTTTGAATAATAATTTTAATTTTTGACTCAGAAAGTAAGCGCGAGTGTGTAACTTAAGGGGAAGAAAATTTTCAAGCGATTGTGGCGACAAAGAGTTGCAGGCAGTCTTCAGTCATTTTGAAGGCAAAGATTGTACCTTCTTATTTTTATAATGGTTTAGAAATGCTAGTTCACAGATGTGTGTCAATATCCAAGGAGGTTATATTGAAAAATAAAATTGGTTTCATTTTATTTTCTCTATTATTTCAGTAAAAGCCAAATTCATTATGGGACCGACTACGTATACATATATGGAGAAAAAAAATAAAAACATAGTTCCGTTAATGAAATAAATATATTTTTCTATTATTCTTATTATTATAATATGTATACACACAATATAAACACAAAACAAATAAATACTTTTCATATAAACATTTTTATAATGCAGTTACGGAATATTATTTGATGTATTTTCTATGATTCCTGTAACAGTATTTTTTAAGGTGTATTAGCCGCCATTAAAGAAATTATTGGCCGATTGGTAAATGAAGTATGAAACAAAAGTATTAGACGTGATGTTATCGAGGTATCTTTAAAATACGGCATAAATTGTTTATTATCAGTCATATTATATGTAAACTCAATAATACTCTAGAGAGTCTCTAGAGTCTAGTCGAAAAGAGAGGCACACGCAATACACACTCACAAGGAGAAGCAGCGTAGTAAGGGCACTATTGTTGTAGTCGTTTGAATCGGATTGAAAAGAGCTTAAAAAACCCTTTTTGGACAAAAATTCGTTAATAAAGTTGCTAAAGTTTTTACAAAATAATTTTAGTTACTTTTGATTTCAATTAATTTTGTCGTTCAAAGTGGTTGAAATAAACGACTGAATTTTTTTTTCATTTAACCACTTTGAACGACAAAATTAATTGAAAGTCAAAGGTAACTGAAATGAATTTACTAAAAAATTAGGATGTTTGTTAAGAAATTTAAATTCAAAAGGTGCTATTGTGAGCTCTCTCTCCGATTCGAACGACTACAATAATAGGGCCCATAGTACATATATGCGCCGTGCACACACAAATGGGTAGAGAGCGGCGGCGCACTGGGGGCATGACGGCATGAGAGCGTCGTGCCGTGCCGGCAAACGAGTCGGTTTTACCCCCAAGGCGCGCCAATAGATGTTTCACATCAAAAAATCAATGAAATATGTAAAACAAATAAAATTTTCTTGCAACTTACGGAGAAAGTTTAAAACTTTTTTATCAACATAAATATAGATTGAGGATCCCGTTTTGGATATGTCTGCGAAATGTGATTGAATCTTCGAAACTTAAAAACAAGCCTGGTGCAATCATTAACTGCGATATTTAACTCTCGTAAATACGCAGAATCAAGCTTAGAAAAAAAGCTTTCACAAGTGAAATGCGGTAATACCAATAACTCCGCAACGTTATAGTGGAGCAGAATTTTGGAGAGAGGGTATTAGCTGAGAGTCAGTACTGTCGGATCGGAGGGTTGAGTAAATTTTCACCATTTTCGTTTTAATATTGAAGTTAAAATTACATCTAGACTATGAACAATTGCCTTATAAAGAATAGAAACTACATTTAAAATAAAAGAAGGTAACAGTTATATTTAGAGCATCAAATGATAAGGCGGTGTATTGCAATTTATCAAGAGCTCTAACTGACTGATGTGATCTGAATGCAATCAAAATGCCATTTCCTACAAATGGCATAGCAAAAATGCGATCACGCTCAAATTTCAGGTATTTATGAAACAGCTATTATGATTTATCGTATCTTAGAGATTAGAAGTGCAAGGTACTCACTAAGTTTGAACTTTTAAGTGTACTTTGATTGCAAAGGGATTGATATTTGTAAGTGTGTGGCTGGCAAACAAAACGATCTAATTACACAAAATTAAAGTTTACAATCAACTTTTAATGTTTTCTTTTTTCCAAAATATAGTGTTTGTGGCCACTGACATATAGAAATGGACCACTCAATTTGCGCCATTTCGACCGTTCTCACCTAATGAGAGTTCAGATATAAGGAGCATATATCTACTTGTCTATTTCGTTTGCATAGCCGGAGATAGACGCTTTCAAAAGGCGGAAAATTTAAAAATTGTGTTTGTTTTTTAATTGTATCCCGTATACGTTTAAATCAAATTTTTGTAAACGTAGCATCAAATCTCAAATAAATTCGTTGTGAGAAGTTTTTGCAATAACATTTTTTTCATTGAAAAATTCACAGCAAACCGTCGAAATGTTCACTTCTGTAAATGCGGTTTACATGGCTAAACAACTGTTTTAATAACTTCAAAGTCATTAGAAAGCGGTTTCAATGTAAACTTGCGCAGCTTTTACATATTTAACCGACTACCTAACATAAAAATGAAAGCATCTTTGATTCCTTCAATTTGAAAATCTCTCCTGGTTTTTCCAACTAATAAAATCTTGCCAAGTTAAGTATTCAATGTACTTGCTGTAACAAAACATTTCTTTGTTATATACAATGATTTATAAGTGAAGCTTTTGATGGATATGCTAATACTTGGTTTTGAAACTTATTGTTACAGAACCTCCCACTTTGAAATAAAAGTGTGTTCAAGATGAAAAAGATGCGAAAGGTGAAAAATCGTGAAAAAAAAGTTAATTTTTTCAACTTCCAGGGGTGATTGTGGCCAAGGGTTTGGGGATTGGGGGGGCGATGTTGACCTTTTTGGAAAGGGCTTCGAAATAGTGATTTTTTTTAGATCGGTTTGGGGTCGCTGCGATACGTAGAAAAAAGATAAAATACAAGAGCGGTTCCCATATAAGGCAACATCCTGATTTACGAATCACCCTGTAACTGCCGAACGGTGCGAGATGACCCCCCCTCCATCTATACGATTTTTTGCTTGTCTGGATCTGACCTTTCACCTCCTGCAATATTTCCCTCCCACCTCTGAACATCCTGTATATAAATAACATTTTGTTTATAAGTTTTATATAGGTATTTGATTCTGTAATCCTTTCCAGGATAAGAAAGGTTAATAATCAAAACTGCGTAGAATGTGAAAAGTTTTCAAATATATTGTAATAATATTCCAACTTAGTGAATCTCACATATGTTTATTAATTTTATATGCGCATTGGCCGAAATATGAAATAATAAAATGAAATACATCTTAAATTATTTGCCTTGTACTTTAGTTGGTTTAATTGTAGTTTCGTTTTACTGACACGTTTCTAACTCGGTCTTTTAAAAACTAAATTTTTTACAGTCCACCTAGTTACCCCATTTTAAATAGTTTTAGTTTCTTTAATTTATCATTATTATATCCATTTATTATGTACACAAAATAATTTAAATATAGGCATTTCGCTACCCATTGAAAATTGTTATTATTTAAGTTTAATATTAATTAGAGGAACGAAGAAACGAATTTAATACTCTAATCTGCTCACCTTTTAGTACGAGTACTAACATGTACGCAGTTCGAAATATTTGATTCATTTTTGTAATTTTTGACGTCTTCAAAGGAGCTTTTGAAATAATATCAGTTACTTTTTGATAATCCACTAAAGAAAACCATCACTAAACAAGAAAAAACGAGTTTAAGCGTTATAATAATATGCGAGTTCTTTTCAAGATTTGCGTGCGACCCGTTAAGTTGAATCAAAGACTAGGCTTAAGCCCGTCAATATCAGAGCTTTTATACATCCTCAAGTTTCGCGTCTTAGTACACTTAAATTCTTAGCATATCACCAACTCAAAGCGAATTATACTTATTTTTAAACATGCGCACAAGCAAGTACGCTCACCTTTAATCTTGTCAAAACTTGAAATAGCGAAAAATGTAGGTGGAAGTAGTCATCCTGCCAAAGGCATTGAATTCTGAAATACTTGGATTTCTAGTCATATAGCAACTTTACTGTTACTGGAAACGGAAAAGCTCGTGTCTCTTACACATATTTAAGACATACATACATATAGAAAAACCTCTTCTTTTGAAGAGGTACGCAATGTAATGATACCGACGAGAAAAACGGATTATCAGATTTCAAAGGTTTACTGGCTTTTGAAAAATAAGTTTAAGAGCCCTACAAGTGTTGCATCGAATCCTTACTTTCAAAATATTGCAAGTAGTACGTATTTCAGAAGAATTCCAGTAAAATACAATCACAACAATTTCGTCTTCATTCGTGTATCTACATATGTACTATAAAAACAGTAATTTCATTAACAGCATAGGTTAAATAAATTGGGAAGCACTCTGAATATTGTAACTATTTCTGGTGAGGTGTGAATTGTATCTAGGTTGTTTTATAATTCTTTAGTAAGTGGCTAAGCTGGTAGTTTCATCGCTGCATGTATTTTCGATTTTTATAATCTTTCTTCTTATGTACAAATAGTATATGTACAGAGAAGGCTGCAGGTACATAGTTCTCATTTTATAAAAAATATTTGCACGTAACTTGCACTTCATGTCAATGCACCTATTCTTAGATTCACGTGAATTGATATTTGATTTGGAAATTTTAAAATTGCGGGTAAGCGACTTAGCCTGTGCAGGGGATAATATTAGATAATATAATAATATGTAATATATTTCTTTTTTATCCATTTATTCTTTTAACCTATATGTATATATATATATATAATGAAAATTTTTACTGTAATAGAAAGGAAACCCTTCAGGGATTTAAGGAAGGATATAAAGAACAAATCCCTTGAGCAAAAATTTTGAGTAGCGGTATCGTAAACCGGCCAGCAGTATAAAAATCAACCAAAATTACCCTAGAAATACTATAGGGTTATACAATAATTTCTGCTGAGCCCCCAAATGGAGCCCTATTTTAAAAATTTTTGCTGTAATAGAAAGGAAACCCTTCAGGGATTTAAGGAAGGATATAAAGAACAAATCCCTTGAGCAAAAATTTTGAGTAGCGGTATCGTAAACCGGCCAGCAGTATAAAAATCAACCAAAATTACCCTAGAAATACTATAGGGTTATACAATAATTTCTGCTGAGCCCCCAAATGGAGCCCTATTTTAAAAATTTTTGCTGTAATAGAAAGGAAACCCTTCAGGGATTTAAGGAAGGATATAAAGAACAAATCCCTTGAGCAAAAATTTTGAGTAGCGGTATCGTAAACCGGCCAGCAGTATAAAAATCAACCAAAATTACCCTAGAAATACTATAGGGTTATACAATAATTTCTGCTGAGCCCCCAAATGGAGCCCTATTTTAAAAATTTTTGCTGTAATAGAAAGGAAACCCTTCAGGGATTTAAGGAAGGATATAAAGAACAAATCCCTTGAGCAAAAATTTTGAGTAGCGGTATCGTAAACCGGCCAGCAGTATAAAAATCAACCAAAATTACCCTAGAAATACTATAGGGTTATACAATAATTTCTGCTGAGCCCCCAAATGGAGCCCTATTTTAAAAATTTTTGCTGTAATAGAAAGGAAACCCTTCAGGGATTTAAGGAAGGATATAAAGAACAAATCCCTTGAGCAAAAATTTTGAGTAGCGGTATCGTAAACCGGCCAGCAGTATAAAAATCAACCAAAATTACCCTAGAAATACTATAGGGTTATACAATAATTTCTGCTGAGCCCCCAAATGGAGCCCTATTTTAAAAATTTTTGCTGTAATAGAAAGGAAACCCTTCAGGGATTTAAGGAAGGATATAAAGAACAAATCCCTTGAGCAAAAATTTTGAGTAGCGGTATCGTAAACCGGCCAGCAGTATAAAAATCAACCAAAATTACCCTAGAAATACTATAGGGTTATACAATAATTTCTGCTGAGCCCCCAAATGGAGCCCTATTTTAAAAATTTTTGCTGTAATAGAAAGGAAACCCTTCAGGGATTTAAGGAAGGATATAAAGAACAAATCCCTTGAGCAAAAATTTTGAGTAGCGGTATCGTAAACCGGCCAGCAGTATAAAAATCAACCAAAATTACCCTAGAAATACTATAGGGTTATACAATAATTTCTGCTGAGCCCCCAAATGGAGCCCTATTTTAAAAATTTTTGCTGTAATAGAAAGGAAACCCTTCAGGGATTTAAGGAAGGATATAAAGAACAAATCCCTTGAGCAAAAATTTTGAGTAGCGGTATCGTAAACCGGCCAGCAGTATAAAAATCAACCAAAATTACCCTAGAAATACTATAGGGTTATACAATAATTTCTGCTGAGCCCCCAAATGGAGCCCTATTTTAAAAATTTTTGCTGTAATAGAAAGGAAACCCTTCAGGGATTTAAGGAAGGATATAAAGAACAAATCCCTTGAGCAAAAATTTTGAGTAGCGGTATCGTAAACCGGCCAGCAGTATAAAAATCAACCAAAATTACCCTAGAAATACTATAGGGTTATACAATAATTTCTGCTGAGCCCCCAAATGGAGCCCTATTTTAAAAATTTTTGCTGTAATAGAAAGGAAACCCTTCAGGGATTTAAGGAAGGATATAAAGAACAAATCCCTTGAGCAAAAATTTTGAGTAGCGGTATCGTAAACCGGCCAGCAGTATAAAAATCAACCAAAATTACCCTAGAAATACTATAGGGTTATACAATAATTTCTGCTGAGCCCCCAAATGGAGCCCTATTTTAAAAATTTTTGCTGTAATAGAAAGGAAACCCTTCAGGGATTTAAGGAAGGATATAAAGAACAAATCCCTTGAGCAAAAATTTTGAGTATTTATTTATTTTTATTTATTTATTTTAGAAACTAGGGATACAATGAATTGCATACCTACTTATAAACTAGCGCTCTCGGGAACGCAGCCCATATGGCGCATCCTAAAAATATTATACATATTCACAACTTTTTATTGTACAAAAATACGGATTGGTTTTTATGTTCTGTTTAAATTGGCTTCAAATATTATCTGTATATATACTTATTCAAACTAGGGTTATAATTTTTCTTTTGCTATTACAGAATATTTATAATTTAAAACTTTATTGACATTAAAAGTATTTTTCTTTTTCTTTCAGTGTGATCTTGTGATCGAAGGCTAGAACAAGGGCTTTAATTCAGTAAGGAAGAAATAAAACAAAGCTGTTAAAATAATGAAACAGGACAAACCTTAAAATAAAGATAAAGTCTAACATAAAAAATTCAGCATGTATCATTTAGACCTGAAAGATCTTTTATAACATATTGTCTAAATTTAGTTTTTTAAGGAGGGACAGGCAAAGGTCTGGATGGGAAGGATTAAGGAGTGTGGATAAAGGGGGTAGAGGACCTCCATTGGCTCTTTTAGTGAGGGGGCACTCCTGAAAAATGTGTTGCATACTTTGTGGCACCTGACAATAATGGCAGCCTACTCTGGGACTCCGGAAGAAAAAGTGTCCATGTGACAGCATAGTGTGGCCAGTTCTAGCACGGAAGAGTTGAATACCTTGGTGTCTGCTAATGTCGTTCTTGTAGATTGGGGCTTCGGGTTGTCTCCAGTGTGTCGCAAGGAACGTTCCATCTCTGTCCCAGGACAATTGCCTTCTTTCCTTTAGCTTTTGATTTCCTTGCCGGTAAATGAAAGCAGCGATTGGGATTTCCTCCTCTCGGAAAGATGAAGCAAAGGTTTCTTTAGCCAGTTTGTCTGCGGCTTCATTTCCTGGGATACCTAAATGTCCGGGAACCCAGGCCAAAATTATGTCATTTCTGCTCCTTATTACGCATTCCTGGCAACCCTTAATTAGGGGCTCCTCGCAGTAGGGGTTATTTATTGCCTGCAGAGTGGATCGGGAGTCCGAAAATATGATGGAGTTTGTTTTTGCTTTCGCCGCAATTTGAATTGCCTTCCAAATAGCAATCAATTCCGCCTCATAGCTATTTATCCCCAAGGGGAGTTTGAATCGTTTTGTGACAGATGGCCGTAGTTGTCGCGGAGGGAATGCCACATAAGCAGCCGCAGCATGGCTGCCATTGACAGAGCCATCCGTGTAAATACGGAGTCTGTCAAAATTTCTGGCTGACATTTCCCTGTGGTTAGCAGAAAGTTCTTCCTTCGTGGCATTTTTCTTGTTTGCCAAGCCTATGCTCGCCAAGTTCTCTCTTCGATGGATTCGCCTAGGTCCTGTAAGGAAAGGGGACAAGGATTTTGGGTTGGGTAACGTTATATCTAAAGCTAATAAAATTCCTAAAGCTATTTTTAAGGCTGGAGTTGTTCGGGGTTGCGTGGTGTCTTGGTCCAAAAGTGTGATCGTCTGGTGGTGAGGTCTGGCTGGGTCCAACCAGTTCCTGGATATGAGTTTCGCCCTGGCCTTTTCAGCCCTGTCCTGGAGGGGAAAGCTGCCACTTTCTATCCACAAGGCACGTCGAGGAGTTGTTTTTAAGGCCCCTGTGGCCGTGCGGAGTATTTTATTTATAGTTGTTTGGACCTTCAGGAGGTTACTTATGGTCGTCGCCGAGTATAGGACGATTCCATAATTAGTAATTCCTTCCAGGAGCACGCGAGCAATTTTGACTGCCGCATGTACAGGAGCACCGCGTTTCCCTGCTGCAATCGCTCGTATGACGTTGTTTATTTTTGTTAATTTATTGCTAATTTCATTGCAGTGTCGTGTCCATTTTAGGTCCTTCGTGAAGAAAATTCCAAATAGTTTTAACGTTCTGCTGACTTCGATCTCTTGGTCGCCAATCTGGATAGCCGTCGGTATAGATGATCTTTTCCTTGAAAAGATAATGGCTTCTGCTTTGGCGAGAGGTACTATAGCCCCCGTGGAGTATGCCCAAATTTCTATTGCTGTTGTCGCTCGTCTCAGTTCGTCTGTCGGGTGGTCAGAGTCCGATAACATTAGTATGTTATCAGCGTATGCAAAAGTCACAAGTCCTTCTATTTCGTTTAATTTTTGTATTAAAGCGGTAATGTAAATATTGAAAAGGGAGGGTGAGATTGGCGACCCTTGAGGCAGAATGTTTTCCACCGTGTGTTTCCCAGACTTATTACCATTTACCCTAACCTGCAACGTTCTACCAGTTAGGAAATGGGAAATCAGTCTGATCGATTGTTCATCGAAACCCCAGGATTGCATTTGGTTTGCTATGACATCCTTTCGGACTCTATCGTACGCTTTCTCAATGTCTGCTGAGATTAAGTACGCATTTTTTCGTCCGGCCAGTGAATGTACGATTTTAGCTTCGAGCTCCAGCAGGAGCGAGGAAGTTCCCCGGAACCTCCTGAAGCCATGGATTTCATTAGGAAGGAGTTGTTCCAGGCTTTCAGATAATCTCCGAGCCAGGATCTTTTCAAGCAGTCGTGACATGCATGAAATAAGTGCTATTGGTCTCAGATTTTTTGGCGTAATAAGGGAACTTGAAACAGCATTTTTTTTTCTGAAAGGGATAAGGGTCGCATTTTTCCATGTGTGAGGAAAGATGCCACCTCTCAAGATGGCATTGTATAAATCACAAAGTCTAATCCTGAAATCAGGCGGGGATTCTTTTATCATTTTGTATGAGATCATGTCATGGCCGGGTGCCGAACCTTTACAGTTCCTGAGGGCCGTGGTCAGTTCGATTACCGTTATAGGATCTGTTAGCGAAAAATTCGACGTGGAAGCCGCATTGTTTGCAAAAGTCCAGGCGTTTCTTTCAGCTATTTGCTCTGGACGAAACGACTCGTCGCTTGAGTACGATGTCCACGCAATGGCAAGTTGTTCGGCAATCTGTGTGGAATCGTTGAAAGTAACATTGTTAAAGTTTAAATTAGGTATCAGACAACTCTGTCTGTTACCCGATACCCCCCTAACCTTTCGCCACGCGTCTGTTAGATTTGTGCTGGGATTTATGTTTTCAGCAAAAGCGACCCATGCCTTTCTTTTCGCATCTTTGATTGTTTTTTTAACAATAGCCGACTTTCTACGATAATCAATGAGGTTTGATGTTGTTGGGTGTCTCTGGAATTGTTTCCAAGCTCTGTTTTTGCTGCGGATTTCCATCATGACCTCTTTATTCATCCATGTCGGTTGGGTCTTAAAGGAGGTACCAGACATGGGGATACTGGCGTTAGCCGCTATTCTTAGGCACCTGGTCAGTTGTGCTGCCTCTTTATTGATGTTTTGCGATTCTGGTCTGCGCACCAACTCCCCTGCCACCATTTCGCAAAAACTTGTCCAGTCTGCCCGGCCCTCACAAAACCTTGGGATAGGCTTGCTTTGAGCCGTGCAGAATTCGGTTCTGATGATAACAGGGAAGTGGTCACTTCCCTCGGTCTGCTCATGCGTTGACCAGGTTAATCCCGGAGCCATTCCGGGAGGGGCAAGAGACAAGTCAATATGTGAGAAGGATCCAGCGCCAGAAAGAAAGGTAGGGTCTCCGGAATTGAGGACACACAAGGGTGCGCCCTCAATCCAGCCCACCACCTGCCTTCCCCTCCGATCCCATCGCGGCGAGCCCCAAAGAGGGCTGTGTGCATTAAAATCCCCGCAATATATTGTATTTTGAGGAAGCTCTCGGGATAGTTCCTCCAAATCGGCAGTGGTGACCTCTTGTGAATTCTCCAGGTAGATGGAAATGATGGTGAATTTCCGGGAGGATCCGACCGAAACGGCACAAGCCATAATGTTTGAATTTATGTCGATTTCCACTGCCGGAATGGAGTTGTGAACTAAAACGGCCACCCCTCCACGTCTCGATTCTCTTGAGGAGTTCGTACCAAAGTACTTGAAACTACCCAGCCGTTCTGGCTGCTCCTCCACGAGAATATTGGTTTCTTGTAAAACCACAATTTTTGCATTGTACATTGAGATGAGATTATCTAAATCTGGACGGTTATTATGGAGACCTCTAATGTTCCATTGTAGAATGCTAATATTAGGATCCATTATCAGAACAAGACAAAATAAAATAAGTTCAGACCAATAAAATAAAATTTACGTATACTATTGAAAAATGAAAATATGATAAAAAGTAGAAGGTTGGTAAGTAAAGGATTTTTTCCTAATCCGATAGTGAGGAGAATTCCACCGAAAGGAAATCACTATCAGATAGATCCATGATTCCCGCATTGACTTTTTTGGATTTTTTGTTTTTAACTTTGGTCTTTTTGATTTTATTAACTTTTGGGGATAGCCTATCTGATTGGGGAATTGATTTCCCTGGGGGACAGACTGTAGCAGATGAATCTTGACTTTCTAGTCTAAGATCCGCACCTGCGTTTTCAGAGATTTCTTTATTTGATGGTTCTTCTGGTGACATATGCGCATTTTTTGACTCTAAGTTTACTATTCTAAGGCTAGTGCCTGAGTTAGATGGGTTTGCTTTGTTCGTTGCTTTTTCAGGTGACAGCGGACGTTCTGTCATCGCCGGCTTTTTACTTTCCGCAGTGTGCTTGTCATAAGTAATGTTTTTATTATTGTTTTTTTGGCTTGTGGTTGGTGCTGAAATAATGCTATTTATTTCAGGTTTCTTCACCGTAAGGGAATTGACACGAGGCCTGGAGACTTGTTGAGGTTCCGCATTAACCACAGTGGCAAAGCTGAGGGGGATATGAGTTTTGCGCATGTCATAATAAATCTTTCTGGCCTCATACAACGAGCACTTTTTTTGAGTTTTTATTTTTATAATCTCTTTATTTTTCAGAAATTCAGGACAATTGCGGTTGAAAGACTCATGTCCCTCCACACTACAATTGACACAGAATTTTCTGGCACAGCCTTCACCCTCATGAGGTCCAGGCAGGCCGCATGTTCCACAAATTGGGTTCGCCTGACAGTGATTCTTGGTGTGCCCGAGTTTTTGGCAGATATTGCACCTCATGGGTGATGGGAAATACTCCCTGACCAGTATCCTCGACCAGGCTCCTTGGATATCATTTGGCAACTTGTAGGCGTTAAATGTCAAAATAACTAGGCCGGTTGGTACTCGGGCACCACCCTCACCAGGTCGCGAAAACTGGACAACCTCCGTGACCCCTTGGTCACGCAGTCCCTCCAGAATCTCAGCCTGATTAAGCACCCTGAATTCAGGGGAGAATGCTGTACCCTTAACGCAGTTCAACGTTGGATGGTACTTGATTTCAACAGGGACGTTTGCTATTGCTTTTGCTTTTAGGAAAGTCTCTGCAATTCTTTTATTTTTTACCAGTAAGAGTAGTGAACCATCGCGAAGGAAACTGGCCGATTCGTGTTTTGTAGACACGGCATCAACTCCCTTCCGGATTACAAACTGGTTGTAATTCCTTAAGGGCTTGATTTCAGGGTTGGTGGTCTGGATTGTAATATATTTGGGGTGCATTGCCGAGTCATCATTTTTAAATGTGAATTCAGGTAAAAGGGGAAATTCAACTGCCGACGCTACGTTTAGGGACCTTTTTTTTCGTTTTGCAGGTCTACCTATCGCCTCCTGCAAGGGGGCGAAAGAATTGGCGCTGGCCCCGCCAGACGCCATCGTGGTAATGGGGCCCACTTGGGGCTTAAGGCCTTATTGTATCCTCTTGAAAAGTTTTAGTGTTAATTGGGGTGTGTGAAAATAAAACAAAAACAAAGTCAAAGAAACAAAAATTTGAGTTCAGTCCCGTAGGTTTTTGTCTGTAGAGTTCGTAAAAGCCTTACCGTCTTAAGGGCCGCCAAGGCTGGTCATAGCCCCCCAAAGGGGGGAAGGTAACTTTTCCGGGCTTGGTAGAGTTTTTTGGGGACTCACAGGATTCTTGAAAGGGATTTCTTCTGGTTAGGTCGGGGGGCAATCTTCTTTTCCAAACTAAAACCCGCTTCTTTCTTCAAGTAATAAATCCAGTTGGTTTCCAATTAATTTTTTGGTCTTCTTAGATTTATAATTTCCCAATTAGATTAAAATAAGACTCGAAATCCAATTTATTTTTCGCAGCTCTTCTTTTTCCTTCTTGACGTTTCCAATTCTCATGGCCAACTGAATTTTGAGTAGCGGTATCGTAAACCGGCCAGCAGTATAAAAATCAACCAAAATTACCCTAGAAATACTATAGGGTTACACAATAATTTCTGCTGAGCCCCCAAATGGAGCCCTATTTTAAAAATTTTTGCTGTAATAGAAAGGAAACCCTTCAGGGATTTAAGGAAGGATATAAAGAACAAATCCCTTGAGCAAAAATTTTGAGTAGCGGTATCGTAAACCGGCCAGCAGTATAAAAATCAACCAAAATTACCCTAGAAATACTATAGGGTTATACAATAATTTCTGCTGAGCCCCCAAATGGAGCCCTATTTTAAAAATTTTTGCTGTAATAGAAAGGAAACCCTTCAGGGATTTAAGGAAGGATATAAAGAACAAATCCCTTGAGCAAAAATTTTGAGTAGCGGTATCGTAAACCGGCCAGCAGTATAAAAATCAACCAAAATTACCCTAGAAATACTATAGGGTTATACAATAATTTCTGCTGAGCCCCCAAATGGAGCCCTATTTTAAAAATTTTTGCTGTAATAGAAAGGAAACCCTTCAGGGATTTAAGGAAGGATATAAAGAACAAATCCCTTGAGCAAAAATTTTGAGTAGCGGTATCGTAAACCGGCCAGCAGTATAAAAATCAACCAAAATTACCCTAGAAATACTATAGGGTTATACAATAATTTCTGCTGAGCCCCCAAATGGAGCCCTATTTTAAAAATTTTTGCTGTAATAGAAAGGAAACCCTTCAGGGATTTAAGGAAGGATATAAAGAACAAATCCCTTGAGCAAAAATTTTGAGTAGCGGTATCGTAAACCGGCCAGCAGTATAAAAATCAACCAAAATTACCCTAGAAATACTATAGGGTTATACAATAATTTCTGCTGAGCCCCCAAATGGAGCCCTATTTTAAAAATTTTTGCTGTAATAGAAAGGAAACCCTTCAGGGATTTAAGGAAGGATATAAAGAACAAATCCCTTGAGCAAAAATTTTGAGTAGCGGTATCGTAAACCGGCCAGCAGTATAAAAATCAACCAAAATTACCCTAGAAATACTATAGGGTTATACAATAATTTCTGCTGAGCCCCCAAATGGAGCCCTATTTTAAAAATTTTTGCTGTAATAGAAAGGAAACCCTTCAGGGATTTAAGGAAGGATATAAAGAACAAATCCCTTGAGCAAAAATTTTGAGTAGCGGTATCGTAAACCGGCCAGCAGTATAAAAATCAACCAAAATTACCCTAGAAATACTATAGGGTTATACAATAATTTCTGCTGAGCCCCCAAATGGAGCCCTATTTTAAAAATTTTTGCTGTAATAGAAAGGAAACCCTTCAGGGATTTAAGGAAGGATATAAAGAACAAATCCCTTGAGCAAAAATTTTGAGTAGCGGTATCGTAAACCGGCCAGCAGTATAAAAATCAACCAAAATTACCCTAGAAATACTATAGGGTTATACAATAATTTCTGCTGAGCCCCCAAATGGAGCCCTATTTTAAAAATTTTTGCTGTAATAGAAAGGAAACCCTTCAGGGATTTAAGGAAGGATATAAAGAACAAATCCCTTGAGCAAAAATTTTGAGTAGCGGTATCGTAAACCGGCCAGCAGTATAAAAATCAACCAAAATTACCCTAGAAATACTATAGGGTTATACAATAATTTCTGCTGAGCCCCCAAATGGAGCCCTATTTTAAAAATTTTTGCTGTAATAGAAAGGAAACCCTTCAGGGATTTAAGGAAGGATATAAAGAACAAATCCCTTGAGCAAAAATTTTGAGTAGCGGTATCGTAAACCGGCCAGCAGTATAAAAATCAACCAAAATTACCCTAGAAATACTATAGGGTTATACAATAATTTCTGCTGAGCCCCCAAATGGAGCCCTATTTTAAAAATTTTTGCTGTAATAGAAAGGAAACCCTTCAGGGATTTAAGGAAGGATATAAAGAACAAATCCCTTGAGCAAAAATTTTGAGTAGCGGTATCGTAAACCGGCCAGCAGTATAAAAATCAACCAAAATTACCCTAGAAATACTATAGGGTTATACAATAATTTCTGCTGAGCCCCCAAATGGAGCCCTATTTTAAAAATTGTTGCTGTAATAGAAAGGAAACCCTTCAGGGATTTAAGGAAGGATATAAAGAACAAATCCCTTGAGCAAAAATTTTGAGTAGCGGTATCGTAAACCGGCCAGCAGTATAAAAATCAACCAAAATTACCCTAGAAATACTATAGGGTTATACAATAATTTCTGCTGAGCCCCCAAATGGAGCCCTATTTTAAAAATTTTTGCTGTAATAGAAAGGAAACCCTTCAGGGATTTAAGGAAGGATATAAAGAACAAATCCCTTGAGCAAAAATTTTGAGTAGCGGTATCGTAAACCGGCCAGCAGTATAAAAATCAACCAAAATTACCCTAGAAATACTATAGGGTTATACAATAATTTCTGCTGAGCCCCCAAATGGAGCCCTATTTTAAAAATTTTTGCTGTAATAGAAAGGAAACCCTTCAGGGATTTAAGGAAGGATATAAAGAACAAATCCCTTGAGCAAAAATTTTGAGTAGCGGTATCGTAAACCGGCCAGCAGTATAAAAATCAACCAAAATTACCCTAGAAATACTATAGGGTTATACAATAATTTCTGCTGAGCCCCCAAATGGAGCCCTATTTTAAAAATTTTTGCTGTAATAGAAAGGAAACCCTTCAGGGATTTAAGGAAGGATATAAAGAACAAATCCCTTGAGCAAAAATTTTGAGTAGCGGTATCGTAAACCGGCCAGCAGTATAAAAATCAACCAAAATTACCCTAGAAATACTATAGGGTTATACAATAATTTCTGCTGAGCCCCCAAATGGAGCCCTATTTTAAAAATTTTTGCTGTAATAGAAAGGAAACCCTTCAGGGATTTAAGGAAGGATATAAAGAACAAATCCCTTGAGCAAAAATTTTGAGTAGCGGTATCGTAAACCGGCCAGCAGTATAAAAATCAACCAAAATTACCCTAGAAATACTATAGGGTTATACAATAATTTCTGCTGAGCCCCCAAATGGAGCCCTATTTTAAAAATTTTTGCTGTAATAGAAAGGAAACCCTTCAGGGATTTAAGGAAGGATATAAAGAACAAATCCCTTGAGCAAAAATTTTGAGTAGCGGTATCGTAAACCGGCCAGCAGTATAAAAATCAACCAAAATTACCCTAGAAATACTATAGGGTTATACAATAATTTCTGCTGAGCCCCCAAATGGAGCCCTATTTTAAAAATTTTTGCTGTAATAGAAAGGAAACCCTTCAGGGATTTAAGGAAGGATATAAAGAACAAATCCCTTGAGCAAAAATTTTGAGTAGCGGTATCGTAAACCGGCCAGCAGTATAAAAATCAACCAAAATTACCCTAGAAATACTATAGGGTTATACAATAATTTCTGCTGAGCCCCCAAATGGAGCCCTATTTTAAAAATTTTTGCTGTAATAGAAAGGAAACCCTTCAGGGATTTAAGGAAGGATATAAAGAACAAATCCCTTGAGCAAAAATTTTGAGTAGCGGTATCGTAAACCGGCCAGCAGTATAAAAATCAACCAAAATTACCCTAGAAATACTATAGGGTTATACAATAATTTCTGCTGAGCCCCCAAATGGAGCCCTATTTTAAAAATTTTTGCTGTAATAGAAAGGAAACCCTTCAGGGATTTAAGGAAGGATATAAAGAACAAATCCCTTGAGCAAAAATTTTGAGTAGCGGTATCGTAAACCGGCCAGCAGTATAAAAATCAACCAAAATTACCCTAGAAATACTATAGGGTTATACAATAATTTCTGCTGAGCCCCCAAATGGAGCCCTATTTTAAAAATTTTTGCTGTAATAGAAAGGAAACCCTTCAGGGATTTAAGGAAGGATATAAAGAACAAATCCCTTGAGCAAAAATTTTGAGTAGCGGTATCGTAAACCGGCCAGCAGTATAAAAATCAACCAAAATTACCCTAGAAATACTATAGGGTTATACAATAATTTCTGCTGAGCCCCCAAATGGAGCCCTATTTTAAAAATTTTTGCTGTAATAGAAAGGAAACCCTTCAGGGATTTAAGGAAGGATATAAAGAACAAATCCCTTGAGCAAAAATTTTGAGTAGCGGTATCGTAAACCGGCCAGCAGTATAAAAATCAACCAAAATTACCCTAGAAATACTATAGGGTTATACAATAATTTCTGCTGAGCCCCCAAATGGAGCCCTATTTTAAAAATTTTTGCTGTAATAGAAAGGAAACCCTTCAGGGATTTAAGGAAGGATATAAAGAACAAATCCCTTGAGCAAAAATTTTGAGTAGCGGTATCGTAAACCGGCCAGCAGTATAAAAATCAACCAAAATTACCCTAGAAATACTATAGGGTTATACAATAATTTCTGCTGAGCCCCCAAATGGAGCCCTATTTTAAAATTTTTTGCTGTAATAGAAAGGAAACCCTTCAGGGATTTAAGGAAGGATATAAAGAACAAATCCCTTGAGCAAAAATTTTGAGTAGCGGTATCGTAAACCGGCCAGCAGTATAAAAATCAACCAAAATTACCCTAGAAATACTATAGGGTTATACAATAATTTCTGCTGAGCCCCCAAATGGAGCCCTATTTTAAAAATTTTTGCTGTAATAGAAAGGAAACCCTTCAGGGATTTAAGGAAGGATATAAAGAACAAATCCCTTGAGCAAAAATTTTGAGTAGCGGTATCGTAAACCGGCCAGCAGTATAAAAATCAACCAAAATTACCCTAGAAATACTATAGGGTTATACAATAATTTCTGCTGAGCCCCCAAATGGAGCCCTATTTTAAAAATTTTTGCTGTAATAGAAAGGAAACCCTTCAGGGATTTAAGGAAGGATATAAAGAACAAATCCCTTGAGCAAAAATTTTGAGTAGCGGTATCGTAAACCGGCCAGCAGTATAAAAATCAACCAAAATTACCCTAGAAATACTATAGGGTTATACAATAATTTCTGCTGAGCCCCCAAATGGAGCCCTATTTTAAAAATTTTTGCTGTAATAGAAAGGAAACCCTTCAGGGATTTAAGGAAGGATATAAAGAACAAATCCCTTGAGCAAAAATTTTGAGTAGCGGTATCGTAAACCGGCCAGCAGTATAAAAATCAACCAAAATTACCCTAGAAATACTATAGGGTTATACAATAATTTCTGCTGAGCCCCCAAATGGAGCCCTATTTTAAAAATTTTTGCTGTAATAGAAAGGAAACCCTTCAGGGATTTAAGGAAGGATATAAAGAACAAATCCCTTGAGCAAAAATTTTGAGTAGCGGTATCGTAAACCGGCCAGCAGTATAAAAATCAACCAAAATTACCCTAGAAATACTATAGGGTTATACAATAATTTCTGCTGAGCCCCCAAATGGAGCCCTATTTTAAAAATTTTTGCTGTAATAGAAAGGAAACCCTTCAGGGATTTAAGGAAGGATATAAAGAACAAATCCCTTGAGCAAAAATTTTGAGTAGCGGTATCGTAAACCGGCCAGCAGTATAAAAATCAACCAAAATTACCCTAGAAATACTATAGGGTTATACAATAATTTCTGCTGAGCCCCCAAATGGAGCCCTATTTTAAAAATTTTTGCTGTAATAGAAAGGAAACCCTTCAGGGATTTAAGGAAGGATATAAAGAACAAATCCCTTGAGCAAAAATTTTGAGTAGCGGTATCGTAAACCGGCCAGCAGTATAAAAATCAACCAAAATTACCCTAGAAATACTATAGGGTTATACAATAATTTCTGCTGAGCCCCCAAATGGAGCCCTATTTTAAAAATTTTTGCTGTAATAGAAAGGAAACCCTTCAGGGATTTAAGGAAGGATATAAAGAACAAATCCCTTGAGCAAAAATTTTGAGTAGCGGTATCGTAAACCGGCCAGCAGTATAAAAATCAACCAAAATTACCCTAGAAATACTATAGGGTTATACAATAATTTCTGCTGAGCCCCCAAATGGAGCCCTATTTTAAAAATTTTTGCTGTAATAGAAAGGAAACCCTTCAGGGATTTAAGGAAGGATATAAAGAACAAATCCCTTGAGCAAAAATTTTGAGTAGCGGTATCGTAAACCGGCCAGCAGTATAAAAATCAACCAAAATTACCCTAGAAATACTATAGGGTTATACAATAATTTCTGCTGAGCCCCCAAATGGAGCCCTATTTTAAAAATTTTTGCTGTAATAGAAAGGAAACCCTTCAGGGATTTAAGGAAGGATATAAAGAACAAATCCCTTGAGCAAAAATTTTGAGTAGCGGTATCGTAAACCGGCCAGCAGTATAAAAATCAACCAAAATTACCCTAGAAATACTATAGGGTTATACAATAATTTCTGCTGAGCCCCCAAATGGAGCCCTATTTTAAAAATTTTTGCTGTAATAGAAAGGAAACCCTTCAGGGATTTAAGGAAGGATATAAAGAACAAATCCCTTGAGCAAAAATTTTGAGTAGCGGTATCGTAAACCGGCCAGCAGTATAAAAATCAACCAAAATTACCCTAGAAATACTATAGGGTTATACAATAATTTCTGCTGAGCCCCCAAATGGAGCCCTATTTTAAAAATTTTTGCTGTAATAGAAAGGAAACCCTTCAGGGATTTAAGGAAGGATATAAAGAACAAATCCCTTGAGCAAAAATTTTGAGTAGCGGTATCGTAAACCGGCCAGCAGTATAAAAATCAACCAAAATTACCCTAGAAATACTATAGGGTTATACAATAATTTCTGCTGAGCCCCCAAATGGAGCCCTATTTTAAAAATTTTTGCTGTAATAGAAAGGAAACCCTTCAGGGATTTAAGGAAGGATATAAAGAACAAATCCCTTGAGCAAAAATTTTGAGTAGCGGTATCGTAAACCGGCCAGCAGTATAAAAATCAACCAAAATTACCCTAGAAATACTATAGGGTTATACAATAATTTCTGCTGAGCCCCCAAATGGAGCCCTATTTTAAAAATTTTTGCTGTAATAGAAAGGAAACCCTTCAGGGATTTAAGGAAGGATATAAAGAACAAATCCCTTGAGCAAAAATTTTGAGTAGCGGTATCGTAAACCGGCCAGCAGTATAAAAATCAACCAAAATTACCCTAGAAATACTATAGGGTTATACAATAATTTCTGCTGAGCCCCCAAATGGAGCCCTATTTTAAAAATTTTTGCTGTAATAGAAAGGAAACCCTTCAGGGATTTAAGGAAGGATATAAAGAACAAATCCCTTGAGCAAAAATTTTGAGTAGCGGTATCGTAAACCGGCCAGCAGTATAAAAATCAACCAAAATTACCCTAGAAATACTATAGGGTTATACAATAATTTCTGCTGAGCCCCCAAATGGAGCCCTATTTTAAAAATTTTTGCTGTAATAGAAAGGAAACCCTTCAGGGATTTAAGGAAGGATATAAAGAACAAATCCCTTGAGCAAAAATTTTGAGTATTTATTTATTTTTATTTATTTATTTTAGAAACTAGGGATACAATGAATTGCATACCTACTTATAAACTAGCGCTCTCGGGAACGCAGCCCATATGGCGCATCCTAAAAATATTATACATATTCACAACTTTTTATTGTACAAAAATACGGATTGGTTTTTATGTTCTGTTTAAATTGGCTTCAAATATTATCTGTATATATACTTATTCAAACTAGGGTTATAATTTTTCTTTTGCTATTACAGAATATTTATAATTTAAAACTTTATTGACATTAAAAGTATTTTTCTTTTTCTTTCAGTGTGATCTTGTGATCGAAGGCTAGAACAAGGGCTTTAATTCAGTAAGGAAGAAATAAAACAAAGCTGTTAAAATAATGAAACAGGACAAACCTTAAAATAAAGATAAAGTCTAACATAAAAAATTCAGCATGTATCATTTAGACCTGAAAGATCTTTTATAACATATTGTCTAAATTTAGTTTTTTAAGGAGGGACAGGCAAAGGTCTGGATGGGAAGGATTAAGGAGTGTGGATAAAGGGGGTAGAGGACCTCCATTGGCTCTTTTAGTGAGGGGGCACTCCTGAAAAATGTGTTGCATACTTTGTGGCACCTGACAATAATGGCAGCCTACTCTGGGACTCCGGAAGAAAAAGTGTCCATGTGACAGCATAGTGTGGTCAGTTCTAGCACGGAAGAGTTGAATACCTTGGTGTCTGCTAATGTCGTTCTTGTAGATTGGGGCTTCGGGTTGTCTCCAGTGTGTCGCAAGGAACGTTCCATCTCTGTCCCAGGACAATTGCCTTCTTTCCTTTAGCTTTTGATTTCCTTGCCGGTAAATGAAAGCAGCGATTGGGATTTCCTCCTCTCGGAAAGATGAAGCAAAGGTTTCTTTAGCCAGTTTGTCTGCGGCTTCATTTCCTGGGATACCTAAATGTCCGGGAACCCAGGGCAAAATTATGTCATTTCTGCTCCTTATTACGCATTCCTGGCAACCCTTAATTAGGGGCTCCTCGCAGTAGAGGTTATTTATTGCCTGCAGAGTGGATCGGGAGTCCGAAAATATGATGGAGTTTGTTTTTGCTTTCGCCGCAATTTGAATTGCCTTCCAAATAGCAATCAATTCCGCCTCATAGCTATTTATCCCCAAGGGGAGTTTGAATCGTTTTGTGACAGATGGCCGTAGTTGTCGCGGAGGGAATGCCACATAAGCAGCCGCAGCATGGCTGCCATTGACAGAGCCATCCGTGTAAATACGGAGTCTGTCAAAATTTCTGGCTGACATTTCCCTGTGGTTAGCAGAAAGTTCTTCCTTCGTGGCATTTTTCTTGTTTGCCAAGCCTATGCTCGCCAAGTTCTCTCTTCGATGGATTCGCCTAGGTCCTGTAAGGAAAGGGGACAAGGATTTTGGGTTGGGTAACGTTATATCTAAAGCTAATAAAATTCCTAAAGCTATTTTTAAGGCTGGAGTTGTTCGGGGTTGCGTGGTGTCTTGGTCCAAAAGTGTGATCGTCTGGTGGTGAGGTCTGGCTGGGTCCAACCAGTTCCTGGATATGAGTTTCGCCCTGGCCTTTTCAGCCCTGTCCTGGAGGGGAAAGCTGCCACTTTCTATCCACAAGGCACGTCGAGGAGTTGTTTTTAAGGCCCCTGTGGCCGTGCGGAGTATTTTATTTATAGTTGTTTGGACCTTCAGGAGGTTACTTATGGTCGTCGCCGAGTATAGGACGATTCCATAATTAGTAATTCCTTCCAGGAGCACGCGAGCAATTTTGACTGCCGCATGTACAGGAGCACCGCGTTTCCCTGCTGCAATCGCTCGTATGACGTTGTTTATTTTTGTTAATTTATTGCTAATTTCATTGCAGTGTCGTGTCCATTTTAGGTCCTTCGTGAAGAAAATTCCAAATAGTTTTAACGTTCTGCTGACTTCGATCTCTTGGTCGCCAATCTGGATAGCCGTCGGTATAGATGATCTTTTCCTTGAAAAGATAATGGCTTCTGCTTTGGCGAGAGGTACTATAGCCCCCGTGGAGTATGCCCAAATTTCTATTGCTGTTGTCGCTCGTCTCAGTTCGTCTGTCGGGTGGTCAGAGTCCGATAACATTAGTATGTTATCAGCGTATGCAAAAGTCACAAGTCCTTCTATTTCGTTTAATTTTTGTATTAAAGCGGTAATGTAAATATTGAAAAGGGAGGGTGAGATTGGCGACCCTTGAGGCAGAATGTTTTCCACCGTGTGTTTCCCAGACTTATTACCATTTACCCTAACCTGCAACGTTCTACCAGTTAGGAAATGGGAAATCAGTCTGATCGATTGTTCATCGAAACCCCAGGATTGCATTTGGTTTGCTATGACATCCTTTCGGACTCTATCGTACGCTTTCTCAATGTCTGCTGAGATTAAGTACGCATTTTTTCGTCCGGCCAGTGAATGTACGATTTTAGCTTCGAGCTCCAGCAGGAGCGAGGAAGTTCCCCGGAACCTCCTGAAGCCATGGATTTCATTAGGAAGGAGTTGTTCCAGGCTTTCAGATAATCTCCGAGCCAGGATCTTTTCAAGCAGTCGTGACATGCATGAAATAAGTGCTATTGGTCTCAGATTTTTTGGCGTAATAAGGGAACTTGAAACAGCATTTTTTTTTCTGAAAGGGATAAGGGTCGCATTTTTCCATGTGTGAGGAAAGATGCCACCTCTCAAGATGGCATTGTATAAATCACAAAGTCTAATCCTGAAATCAGGCGGGGATTCTTTTATCATTTTGTATGAGATCATGTCATGGCCGGGTGCCGAACCTTTACAGTTCCTGAGGGCCGTGGTCAGTTCGATTACCGTTATAGGATCTGTTAGCGAAAAATTCGACGTGGAAGCCGCATTGTTTGCAAAAGTCCAGGCGTTTCTTTCAGCTATTTGCTCTGGACGAAACGACTCGTCGCTTGAGTACGATGTCCACGCAATGGCAAGTTGTTCGGCAATCTGTGTGGAATCGTTGAAAGTAACATTGTTAAAGTTTAAATTAGGTATCAGACAACTCTGTCTGTTACCCGATACCCCCCTAACCTTTCGCCACGCGTCTGTTAGATTTGTGCTGGGATTTATGTTTTCAGCAAAAGCGACCCATGCCTTTCTTTTCGCATCTTTGATTGTTTTTTTAACAATAGCCGACTTTCTACGATAATCAATGAGGTTTGATGTTGTTGGGTGTCTCTGGAATTGTTTCCAAGCTCTGTTTTTGCTGCGGATTTCCATCATGACCTCTTTATTCATCCATGTCGGTTGGGTCTTAAAGGAGGTACCAGACATGGGGATACTGGCGTTAGCCGCTATTCTTAGGCACCTGGTCAGTTGTGCTGCCTCTTTATTGATGTTTTGCGATTCTGGTCTGCGCACCAACTCCCCTGCCACCATTTCGCAAAAACTTGTCCAGTCTGCCCGGCCCTCACAAAACCTTGGGATAGGCTTGCTTTGAGCCGTGCAGAATTCGGTTCTGATGATAACAGGGAAGTGGTCACTTCCCTCGGTCTGCTCATGCGTTGACCAGGTTAATCCCGGAGCCATTCCGGGAGGGGCAAGAGACAAGTCAATATGTGAGAAGGATCCAGCGCCAGAAAGAAAGGTAGGGTCTCCGGAATTGAGGACACACAAGGGTGCGCCCTCAATCCAGCCCACCACCTGCCTTCCCCTCCGATCCCATCGCGGCGAGCCCCAAAGAGGGCTGTGTGCATTAAAATCCCCGCAATATATTGTATTTTGAGGAAGCTCTCGGGATAGTTCCTCCAAATCGGCAGTGGTGACCTCTTGTGAATTCTCCAGGTAGATGGAAATGATGGTGAATTTCCGGGAGGATCCGACCGAAACGGCACAAGCCATAATGTTTGAATTTATGTCGATTTCCACTGCCGGAATGGAGTTGTGAACTAAAACGGCCACCCCTCCACGTCTCGATTCTCTTGAGGAGTTCGTACCAAAGTACTTGAAACTACCCAGCCGTTCTGGCTGCTCCTCCACGAGAATATTGGTTTCTTGTAAAACCACAATTTTTGCATTGTACATTGAGATGAGATTATCTAAATCTGGACGGTTATTATGGAGACCTCTAATGTTCCATTGTAGAATGCTAATATTAGGATCCATTATCAGAACAAGACAAAATAAAATAAGTTCAGACCAATAAAATAAAATTTACGTATACTATTGAAAAATGAAAATATGATAAAAAGTAGAAGGTTGGTAAGTAAAGGATTTTTTCCTAATCCGATAGTGAGGAGAATTCCACCGAAAGGAAATCACTATCAGATAGATCCATGATTCCCGCATTGACTTTTTTGGATTTTTTGTTTTTAACTTTGGTCTTTTTGATTTTATTAACTTTTGGGGATAGCCTATCTGATTGGGGAATTGATTTCCCTGGGGGACAGACTGTAGCAGATGAATCTTGACTTTCTAGTCTAAGATCCGCACCTGCGTTTTCAGAGATTTCTTTATTTGATGGTTCTTCTGGTGACATATGCGCATTTTTTGACTCTAAGTTTACTATTCTAAGGCTAGTGCCTGAGTTAGATGGGTTTGCTTTGTTCGTTGCTTTTTCAGGTGACAGCGGACGTTCTGTCATCGCCGGCTTTTTACTTTCCGCAGTGTGCTTGTCATAAGTAATGTTTTTATTATTGTTTTTTTGGCTTGTGGTTGGTGCTGAAATAATGCTATTTATTTCAGGTTTCTTCACCGTAAGGGAATTGACACGAGGCCTGGAGACTTGTTGAGGTTCCGCATTAACCACAGTGGCAAAGCTGAGGGGGATATGAGTTTTGCGCATGTCATAATAAATCTTTCTGGCCTCATACAACGAGCACTTTTTTTGAGTTTTTATTTTTATAATCTCTTTATTTTTCAGAAATTCAGGACAATTGCGGTTGAAAGACTCATGTCCCTCCACACTACAATTGACACAGAATTTTCTGGCACAGCCTTCACCCTCATGAGGTCCAGGCAGGCCGCATGTTCCACAAATTGGGTTCGCCTGACAGTGATTCTTGGTGTGCCCGAGTTTTTGGCAGATATTGCACCTCATGGGTGATGGGAAATACTCCCTGACCAGTATCCTCGACCAGGCTCCTTGGATATCATTTGGCAACTTGTAGGCGTTAAATGTCAAAATAACTAGGCCGGTTGGTACTCGGGCACCACCCTCACCAGGTCGCGAAAACTGGACAACCTCCGTGACCCCTTGGTCACGCAGTCCCTCCAGAATCTCAGCCTGATTAAGCACCCTGAATTCAGGGGAGAATGCTGTACCCTTAACGCAGTTCAACGTTGGATGGTACTTGATTTCAACAGGGACGTTTGCTATTGCTTTTGCTTTTAGGAAAGTCTCTGCAATTCTTTTATTTTTTACCAGTAAGAGTAGTGAACCATCGCGAAGGAAACTGGCCGATTCGTGTTTTGTAGACACGGCATCAACTCCCTTCCGGATTACAAACTGGTTGTAATTCCTTAAGGGCTTGATTTCAGGGTTGGTGGTCTGGATTGTAATATATTTGGGGTGCATTGCCGAGTCATCATTTTTAAATGTGAATTCAGGTAAAAGGGGAAATTCAACTGCCGACGCTACGTTTAGGGACCTTTTTTTTCGTTTTGCAGGTCTACCTATCGCCTCCTGCAAGGGGGCGAAAGAATTGGCGCTGGCCCCGCCAGACGCCATCGTGGTAATGGGGCCCACTTGGGGCTTAAGGCCTTATTGTATCCTCTTGAAAAGTTTTAGTGTTAATTGGGGTGTGTGAAAATAAAACAAAAACAAAGTCAAAGAAACAAAAATTTGAGTTCAGTCCCGTAGGTTTTTGTCTGTAGAGTTCGTAAAAGCCTTACCGTCTTAAGGGCCGCCAAGGCTGGTCATAGCCCCCCAAAGGGGGGAAGGTAACTTTTCCGGGCTTGGTAGAGTTTTTTGGGGACTCACAGGATTCTTGAAAGGGATTTCTTCTGGTTAGGTCGGGGGGCAATCTTCTTTTCCAAACTAAAACCCGCTTCTTTCTTCAAGTAATAAATCCAGTTGGTTTCCAATTAATTTTTTGGTCTTCTTAGATTTATAATTTCCCAATTAGATTAAAATAAGACTCGAAATCCAATTTATTTTTCGCAGCTCTTCTTTTTCCTTCTTGACGTTTCCAATTCTCATGGCCAACTGAATTTTGAGTAGCGGTATCGTAAACCGGCCAGCAGTATAAAAATCAACCAAAATTACCCTAGAAATACTATAGGGTTATACAATAATTTCTGCTGAGCCCCCAAATGGAGCCCTATTTTAAAAATTTTTGCTGTAATAGAAAGGAAACCCTTCAGGGATTTAAGGAAGGATATAAAGAACAAATCCCTTGAGCAAAAATTTTGAGTAGCGGTATCGTAAACCGGCCAGCAGTATAAAAATCAACCAAAATTACCCTAGAAATACTATAGGGTTATACAATAATTTCTGCTGAGCCCCCAAATGGAGCCCTATTTTAAAAATTTTTGCTGTAATAGAAAGGAAACCCTTCAGGGATTTAAGGAAGGATATAAAGAACAAATCCCTTGAGCAAAAATTTTGAGTAGCGGTATCGTAAACCGGCCAGCAGTATAAAAATCAACCAAAATTACCCTAGAAATACTATAGGGTTATACAATAATTTCTGCTGAGCCCCCAAATGGAGCCCTATTTTAAAAATTTTTGCTGTAATAGAAAGGAAACCCTTCAGGGATTTAAGGAAGGATATAAAGAACAAATCCCTTGAGCAAAAATTTTGAGTAGCGGTATCGTAAACCGGCCAGCAGTATAAAAATCAACCAAAATTACCCTAGAAATACT
The DNA here is from genome assembly GCA_951509405.1 of Machimus rusticus. Taxonomy (NCBI): domain Eukaryota; kingdom Metazoa; phylum Arthropoda; class Insecta; order Diptera; family Asilidae; genus Machimus; species Machimus rusticus. The sequence continues at coordinate 57,853,073 of OX608049.1, forward strand.
ATAGGGTTATACAATAATTTCTGCTGAGCCCCCAAATGGAGCCCTATTTTAAAAATTTTTGCTGTAATAGAAAGGAAACCCTTCAGGGATTTAAGGAAGGATATAAAGAACAAATCCCTTGAGCAAAAATTTTGAGTAGCGGTATCGTAAACCGGCCAGCAGTATAAAAATCAACCAAAATTACCCTAGAAATACTATAGGGTTATACAATAATTTCTGCTGAGCCCCCAAATGGAGCCCTATTTTAAAAATTTTTGCTGTAATAGAAAGGAAACCCTTCAGGGATTTAAGGAAGGATATAAAGAACAAATCCCTTGAGCAAAAATTTTGAGTAGCGGTATCGTAAACCGGCCAGCAGTATAAAAATCAACCAAAATTACCCTAGAAATACTATAGGGTTATACAATAATTTCTGCTGAGCCCCCAAATGGAGCCCTATTTTAAAAATTTTTGCTGTAATAGAAAGGAAACCCTTCAGGGATTTAAGGAAGGATATAAAGAACAAATCCCTTGAGCAAAAATTTTGAGTAGCGGTATCGTAAACCGGCCAGCAGTATAAAAATCAACCAAAATTACCCTAGAAATACTATAGGGTTATACAATAATTTCTGCTGAGCCCCCAAATGGAGCCCTATTTTAAAATTTTTTGCTGTAATAGAAAGGAAACCCTTCAGGGATTTAAGGAAGGATATAAAGAACAAATCCCTTGAGCAAAAATTTTGAGTAGCGGTATCGTAAACCGGCCAGCAGTATAAAAATCAACCAAAATTACCCTAGAAATACTATAGGGTTATACAATAATTTCTGCTGAGCCCCCAAATGGAGCCCTATTTTAAAAATTTTTGCTGTAATAGAAAGGAAACCCTTCAGGGATTTAAGGAAGGATATAAAGAACAAATCCCTTGAGCAAAAATTTTGAGTAGCGGTATCGTAAACCGGCCAGCAGTATAAAAATCAACCAAAATTACCCTAGAAATACTATAGGGTTATACAATAATTTCTGCTGAGCCCCCAAATGGAGCCCTATTTTAAAAATTTTTGCTGTAATAGAAAGGAAACCCTTCAGGGATTTAAGGAAGGATATAAAGAACAAATCCCTTGAGCAAAAATTTTGAGTAGCGGTATCGTAAACCGGCCAGCAGTATAAAAATCAACCAAAATTACCCTAGAAATACTATAGGGTTATACAATAATTTCTGCTGAGCCCCCAAATGGAGCCCTATTTTAAAAATTTTTGCTGTAATAGAAAGGAAACCCTTCAGGGATTTAAGGAAGGATATAAAGAACAAATCCCTTGAGCAAAAATTTTGAGTAGCGGTATCGTAAACCGGCCAGCAGTATAAAAATCAACCAAAATTACCCTAGAAATACTATAGGGTTATACAATAATTTCTGCTGAGCCCCCAAATGGAGCCCTATTTTAAAAATTTTTGCTGTAATAGAAAGGAAACCCTTCAGGGATTTAAGGAAGGATATAAAGAACAAATCCCTTGAGCAAAAATTTTGAGTAGCGGTATCGTAAACCGGCCAGCAGTATAAAAATCAACCAAAATTACCCTAGAAATACTATAGGGTTATACAATAATTTCTGCTGAGCCCCCAAATGGAGCCCTATTTTAAAAATTTTTGCTGTAATAGAAAGGAAACCCTTCAGGGATTTAAGGAAGGATATAAAGAACAAATCCCTTGAGCAAAAATTTTGAGTAGCGGTATCGTAAACCGGCCAGCAGTATAAAAATCAACCAAAATTACCCTAGAAATACTATAGGGTTATACAATAATTTCTGCTGAGCCCCCAAATGGAGCCCTATTTTAAAAATTTTTGCTGTAATAGAAAGGAAACCCTTCAGGGATTTAAGGAAGGATATAAAGAACAAATCCCTTGAGCAAAAATTTTGAGTAGCGGTATCGTAAACCGGCCAGCAGTATAAAAATCAACCAAAATTACCCTAGAAATACTATAGGGTTATACAATAATTTCTGCTGAGCCCCCAAATGGAGCCCTATTTTAAAAATTTTTGCTGTAATAGAAAGGAAACCCTTCAGGGATTTAAGGAAGGATATAAAGAACAAATCCCTTGAGCAAAAATTTTGAGTAGCGGTATCGTAAACCGGCCAGCAGTATAAAAATCAACCAAAATTACCCTAGAAATACTATAGGGTTATACAATAATTTCTGCTGAGCCCCCAAATGGAGCCCTATTTTAAAAATTTTTGCTGTAATAGAAAGGAAACCCTTCAGGGATTTAAGGAAGGATATAAAGAACAAATCCCTTGAGCAAAAATTTTGAGTAGCGGTATCGTAAACCGGCCAGCAGTATAAAAATCAACCAAAATTACCCTAGAAATACTATAGGGTTATACAATAATTTCTGCTGAGCCCCCAAATGGAGCCCTATTTTAAAAATTTTTGCTGTAATAGAAAGGAAACCCTTCAGGGATTTAAGGAAGGATATAAAGAACAAATCCCTTGAGCAAAAATTTTGAGTAGCGGTATCGTAAACCGGCCAGCAGTATAAAAATCAACCAAAATTACCCTAGAAATACTATAGGGTTATACAATAATTTCTGCTGAGCCCCCAAATGGAGCCCTATTTTAAAAATTTTTGCTGTAATAGAAAGGAAACCCTTCAGGGATTTAAGGAAGGATATAAAGAACAAATCCCTTGAGCAAAAATTTTGAGTAGCGGTATCGTAAACCGGCCAGCAGTATAAAAATCAACCAAAATTACCCTAGAAATACTATAGGGTTATACAATAATTTCTGCTGAGCCCCCAAATGGAGCCCTATTTTAAAAATTTTTGCTGTAATAGAAAGGAAACCCTTCAGGGATTTAAGGAAGGATATAAAGAACAAATCCCTTGAGCAAAAATTTTGAGTAGCGGTATCGTAAACCGGCCAGCAGTATAAAAATCAACCAAAATTACCCTAGAAATACTATAGGGTTATACAATAATTTCTGCTGAGCCCCCAAATGGAGCCCTATTTTAAAAATTTTTGCTGTAATAGAAAGGAAACCCTTCAGGGATTTAAGGAAGGATATAAAGAACAAATCCCTTGAGCAAAAATTTTGAGTAGCGGTATCGTAAACCGGCCAGCAGTATAAAAATCAACCAAAATTACCCTAGAAATACTATAGGGTTATACAATAATTTCTGCTGAGCCCCCAAATGGAGCCCTATTTTAAAAATTTTTGCTGTAATAGAAAGGAAACCCTTCAGGGATTTAAGGAAGGATATAAAGAACAAATCCCTTGAGCAAAAATTTTGAGTAGCGGTATCGTAAACCGGCCAGCAGTATAAAAATCAACCAAAATTACCCTAGAAATACTATAGGGTTATACAATAATTTCTGCTGAGCCCCCAAATGGAGCCCTATTTTAAAAATTTTTGCTGTAATAGAAAGGAAACCCTTCAGGGATTTAAGGAAGGATATAAAGAACAAATCCCTTGAGCAAAAATTTTGAGTAGCGGTATCGTAAACCGGCCAGCAGTATAAAAATCAACCAAAATTACCCTAGAAATACTATAGGGTTATACAATAATTTCTGCTGAGCCCCCAAATGGAGCCCTATTTTAAAAATTTTTGCTGTAATAGAAAGGAAACCCTTCAGGGATTTAAGGAAGGATATAAAGAACAAATCCCTTGAGCAAAAATTTTGAGTAGCGGTATCGTAAACCGGCCAGCAGTATAAAAATCAACCAAAATTACCCTAGAAATACTATAGGGTTATACAATAATTTCTGCTGAGCCCCCAAATGGAGCCCTATTTTAAAAATTTTTGCTGTAATAGAAAGGAAACCCTTCAGGGATTTAAGGAAGGATATAAAGAACAAATCCCTTGAGCAAAAATTTTGAGTAGCGGTATCGTAAACCGGCCAGCAGTATAAAAATCAACCAAAATTACCCTAGAAATACTATAGGGTTATACAATAATTTCTGCTGAGCCCCCAAATGGAGCCCTATTTTAAAAATTTTTGCTGTAATAGAAAGGAAACCCTTCAGGGATTTAAGGAAGGATATAAAGAACAAATCCCTTGAGCAAAAATTTTGAGTAGCGGTATCGTAAACCGGCCAGCAGTATAAAAATCAACCAAAATTACCCTAGAAATACTATAGGGTTATACAATAATTTCTGCTGAGCCCCCAAATGGAGCCCTATTTTAAAAATTTTTGCTGTAATAGAAAGGAAACCCTTCAGGGATTTAAGGAAGGATATAAAGAACAAATCCCTTGAGCAAAAATTTTGAGTAGCGGTATCGTAAACCGGCCAGCAGTATAAAAATCAACCAAAATTACCCTAGAAATACTATAGGGTTATACAATAATTTCTGCTGAGCCCCCAAATGGAGCCCTATTTTAAAAATTTTTGCTGTAATAGAAAGGAAACCCTTCAGGGATTTAAGGAAGGATATAAAGAACAAATCCCTTGAGCAAAAATTTTGAGTAGCGGTATCGTAAACCGGCCAGCAGTATAAAAATCAACCAAAATTACCCTAGAAATACTATAGGGTTATACAATAATTTCTGCTGAGCCCCCAAATGGAGCCCTATTTTAAAAATTTTTGCTGTAATAGAAAGGAAACCCTTCAGGGATTTAAGGAAGGATATAAAGAACAAATCCCTTGAGCAAAAATTTTGAGTAGCGGTATCGTAAACCGGCCAGCAGTATAAAAATCAACCAAAATTACCCTAGAAATACTATAGGGTTATACAATAATTTCTGCTGAGCCCCCAAATGGAGCCCTATTTTAAAAATTTTTGCTGTAATAGAAAGGAAACCCTTCAGGGATTTAAGGAAGGATATAAAGAACAAATCCCTTGAGCAAAAATTTTGAGTAGCGGTATCGTAAACCGGCCAGCAGTATAAAAATCAACCAAAATTACCCTAGAAATACTATAGGGTTATACAATAATTTCTGCTGAGCCCCCAAATGGAGCCCTATTTTAAAAATTTTTGCTGTAATAGAAAGGAAACCCTTCAGGGATTTAAGGAAGGATATAAAGAACAAATCCCTTGAGCAAAAATTTTGAGTAGCGGTATCGTAAACCGGCCAGCAGTATAAAAATCAACCAAAATTACCCTAGAAATACTATAGGGTTATACAATAATTTCTGCTGAGCCCCCAAATGGAGCCCTATTTTAAAAATTTTTGCTGTAATAGAAAGGAAACCCTTCAGGGATTTAAGGAAGGATATAAAGAACAAATCCCTTGAGCAAAAATTTTGAGTAGCGGTATCGTAAACCGGCCAGCAGTATAAAAATCAACCAAAATTACCCTAGAAATACTATAGGGTTATACAATAATTTCTGCTGAGCCCCCAAATGGAGCCCTATTTTAAAAATTTTTGCTGTAATAGAAAGGAAACCCTTCAGGGATTTAAGGAAGGATATAAAGAACAAATCCCTTGAGCAAAAATTTTGAGTAGCGGTATCGTAAACCGGCCAGCAGTATAAAAATCAACCAAAATTACCCTAGAAATACTATAGGGTTATACAATAATTTCTGCTGAGCCCCCAAATGGAGCCCTATTTTAAAAATTTTTGCTGTAATAGAAAGGAAACCCTTCAGGGATTTAAGGAAGGATATAAAGAACAAATCCCTTGAGCAAAAATTTTGAGTAGCGGTATCGTAAACCGGCCAGCAGTATAAAAATCAACCAAAATTACCCTAGAAATACTATAGGGTTATACAATAATTTCTGCTGAGCCCCCAAATGGAGCCCTATTTTAAAAATTTTTGCTGTAATAGAAAGGAAACCCTTCAGGGATTTAAGGAAGGATATAAAGAACAAATCCCTTGAGCAAAAATTTTGAGTAGCGGTATCGTAAACCGGCCAGCAGTATAAAAATCAACCAAAATTACCCTAGAAATACTATAGGGTTATACAATAATTTCTGCTGAGCCCCCAAATGGAGCCCTATTTTAAAAATTTTTGCTGTAATAGAAAGGAAACCCTTCAGGGATTTAAGGAAGGATATAAAGAACAAATCCCTTGAGCAAAAATTTTGAGTAGCGGTATCGTAAACCGGCCAGCAGTATAAAAATCAACCAAAATTACCCTAGAAATACTATAGGGTTATACAATAATTTCTGCTGAGCCCCCAAATGGAGCCCTATTTTAAAAATTTTTGCTGTAATAGAAAGGAAACCCTTCAGGGATTTAAGGAAGGATATAAAGAACAAATCCCTTGAGCAAAAATTTTGAGTAGCGGTATCGTAAACCGGCCAGCAGTATAAAAATCAACCAAAATTACCCTAGAAATACTATAGGGTTATACAATAATTTCTGCTGAGCCCCCAAATGGAGCCCTATTTTAAAAATTTTTGCTGTAATAGAAAGGAAACCCTTCAGGGATTTAAGGAAGGATATAAAGAACAAATCCCTTGAGCAAAAATTTTGAGTAGCGGTATCGTAAACCGGCCAGCAGTATAAAAATCAACCAAAATTACCCTAGAAATACTATAGGGTTATACAATAATTTCTGCTGAGCCCCCAAATGGAGCCCTATTTTAAAAATTTTTGCTGTAATAGAAAGGAAACCCTTCAGGGATTTAAGGAAGGATATAAAGAACAAATCCCTTGAGCAAAAATTTTGAGTAGCGGTATCGTAAACCGGCCAGCAGTATAAAAATCAACCAAAATTACCCTAGAAATACTATAGGGTTATACAATAATTTCTGCTGAGCCCCCAAATGGAGCCCTATTTTAAAAATTTTTGCTGTAATAGAAAGGAAACCCTTCAGGGATTTAAGGAAGGATATAAAGAACAAATCCCTTGAGCAAAAATTTTGAGTAGCGGTATCGTAAACCGGCCAGCAGTATAAAAATCAACCAAAATTACCCTAGAAATACTATAGGGTTATACAATAATTTCTGCTGAGCCCCCAAATGGAGCCCTATTTTAAAAATTTTTGCTGTAATAGAAAGGAAACCCTTCAGGGATTTAAGGAAGGATATAAAGAACAAATCCCTTGAGCAAAAATTTTGAGTAGCGGTATCGTAAACCGGCCAGCAGTATAAAAATCAACCAAAATTACCCTAGAAATACTATAGGGTTATACAATAATTTCTGCTGAGCCCCCAAATGGAGCCCTATTTTAAAAATTTTTGCTGTAATAGAAAGGAAACCCTTCAGGGATTTAAGGAAGGATATAAAGAACAAATCCCTTGAGCAAAAATTTTGAGTAGCGGTATCGTAAACCGGCCAGCAGTATAAAAATCAACCAAAATTACCCTAGAAATACTATAGGGTTATACAATAATTTCTGCTGAGCCCCCAAATGGAGCCCTATTTTAAAAATTTTTGCTGTAATAGAAAGGAAACCCTTCAGGGATTTAAGGAAGGATATAAAGAACAAATCCCTTGAGCAAAAATTTTGAGTAGCGGTATCGTAAACCGGCCAGCAGTATAAAAATCAACCAAAATTACCCTAGAAATACTATAGGGTTATACAATAATTTCTGCTGAGCCCCCAAATGGAGCCCTATTTTAAAAATTTTTGCTGTAATAGAAAGGAAACCCTTCAGGGATTTAAGGAAGGATATAAAGAACAAATCCCTTGAGCAAAAATTTTGAGTAGCGGTATCGTAAACCGGCCAGCAGTATAAAAATCAACCAAAATTACCCTAGAAATACTATAGGGTTATACAATAATTTCTGCTGAGCCCCCAAATGGAGCCCTATTTTAAAAATTTTTGCTGTAATAGAAAGGAAACCCTTCAGGGATTTAAGGAAGGATATAAAGAACAAATCCCTTGAGCAAAAATTTTGAGTAGCGGTATCGTAAACCGGCCAGCAGTATAAAAATCAACCAAAATTACCCTAGAAATACTATAGGGTTATACAATAATTTCTGCTGAGCCCCCAAATGGAGCCCTATTTTAAAAATTTTTGCTGTAATAGAAAGGAAACCCTTCAGGGATTTAAGGAAGGATATAAAGAACAAATCCCTTGAGCAAAAATTTTGAGTAGCGGTATCGTAAACCGGCCAGCAGTATAAAAATCAACCAAAATTACCCTAGAAATACTATAGGGTTATACAATAATTTCTGCTGAGCCCCCAAATGGAGCCCTATTTTAAAAATTTTTGCTGTAATAGAAAGGAAACCCTTCAGGGATTTAAGGAAGGATATAAAGAACAAATCCCTTGAGCAAAAATTTTGAGTAGCGGTATCGTAAACCGGCCAGCAGTATAAAAATCAACCAAAATTACCCTAGAAATACTATAGGGTTATACAATAATTTCTGCTGAGCCCCCAAATGGAGCCCTATTTTAAAAATTTTTGCTGTAATAGAAAGGAAACCCTTCAGGGATTTAAGGAAGGATATAAAGAACAAATCCCTTGAGCAAAAATTTTGAGTAGCGGTATCGTAAACCGGCCAGCAGTATAAAAATCAACCAAAATTACCCTAGAAATACTATAGGGTTATACAATAATTTCTGCTGAGCCCCCAAATGGAGCCCTATTTTAAAAATTTTTGCTGTAATAGAAAGGAAACCCTTCAGGGATTTAAGGAAGGATATAAAGAACAAATCCCTTGAGCAAAAATTTTGAGTAGCGGTATCGTAAACCGGCCAGCAGTATAAAAATCAACCAAAATTACCCTAGAAATACTATAGGGTTATACAATAATTTCTGCTGAGCCCCCAAATGGAGCCCTATTTTAAAAATTTTTGCTGTAATAGAAAGGAAACCCTTCAGGGATTTAAGGAAGGATATAAAGAACAAATCCCTTGAGCAAAAATTTTGAGTATTTATTTATTTTTATTTATTTATTTTAGAAACTAGGGATACAATGAATTGCATACCTACTTATAAACTAGCGCTCTCGGGAACGCAGCCCATATGGCGCATCCTAAAAATATTATACATATTCACAACTTTTTATTGTACAAAAATACGGATTGGTTTTTATGTTCTGTTTAAATTGGCTTCAAATATTATCTGTATATATACTTATTCAAACTAGGGTTATAATTTTTCTTTTGCTATTACAGAATATTTATAATTTAAAACTTTATTGACATTAAAAGTATTTTTCTTTTTCTTTCAGTGTGATCTTGTGATCGAAGGCTAGAACAAGGGCTTTAATTCAGTAAGGAAGAAATAAAACAAAGCTGTTAAAATAATGAAACAGGACAAACCTTAAAATAAAGATAAAGTCTAACATAAAAAATTCAGCATGTATCATTTAGACCTGAAAGATCTTTTATAACATATTGTCTAAATTTAGTTTTTTAAGGAGGGACAGGCAAAGGTCTGGATGGGAAGGATTAAGGAGTGTGGATAAAGGGGGTAGAGGACCTCCATTGGCTCTTTTAGTGAGGGGGCACTCCTGAAAAATGTGTTGCATACTTTGTGGCACCTGACAATAATGGCAGCCTACTCTGGGACTCCGGAAGAAAAAGTGTCCATGTGACAGCATAGTGTGGCCAGTTCTAGCACGGAAGAGTTGAATACCTTGGTGTCTGCTAATGTCGTTCTTGTAGATTGGGGCTTCGGGTTGTCTCCAGTGTGTCGCAAGGAACGTTCCATCTCTGTCCCAGGACAATTGCCTTCTTTCCTTTAGCTTTTGATTTCCTTGCCGGTAAATGAAAGCAGCGATTGGGATTTCCTCCTCTCGGAAAGATGAAGCAAAGGTTTCTTTAGCCAGTTTGTCTGCGGCTTCATTTCCTGGGATACCTAAATGTCCGGGAACCCAGGCCAAAATTATGTCATTTCTGCTCCTTATTACGCATTCCTGGCAACCCTTAATTAGGGGCTCCTCGCAGTAGGGGTTATTTATTGCCTGCAGAGTGGATCGGGAGTCCGAAAATATGATGGAGTTTGTTTTTGCTTTCGCCGCAATTTGAATTGCCTTCCAAATAGCAATCAATTCCGCCTCATAGCTATTTATCCCCAAGGGGAGTTTGAATCGTTTTGTGACAGATGGCCGTAGTTGTCGCGGAGGGAATGCCACATAAGCAGCCGCAGCATGGCTGCCATTGACAGAGCCATCCGTGTAAATACGGAGTCTGTCAAAATTTCTGGCTGACATTTCCCTGTGGTTAGCAGAAAGTTCTTCCTTCGTGGCATTTTTCTTGTTTGCCAAGCCTATGCTCGCCAAGTTCTCTCTTCGATGGATTCGCCTAGGTCCTGTAAGGAAAGGGGACAAGGATTTTGGGTTGGGTAACGTTATATCTAAAGCTAATAAAATTCCTAAAGCTATTTTTAAGGCTGGAGTTGTTCGGGGTTGCGTGGTGTCTTGGTCCAAAAGTGTGATCGTCTGGTGGTGAGGTCTGGCTGGGTCCAACCAGTTCCTGGATATGAGTTTCGCCCTGGCCTTTTCAGCCCTGTCCTGGAGGGGAAAGCTGCCACTTTCTATCCACAAGGCACGTCGAGGAGTTGTTTTTAAGGCCCCTGTGGCCGTGCGGAGTATTTTATTTATAGTTGTTTGGACCTTCAGGAGGTTACTTATGGTCGTCGCCGAGTATAGGACGATTCCATAATTAGTAATTCCTTCCAGGAGCACGCGAGCAATTTTGACTGCCGCATGTACAGGAGCACCGCGTTTCCCTGCTGCAATCGCTCGTATGACGTTGTTTATTTTTGTTAATTTATTGCTAATTTCATTGCAGTGTCGTGTCCATTTTAGGTCCTTCGTGAAGAAAATTCCAAATAGTTTTAACGTTCTGCTGACTTCGATCTCTTGGTCGCCAATCTGGATAGCCGTCGGTATAGATGATCTTTTCCTTGAAAAGATAATGGCTTCTGCTTTGGCGAGAGGTACTATAGCCCCCGTGGAGTATGCCCAAATTTCTATTGCTGTTGTCGCTCGTCTCAGTTCGTCTGTCGGGTGGTCAGAGTCCGATAACATTAGTATGTTAGCGTATGCAAAAGTCACAAGTCCTTCTATTTCGTTTAATTTTTGTATTAAAGCGGTAATGTAAATATTGAAAAGGGAGGGTGAGATTGGCGACCCTTGAGGCAGAATGTTTTCCACCGTGTGTTTCCCAGACTTATTACCATTTACCCTAACCTGCAACGTTCTACCAGTTAGGAAATGGGAAATCAGTCTGATCGATTGTTCATCGAAACCCCAGGATTGCATTTGGTTTGCTATGACATCCTTTCGGACTCTATCGTACGCTTTCTCAATGTCTGCTGAGATTAAGTACGCATTTTTTCGTCCGGCCAGTGAATGTACGATTTTAGCTTCGAGCTCCAGCAGGAGCGAGGAAGTTCCCCGGAACCTCCTGAAGCCATGGATTTCATTAGGAAGGAGTTGTTCCAGGCTTTCAGATAATCTCCGAGCCAGGATCTTTTCAAGCAGTCGTGACATGCATGAAATAAGTGCTATTGGTCTCAGATTTTTTGGCGTAATAAGGGAACTTGAAACAGCATTTTTTTTTCTGAAAGGGATAAGGGTCGCATTTTTCCATGTGTGAGGAAAGATGCCACCTCTCAAGATGGCATTGTATAAATCACAAAGTCTAATCCTGAAATCAGGCGGGGATTCTTTTATCATTTTGTATGAGATCATGTCATGGCCGGGTGCCGAACCTTTACAGTTCCTGAGGGCCGTGGTCAGTTCGATTACCGTTATAGGATCTGTTAGCGAAAAATTCGACGTGGAAGCCGCATTGTTTGCAAAAGTCCAGGCGTTTCTTTCAGCTATTTGCTCTGGACGAAACGACTCGTCGCTTGAGTACGATGTCCACGCAATGGCAAGTTGTTCGGCAATCTGTGTGGAATCGTTGAAAGTAACATTGTTAAAGTTTAAATTAGGTATCAGACAACTCTGTCTGTTACCCGATACCCCCCTAACCTTTCGCCACGCGTCTGTTAGATTTGTGCTGGGATTTATGTTTTCAGCAAAAGCGACCCATGCCTTTCTTTTCGCATCTTTGATTGTTTTTTTAACAATAGCCGACTTTCTACGATAATCAATGAGGTTTGATGTTGTTGGGTGTCTCTGGAATTGTTTCCAAGCTCTGTTTTTGCTGCGGATTTCCATCATGACCTCTTTATTCATCCATGTCGGTTGGGTCTTAAAGGAGGTACCAGACATGGGGATACTGGCGTTAGCCGCTATTCTTAGGCACCTGGTCAGTTGTGCTGCCTCTTTATTGATGTTTTGCGATTCTGGTCTGCGCACCAACTCCCCTGCCACCATTTCGCAAAAACTTGTCCAGTCTGCCCGGCCCTCACAAAACCTTGGGATAGGCTTGCTTTGAGCCGTGCAGAATTCGGTTCTGATGATAACAGGGAAGTGGTCACTTCCCTCGGTCTGCTCATGCGTTGACCAGGTTAATCCCGGAGCCATTCCGGGAGGGGCAAGAGACAAGTCAATATGTGAGAAGGATCCAGCGCCAGAAAGAAAGGTAGGGTCTCCGGAATTGAGGACACACAAGGGTGCGCCCTCAATCCAGCCCACCACCTGCCTTCCCCTCCGATCCCATCGCGGCGAGCCCCAAAGAGGGCTGTGTGCATTAAAATCCCCGCAATATATTGTATTTTGAGGAAGCTCTCGGGATAGTTCCTCCAAATCGGCAGTGGTGACCTCTTGTGAATTCTCCAGGTAGATGGAAATGATGGTGAATTTCCGGGAGGATCCGACCGAAACGGCACAAGCCATAATGTTTGAATTTATGTCGATTTCCACTGCCGGAATGGAGTTGTGAACTAAAACGGCCACCCCTCCACGTCTCGATTCTCTTGAGGAGTTCGTACCAAAGTACTTGAAACTACCCAGCCGTTCTGGCTGCTCCTCCACGAGAATATTGGTTTCTTGTAAAACCACAATTTTTGCATTGTACATTGAGATGAGATTATCTAAATCTGGACGGTTATTATGGAGACCTCTAATGTTCCATTGTATTTATTTATTTATTTATTTATTTTTCATGGTTACAGGGCTTAACCTAATAACATGATTACAAAAAAGCGCACTCGAAAACGATGTCCATATGGCGCATAAGGTATACATACAATTTCGACAACAATAAAAGTTAGGAAAAAAACATTTTATCAAAAAATTGTAACAGATAGATTAAAAAAATTATTATTTAAAAGTATTAAATTTTCCTTTTCGATCTTCAAGGTGTATTATTGTATATAGAATATGTTATGGGGAGATTTGGTTAAAATTTTCCGATTAGTATTTGTAAATAGAGAAACTTCTTAAATTTGGTTATAGATGTTGAGCCGAGAAATTAGTAGAAGGATGTCACCAGAATTTGTAGGATTTAAAAGAGTATCTAAAGGTGGAAAACGACCTCCACAGATTTCCTTTGTTCTTTGGCACTCCGTAAGGATATGCCGTATCGTTAAACTTTTCTGGCACCCAACACATCCGGGTTGCGGGCCTCTTTCCATTAAATATGTATGAGTTAAACGAGTATGACCTACTCGAATTCTAAAAATTTTGATTCCTTGTTCCCTCGTCAAGTTCCGGTCATAATTAGGCGAATCCGTAGTGGGCCAATGTGACCTCAGGAAAGTAGTGGCGTTGCTCCAATCTTCATCTATTTTTGATTTCAGAATTTGGCATCCGTTCCTGACTAAAAAAGATGACATAGGAGGAATTGCTTTGACCCCAAGTCGAGCCTCATGCGACTTAGCCGCCTTATCCGCCTCTTCATTGCCTCTAATTCCCGCATGTCCTGGGACCCAGGCAAGCTTGATTTTGCCATTTGATGAAACAATTAAATTTTGAAGAACCTTAATAAAGGGATTTTCTGTGAATTCATTAAACATTGCTTTTAGGGCGGCTAGGGAATCCGAAAAGATTAAACTTGAACTTGGTGAATTTTTGCAGAACTCTATAGCTTTCCAAATGGCAAATAGCTCCGCTTCGTAGCTTGAGGAATTTTCATCCAGGTTAAAGACCGTTTTGGAAAAATTAATCTTATCCCTACTATAAACGAAGGCCGCAGAAGTTGAGGTATTCGTCGATGAACCATCCGTATAAACTAACAATTTTCTTGGGTTTGCGTCTAAGAGTTCTAGATGTTTTGCTTGGAGTTCCTCTATAGACGAATTTACTTTTCTGAAATTGTCCAGATAGATGGCATTGGAAATTTTGAAATTTGAAGGATGGTATGGAGGGATGTCTAAAGATGTGTGATCTGGCAAAGTTATAGAATTGTCACTAAAAATTTTGAGGGCAGCAAGTAACGCAGAAGTAGATCTTGGACGAGAATTCGGTACATTTAGGTCGTGCAGTGTTGAATAGTGGGGTCTTGATGGATCCAACCAATTTTTCCCGATAATTTTAATTCTTGACTTTTCAGCCGCCTCACAAATATGGGGAACACCCGCTTCAATCCACAAGGCTCTCCTTGGGGTAGACCTCAGCGCACCAAAGGCCGTCCTCAGGACCTTGTTCATAGCAATTTGGATTTTGTTTAAAAGGGTCTTAGGCGAAGATGCATAAATGGGGAGCGCATAATTGGAGATGCCTCTAATAAGCGTAGAAGCTATCTTAACAGCCGCATGAACCGGAGCCCCTTTGAGTCCTGCAGTAATAGCCCGCATCAGATTTGCAATTTTGTTAATTTTGTTTACTATATTTTGACAGTAATCGCGCCAATTTAATTTTTTTGTAAAAGTTAGGCCTAAAAGCTTAATAGAGTCTTGAGGTGTAATTGTAAGCTCATCAATGACCAAGGCTCTAGGAAATTGGGTTCGCTTTCTTGAGAAGACTATCATTTCCATTTTCTCTTTGGGGATAATAGCTCCCGATTGAAAACACCAGATATCCATCGCTGTTGTAGCCCTTCGAAGTTTGTCCTGAGGTTCGTCCGAGTCAGTCATAAGTATGAAATTGTCAGCGTAAATAAAATAAGATAGTTCACCAATATCGTCAAGTCGTGGAAGAAGGGCTGCAGTGAAAGTGTTAAAAAGAGTAGTGGAAAGTGGTGACCCCTGAGGGAGCACATTGTCCACCCCATGTTTTTCCGAAAAAAATCCATTCACTCTGACCTGAACAGCTCTATCACTAAGAAAATTTATAATGAGGCGGATAAATGGTTCATCAATGCCCCAAGTCTGGAATTGAGAAGCCACAACATCCCTACACACCCTGTCGTACGCCTTTTCCACATCTGCCGAAAGAAGATGCATCTCCTTTTTCCGGGAGAAGGATTGCATAATTTTGTTTTCCAGCTCCAGAAGAAGAGAGGTGGTACCCCGATATCTTCTGAAGCCGTGAACTTGGTTAGGCAAAATTGTTTCCAGAATATTTCCTAATCTTTTACTTAAAATTTTTTCCAAAAGGCGTGACAAACAAGGTAGCAAGGATATGGGTCTCAGATCCCGAGGAGTGAGGACACCAGTGGTGGAAGCTTTCTTAGGTATCGGCACTTGAATGGCTTTTTTCCACACTGGTGGAAACAGACCTTTTTGTATAATGGCATTATAGAGGGAGATTATTCTCTCTATAATACAATCAGGGGCATTTTTGATCATACCGTAAGAAATTTTGTCATGACCTGGAGCTGAACCCTTACATTTGCCAAGAGTCTGCCTTAGCTCCTGCAGGGTAATGGGGTAAGATAGGTTCCTTTGCGGATCAGGGGAGAAGGGTTTGTCCGTGAAGGACCAAGCATATTTTCTTTGAATACGTTCGGCGCTGAAGTTGCTATCGCTGGAATAACTGGTCCAAGCGGAAGCCAGTTGTTGGGCAATTTCCATGGAATCAGTATAGAGCCTGCGGTCAACCGTCAAGTTAGTAATCACACTAGAACGTCTATTACCGGAGATAGACTTGACCTTCTTCCATGCATCAGCAAGATTAAGGTTGGGATCTATTGAGCTAGCAAAATGAGCCCAGCAAGCTCTTTTTGCTACCTTAATCTCTCTTTTAACTATAGCTGATTTCCTACGATATTCACGCAGGTTATCATTCGTAGGATGCCTCTGGAACCTTTTCCAATCCCTATTTTTCTCCCTGATTAGTGAGAGGATGGCCCCATTCATCCAGCCTGGCTGTGAATTTTGATGTGGACAGGACACCGGGATGCTGGCCGCCGCCGCAGCCCTCATCAATCTGGTTATCTGCGCAGTCTCTTTGTTGATGTTGTGAGAGGGAGGAGTGAGGGGCGCCCGCTCCTTTAACAGTACCCTGAATTTATTCCAATTGGCCTTTCCTTCCACAAAACGAATTAGAGGTTTAGTATTTGTGGATGGGAAGCTTGACTGAATAACAATTGGAAAGTGATCGCTACCTTCAGGATTATCGTGGGTAAACCACTCAAGGAGCGGGGCCATGTGGGGTGGAGCTAAGGATAAATCAATAGCTGAAAAAGTAGATCGTGTGGAAAGCAGTGTAGGGTTATTGGTATTGAGAATACACAAGGGGCGATTTTCAATCCAGGATGCCACCTGCCTCCCTCTAGGATTCCAATGATCAGACCCCCATAAGGGGCTATGAGCATTAAAATCCCCACCATAAAAGGTGTTTTCAGGAAGCTGGCGTTGCAGGCACTCTAGATCTCCAACCGTTACCTCTTGTGTATTCTCAATGTATAGACTTGTGAATGTTAAAAGAGTCTGTGAGTGTATAGAGACTGCGCATGCCATTATATTACTGCTAATGGGGATCCGCGTTGCAGCAAGAGACCTGTGTACTAGCACGGCCACACCACCACGCCTAGTGTCCCTGTCCACATTATAACCGAAAAATTGAAAACCCAAAACAGAATCAGGGTTTTCCTCCAAGAGAATAAATGTCTCCTGTAAAAGAATAATGTCCGGTCTATATTTCACAATTAATAATTCCAAATGAGGCAGGTTACAATAAAGGCCTCTGATGTTCCACTGTAAAATTTTGATATTTCTGCGCATTGTAATAGCCAGAGTAAAAGGATAAAAACTATATAAAATTTAGATTTCACTCTCAGAGGAGGAAGTGAATGTGCTCACCGAAAGGTACTCATAATCCTGGGCATCATCAGTGTCCATATTTGGAGTGGGAATCTCTTTTTCATTTGATTTGCTGACATTGTTTTCAAAATTAAGGTTGGGACCAGATATGGCCACAACTTCAGGATTCCGTATGCCCAAAATGTTATCTGCAAAATTATTTAAGATTTGTTTAGAGTTTGGTGTAAACGTTAAAGGTATATTTTGTGCAACCCTGAGTTCATCAGCAATAAGTTTAGGATTTGTGGTGATTTTAGTATTGGGTGTTGCCTTTGTAGTGTTTTTTGAGTTTTGGTTCGGAAAGTTCTCTGAGGCGGAAACTTTTTTTGAAGAAGAAGGATTCTCTTCAGCTATTTTAACGTCAGATAAAATTTTAATTTTGTTATTAGTTTTTTCGTAATTCGTCAGTAAGGTGGAGTTTTTGTCAGGTTTAGGTGATTTCGGGACATTTACAGAAGAAGGATTCGAAGCATGTGAAAAGATGAATAATTTGTTCTTCGGGATGTTGTCCTGCTTGGAGCCAGAGGGAAGTTCTTTGTTGTCTTCTGATGTGGTTAATTTCTGTGGTTTTTTTCCAATATTTTCAGGAGATAGGGGAATGTCGCTGCTAATAGATACAGCTGGGGGGACATTGGAGTTGTTTTTTAACTTATTTGTTTGAGAAGAATTTGAAGGAACATTCTTGTGAGGATTAATGCCATTTGAAAGAGTTGCAGCAAATGATTGATCTTGAGGGTTGCGATGAGTAGAGAAATATTCCTTTCGAGCTTCATACATGGAACAGCGTCTCATGGTCTTGATTCTAAGGATTTCCTTCTGCTTTTTAAACTCTGGGCAGTCATTTGAGGAAGATGAGTGAGAACTTTGATCACAATTGACACAATATTGTCCCTGACAAGTGTGTTCATTACCACTTTTTCCACATAGGCCACAAATGGGATCACGTTCACAGTATTTAATTGTGTGACCTAATTTTTGGCATCGTTTGCATCGCATCGGGTTGGGGTAGTATTCCCTTAAGGGAATGTTGTACCACGGGCCCTGGATGAAAGTTGGAACAGTGTAAGTATCAATAGTCAGGATAATAAGTCCAGTTTCAATCTGCTTTCCATTTTCCCATTTTGTTATTTTGTGGACATCAGTAACCCCTTGGTCTTTAAGCCCTTCGATTAATTCTTCCTTAGTCATAGATTTGAAGTCGGGACAGAAGGCGGTTGCTTTAACACAGTTCAAAGTAGGGTGTAATTTGATTGATACCTCTATATTAGCAATGCGAGATTGCTTAATAAACATTTCCGCAATTTTGCTGTTTTCCACAAGTAGAAGGAGAGAGCCATCAAAGAGAAAGCTTGCAGACGAGAATTTGGTCGAGACCGCATCAACCCCCTTCCGAACAAGGAAGTGGTTATATCTGCGCAAAGGTTTTTCATTTTTTGTAGATATAACAATGTATTTAGGTTGTGATAAACTGGGGATAGGGCTTATTCGTTTGCTGGGTAAAGCTGGGAAAGATAAATCCGACTGAGGGTCAGATTTGTTGCCACGTTTTATGGCTTTTTTGGTTTTTCTTTGCTCCCTTCCCTCAGTGAGGCTGGAGAAAAAATTTCCGCCGCTGGTCGTCATTTTTTTCTAGGGTTTAGGCCCTCGCGGGCACTGAGGTGGGACGATGTACCAATATACCAGTTGTGATAATTTTTCGCTTCCAAAAATCAGGAGGAAAAAAAAGGCAGACTTTTAGTCGTACCTGTCACAATTGTCTTGTAAAAATTGAAGCTAGAATTTATGCGCTCTTGATCCAAAAGTTATTCAACAGATGCTAAAGGGTAAATAGATGGATCTAAAAGGTATAAAAATCTTCAAAAGGTGAGAAAAATCTTCTTTTTATTTTTTCCAAAAGCGTTTTTTTATTTTTTTCGGGACAGCTATTCAAGGGCTCCTTGTTGTCGTCGAGCTTCACAGCCAACTGTGTTCCATTGTAGAATGCTAATATTAGGATCCATTATCAGAACAAGACAAAATAAAATAAGTTCAGACCAATAAAATAAAATTTACGTATACTATTGAAAAATGAAAATATGATAAAAAGTAGAAGGTTGGTAAGTAAAGGATTTTTTCCTAATCCGATAGTGAGGAGAATTCCACCGAAAGGAAATCACTATCAGATAGATCCATGATTCCCGCATTGACTTTTTTGGATTTTTTGTTTTTAACTTTGGTCTTTTTGATTTTATTAACTTTTGGGGATAGCCTATCTGATTGGGGAATTGATTTCCCTGGGGGACAGACTGTAGCAGATGAATCTTGACTTTCTAGTCTAAGATCCGCACCTGCGTTTTCAGAGATTTCTTTATTTGATGGTTCTTCTGGTGACATATGCGCATTTTTTGACTCTAAGTTTACTATTCTAAGGCTAGTGCCTGAGTTAGATGGGTTTGCTTTGTTCGTTGCTTTTTCAGGTGACAGCGGACGTTCTGTCATCGCCGGCTTTTTACTTTCCGCAGTGTGCTTGTCATAAGTAATGTTTTTATTATTGTTTTTTTGGCTTGTGGTTGGTGCTGAAATAATGCTATTTATTTCAGGTTTCTTCACCGTAAGGGAATTGACACGAGGCCTGGAGACTTGTTGAGGTTCCGCATTAACCACAGTGGCAAAGCTGAGGGGGATATGAGTTTTGCGCATGTCATAATAAATCTTTCTGGCCTCATACAACGAGCACTTTTTTTGAGTTTTTATTTTTATAATCTCTTTATTTTTCAGAAATTCAGGACAATTGCGGTTGAAAGACTCATGTCCCTCCACACTACAATTGACACAGAATTTTCTGGCACAGCCTTCACCCTCATGAGGTCCAGGCAGGCCGCATGTTCCACAAATTGGGTTCGCCTGACAGTGATTCTTGGTGTGCCCGAGTTTTTGGCAGATATTGCACCTCATGGGTGATGGGAAATACTCCCTGACCAGTATCCTCGACCAGGCTCCTTGGATATCATTTGGCAACTTGTAGGCGTTAAATGTCAAAATAACTAGGCCGGTTGGTACTCGGGCACCACCCTCACCAGGTCGCGAAAACTGGACAACCTCCGTGACCCCTTGGTCACGCAGTCCCTCCAGAATCTCAGCCTGATTAAGCACCCTGAATTCAGGGGAGAATGCTGTACCCTTAACGCAGTTCAACGTTGGATGGTACTTGATTTCAACAGGGACGTTTGCTATTGCTTTTGCTTTTAGGAAAGTCTCTGCAATTCTTTTATTTTTTACCAGTAAGAGTAGTGAACCATCGCGAAGGAAACTGGCCGATTCGTGTTTTGTAGACACGGCATCAACTCCCTTCCGGATTACAAACTGGTTGTAATTCCTTAAGGGCTTGATTTCAGGGTTGGTGGTCTGGATTGTAATATATTTGGGGTGCATTGCCGAGTCATCATTTTTAAATGTGAATTCAGGTAAAAGGGGAAATTCAACTGCCGACGCTACGTTTAGGGACCTTTTTTTTCGTTTTGCAGGTCTACCTATCGCCTCCTGCAAGGGGGCGAAAGAATTGGCGCTGGCCCCGCCAGACGCCATCGTGGTAATGGGGCCCACTTGGGGCTTAAGGCCTTATTGTATCCTCTTGAAAAGTTTTAGTGTTAATTGGGGTGTGTGAAAATAAAACAAAAACAAAGTCAAAGAAACAAAAATTTGAGTTCAGTCCCGTAGGTTTTTGTCTGTAGAGTTCGTAAAAGCCTTACCGTCTTAAGGGCCGCCAAGGCTGGTCATAGCCCCCCAAAGGGGGGAAGGTAACTTTTCCGGGCTTGGTAGAGTTTTTTGGGGACTCACAGGATTCTTGAAAGGGATTTCTTCTGGTTAGGTCGGGGGGCAATCTTCTTTTCCAAACTAAAACCCGCTTCTTTCTTCAAGTAATAAATCCAGTTGGTTTCCAATTAATTTTTTGGTCTTCTTAGATTTATAATTTCCCAATTAGATTAAAATAAGACTCGAAATCCAATTTATTTTTCGCAGCTCTTCTTTTTCCTTCTTGACGTTTCCAATTCTCATGGCCAACTGAATTTTGAGTAGCGGTATCGTAAACCGGCCAGCAGTATAAAAATCAACCAAAATTACCCTAGAAATACTATAGGGTTATACAATAATTTCTGCTGAGCCCCCAAATGGAGCCCTATTTTAAAAATTTTTGCTGTAATAGAAAGGAAACCCTTCAGGGATTTAAGGAAGGATATAAAGAACAAATCCCTTGAGCAAAAATTTTGAGTAGCGGTATCGTAAACCGGCCAGCAGTATAAAAATCAACCAAAATTACCCTAGAAATACTATAGGGTTATACAATAATTTCTGCTGAGCCCCCAAATGGAGCCCTATTTTAAAAATTTTTGCTGTAATAGAAAGGAAACCCTTCAGGGATTTAAGGAAGGATATAAAGAACAAATCCCTTGAGCAAAAATTTTGAGTAGCGGTATCGTAAACCGGCCAGCAGTATAAAAATCAACCAAAATTACCCTAGAAATACTATAGGGTTATACAATAATTTCTGCTGAGCCCCCAAATGGAGCCCTATTTTAAAAATTTTTGCTGTAATAGAAAGGAAACCCTTCAGGGATTTAAGGAAGGATATAAAGAACAAATCCCTTGAGCAAAAATTTTGAGTAGCGGTATCGTAAACCGGCCAGCAGTATAAAAATCAACCAAAATTACCCTAGAAATACTATAGGGTTATACAATAATTTCTGCTGAGCCCCCAAATGGAGCCCTATTTTAAAAATTTTTGCTGTAATAGAAAGGAAACCCTTCAGGGATTTAAGGAAGGATATAAAGAACAAATCCCTTGAGCAAAAATTTTGAGTAGCGGTATCGTAAACCGGCCAGCAGTATAAAAATCAACCAAAATTACCCTAGAAATACTATAGGGTTATACAATAATTTCTGCTGAGCCCCCAAATGGAGCCCTATTTTAAAAATTTTTGCTGTAATAGAAAGGAAACCCTTCAGGGATTTAAGGAAGGATATAAAGAACAAATCCCTTGAGCAAAAATTTTGAGTAGCGGTATCGTAAACCGGCCAGCAGTATAAAAATCAACCAAAATTACCCTAGAAATACTATAGGGTTATACAATAATTTCTGCTGAGCCCCCAAATGGAGCCCTATTTTAAAAATTTTTGCTGTAATAGAAAGGAAACCCTTCAGGGATTTAAGGAAGGATATAAAGAACAAATCCCTTGAGCAAAAATTTTGAGTAGCGGTATCGTAAACCGGCCAGCAGTATAAAAATCAACCAAAATTACCCTAGAAATACTATAGGGTTATACAATAATTTCTGCTGAGCCCCCAAATGGAGCCCTATTTTAAAAATTTTTGCTGTAATAGAAAGGAAACCCTTCAGGGATTTAAGGAAGGATATAAAGAACAAATCCCTTGAGCAAAAATTTTGAGTAGCGGTATCGTAAACCGGCCAGCAGTATAAAAATCAACCAAAATTACCCTAGAAATACTATAGGGTTATACAATAATTTCTGCTGAGCCCCCAAATGGAGCCCTATTTTAAAAATTTTTGCTGTAATAGAAAGGAAACCCTTCAGGGATTTAAGGAAGGATATAAAGAACAAATCCCTTGAGCAAAAATTTTGAGTAGCGGTATCGTAAACCGGCCAGCAGTATAAAAATCAACCAAAATTACCCTAGAAATACTATAGGGTTATACAATAATTTCTGCTGAGCCCCCAAATGGAGCCCTATTTTAAAAATTTTTGCTGTAATAGAAAGGAAACCCTTCAGGGATTTAAGGAAGGATATAAAGAACAAATCCCTTGAGCAAAAATTTTGAGTAGCGGTATCGTAAACCGGCCAGCAGTATAAAAATCAACCAAAATTACCCTAGAAATACTATAGGGTTATACAATAATTTCTGCTGAGCCCCCAAATGGAGCCCTATTTTAAAAATTTTTGCTGTAATAGAAAGGAAACCCTTCAGGGATTTAAGGAAGGATATAAAGAACAAATCCCTTGAGCAAAAATTTTGAGTAGCGGTATCGTAAACCGGCCAGCAGTATAAAAATCAACCAAAATTACCCTAGAAATACTATAGGGTTATACAATAATTTCTGCTGAGCCCCCAAATGGAGCCCTATTTTAAAAATTTTTGCTGTAATAGAAAGGAAACCCTTCAGGGATTTAAGGAAGGATATAAAGAACAAATCCCTTGAGCAAAAATTTTGAGTAGCGGTATCGTAAACCGGCCAGCAGTATAAAAATCAACCAAAATTACCCTAGAAATACTATAGGGTTATACAATAATTTCTGCTGAGCCCCCAAATGGAGCCCTATTTTAAAAATTTTTGCTGTAATAGAAAGGAAACCCTTCAGGGATTTAAGGAAGGATATAAAGAACAAATCCCTTGAGCAAAAATTTTGAGTAGCGGTATCGTAAACCGGCCAGCAGTATAAAAATCAACCAAAATTACCCTAGAAATACTATAGGGTTATACAATAATTTCTGCTGAGCCCCCAAATGGAGCCCTATTTTAAAAATTTTTGCTGTAATAGAAAGGAAACCCTTCAGGGATTTAAGGAAGGATATAAAGAACAAATCCCTTGAGCAAAAATTTTGAGTAGCGGTATCGTAAACCGGCCAGCAGTATAAAAATCAACCAAAATTACCCTAGAAATACTATAGGGTTATACAATAATTTCTGCTGAGCCCCCAAATGGAGCCCTATTTTAAAAATTTTTGCTGTAATAGAAAGGAAACCCTTCAGGGATTTAAGGAAGGATATAAAGAACAAATCCCTTGAGCAAAAATTTTGAGTAGCGGTATCGTAAACCGGCCAGCAGTATAAAAATCAACCAAAATTACCCTAGAAATACTATAGGGTTATACAATAATTTCTGCTGAGCCCCCAAATGGAGCCCTATTTTAAAAATTTTTGCTGTAATAGAAAGGAAACCCTTCAGGGATTTAAGGAAGGATATAAAGAACAAATCCCTTGAGCAAAAATTTTGAGTAGCGGTATCGTAAACCGGCCAGCAGTATAAAAATCAACCAAAATTACCCTAGAAATACTATAGGGTTATACAATAATTTCTGCTGAGCCCCCAAATGGAGCCCTATTTTAAAAATTTTTGCTGTAATAGAAAGGAAACCCTTCAGGGATTTAAGGAAGGATATAAAGAACAAATCCCTTGAGCAAAAATTTTGAGTAGCGGTATCGTAAACCGGCCAGCAGTATAAAAATCAACCAAAATTACCCTAGAAATACTATAGGGTTATACAATAATTTCTGCTGAGCCCCCAAATGGAGCCCTATTTTAAAAATTTTTGCTGTAATAGAAAGGAAACCCTTCAGGGATTTAAGGAAGGATATAAAGAACAAATCCCTTGAGCAAAAATTTTGAGTAGCGGTATCGTAAACCGGCCAGCAGTATAAAAATCAACCAAAATTACCCTAGAAATACTATAGGGTTATACAATAATTTCTGCTGAGCCCCCAAATGGAGCCCTATTTTAAAAATTTTTGCTGTAATAGAAAGGAAACCCTTCAGGGATTTAAGGAAGGATATAAAGAACAAATCCCTTGAGCAAAAATTTTGAGTAGCGGTATCGTAAACCGGCCAGCAGTATAAAAATCAACCAAAATTACCCTAGAAATACTATAGGGTTATACAATAATTTCTGCTGAGCCCCCAAATGGAGCCCTATTTTAAAAATTTTTGCTGTAATAGAAAGGAAACCCTTCAGGGATTTAAGGAAGGATATAAAGAACAAATCCCTTGAGCAAAAATTTTGAGTAGCGGTATCGTAAACCGGCCAGCAGTATAAAAATCAACCAAAATTACCCTAGAAATACTATAGGGTTATACAATAATTTCTGCTGAGCCCCCAAATGGAGCCCTATTTTAAAAATTTTTGCTGTAATAGAAAGGAAACCCTTCAGGGATTTAAGGAAGGATATAAAGAACAAATCCCTTGAGCAAAAATTTTGAGTAGCGGTATCGTAAACCGGCCAGCAGTATAAAAATCAACCAAAATTACCCTAGAAATACTATAGGGTTATACAATAATTTCTGCTGAGCCCCCAAATGGAGCCCTATTTTAAAAATTTTTGCTGTAATAGAAAGGAAACCCTTCAGGGATTTAAGGAAGGATATAAAGAACAAATCCCTTGAGCAAAAATTTTGAGTAGCGGTATCGTAAACCGGCCAGCAGTATAAAAATCAACCAAAATTACCCTAGAAATACTATAGGGTTATACAATAATTTCTGCTGAGCCCCCAAATGGAGCCCTATTTTAAAAATTTTTGCTGTAATAGAAAGGAAACCCTTCAGGGATTTAAGGAAGGATATAAAGAACAAATCCCTTGAGCAAAAATTTTGAGTAGCGGTATCGTAAACCGGCCAGCAGTATAAAAATCAACCAAAATTACCCTAGAAATACTATAGGGTTATACAATAATTTCTGCTGAGCCCCCAAATGGAGCCCTATTTTAAAAATTTTTGCTGTAATAGAAAGGAAACCCTTCAGGGATTTAAGGAAGGATATAAAGAACAAATCCCTTGAGCAAAAATTTTGAGTAGCGGTATCGTAAACCGGCCAGCAGTATAAAAATCAACCAAAATTACCCTAGAAATACTATAGGGTTATACAATAATTTCTGCTGAGCCCCCAAATGGAGCCCTATTTTAAAAATTTTTGCTGTAATAGAAAGGAAACCCTTCAGGGATTTAAGGAAGGATATAAAGAACAAATCCCTTGAGCAAAAATTTTGAGTAGCGGTATCGTAAACCGGCCAGCAGTATAAAAATCAACCAAAATTACCCTAGAAATACTATAGGGTTATACAATAATTTCTGCTGAGCCCCCAAATGGAGCCCTATTTTAAAAATTTTTGCTGTAATAGAAAGGAAACCCTTCAGGGATTTAAGGAAGGATATAAAGAACAAATCCCTTGAGCAAAAATTTTGAGTAGCGGTATCGTAAACCGGCCAGCAGTATAAAAATCAACCAAAATTACCCTAGAAATACTATAGGGTTATACAATAATTTCTGCTGAGCCCCCAAATGGAGCCCTATTTTAAAAATTTTTGCTGTAATAGAAAGGAAACCCTTCAGGGATTTAAGGAAGGATATAAAGAACAAATCCCTTGAGCAAAAATTTTGAGTAGCGGTATCGTAAACCGGCCAGCAGTATAAAAATCAACCAAAATTACCCTAGAAATACTATAGGGTTATACAATAATTTCTGCTGAGCCCCCAAATGGAGCCCTATTTTAAAAATTTTTGCTGTAATAGAAAGGAAACCCTTCAGGGATTTAAGGAAGGATATAAAGAACAAATCCCTTGAGCAAAAATTTTGAGTAGCGGTATCGTAAACCGGCCAGCAGTATAAAAATCAACCAAAATTACCCTAGAAATACTATAGGGTTATACAATAATTTCTGCTGAGCCCCCAAATGGAGCCCTATTTTAAAAATTTTTGCTGTAATAGAAAGGAAACCCTTCAGGGATTTAAGGAAGGATATAAAGAACAAATCCCTTGAGCAAAAATTTTGAGTAGCGGTATCGTAAACCGGCCAGCAGTATAAAAATCAACCAAAATTACCCTAGAAATACTATAGGGTTATACAATAATTTCTGCTGAGCCCCCAAATGGAGCCCTATTTTAAAAATTTTTGCTGTAATAGAAAGGAAACCCTTCAGGGATTTAAGGAAGGATATAAAGAACAAATCCCTTGAGCAAAAATTTTGAGTAGCGGTATCGTAAACCGGCCAGCAGTATAAAAATCAACCAAAATTACCCTAGAAATACTATAGGGTTATACAATAATTTCTGCTGAGCCCCCAAATGGAGCCCTATTTTAAAAATTTTTGCTGTAATAGAAAGGAAACCCTTCAGGGATTTAAGGAAGGATATAAAGAACAAATCCCTTGAGCAAAAATTTTGAGTAGCGGTATCGTAAACCGGCCAGCAGTATAAAAATCAACCAAAATTACCCTAGAAATACTATAGGGTTATACAATAATTTCTGCTGAGCCCCCAAATGGAGCCCTATTTTAAAAATTTTTGCTGTAATAGAAAGGAAACCCTTCAGGGATTTAAGGAAGGATATAAAGAACAAATCCCTTGAGCAAAAATTTTGAGTAGCGGTATCGTAAACCGGCCAGCAGTATAAAAATCAACCAAAATTACCCTAGAAATACTATAGGGTTATACAATAATTTCTGCTGAGCCCCCAAATGGAGCCCTATTTTAAAAATTTTTGCTGTAATAGAAAGGAAACCCTTCAGGGATTTAAGGAAGGATATAAAGAACAAATCCCTTGAGCAAAAATTTTGAGTAGCGGTATCGTAAACCGGCCAGCAGTATAAAAATCAACCAAAATTACCCTAGAAATACTATAGGGTTATACAATAATTTCTGCTGAGCCCCCAAATGGAGCCCTATTTTAAAAATTTTTGCTGTAATAGAAAGGAAACCCTTCAGGGATTTAAGGAAGGATATAAAGAACAAATCCCTTGAGCAAAAATTTTGAGTAGCGGTATCGTAAACCGGCCAGCAGTATAAAAATCAACCAAAATTACCCTAGAAATACTATAGGGTTATACAATAATTTCTGCTGAGCCCCCAAATGGAGCCCTATTTTAAAAATTTTTGCTGTAATAGAAAGGAAACCCTTCAGGGATTTAAGGAAGGATATAAAGAACAAATCCCTTGAGCAAAAATTTTGAGTAGCGGTATCGTAAACCGGCCAGCAGTATAAAAATCAACCAAAATTACCCTAGAAATACTATAGGGTTATACAATAATTTCTGCTGAGCCCCCAAATGGAGCCCTATTTTAAAAATTTTTGCTGTAATAGAAAGGAAACCCTTCAGGGATTTAAGGAAGGATATAAAGAACAAATCCCTTGAGCAAAAATTTTGAGTAGCGGTATCGTAAACCGGCCAGCAGTATAAAAATCAACCAAAATTACCCTAGAAATACTATAGGGTTATACAATAATTTCTGCTGAGCCCCCAAATGGAGCCCTATTTTAAAAATTTTTGCTGTAATAGAAAGGAAACCCTTCAGGGATTTAAGGAAGGATATAAAGAACAAATCCCTTGAGCAAAAATTTTGAGTAGCGGTATCGTAAACCGGCCAGCAGTATAAAAATCAACCAAAATTACCCTAGAAATACTATAGGGTTATACAATAATTTCTGCTGAGCCCCCAAATGGAGCCCTATTTTAAAAATTTTTGCTGTAATAGAAAGGAAACCCTTCAGGGATTTAAGGAAGGATATAAAGAACAAATCCCTTGAGCAAAAATTTTGAGTAGCGGTATCGTAAACCGGCCAGCAGTATAAAAATCAACCAAAATTACCCTAGAAATACTATAGGGTTATACAATAATTTCTGCTGAGCCCCCAAATGGAGCCCTATTTTAAAAATTTTTGCTGTAATAGAAAGGAAACCCTTCAGGGATTTAAGGAAGGATATAAAGAACAAATCCCTTGAGCAAAAATTTTGAGTAGCGGTATCGTAAACCGGCCAGCAGTATAAAAATCAACCAAAATTACCCTAGAAATACTATAGGGTTATACAATAATTTCTGCTGAGCCCCCAAATGGAGCCCTATTTTAAAAATTTTTGCTGTAATAGAAAGGAAACCCTTCAGGGATTTAAGGAAGGATATAAAGAACAAATCCCTTGAGCAAAAATTTTGAGTAGCGGTATCGTAAACCGGCCAGCAGTATAAAAATCAACCAAAATTACCCTAGAAATACTATAGGGTTATACAATAATTTCTGCTGAGCCCCCAAATGGAGCCCTATTTTAAAAATTTTTGCTGTAATAGAAAGGAAACCCTTCAGGGATTTAAGGAAGGATATAAAGAACAAATCCCTTGAGCAAAAATTTTGAGTAGCGGTATCGTAAACCGGCCAGCAGTATAAAAATCAACCAAAATTACCCTAGAAATACTATAGGGTTATACAATAATTTCTGCTGAGCCCCCAAATGGAGCCCTATTTTAAAAATTTTTGCTGTAATAGAAAGGAAACCCTTCAGGGATTTAAGGAAGGATATAAAGAACAAATCCCTTGAGCAAAAATTTTGAGTAGCGGTATCGTAAACCGGCCAGCAGTATAAAAATCAACCAAAATTACCCTAGAAATACTATAGGGTTATACAATAATTTCTGCTGAGCCCCCAAATGGAGCCCTATTTTAAAAATTTTTGCTGTAATAGAAAGGAAACCCTTCAGGGATTTAAGGAAGGATATAAAGAACAAATCCCTTGAGCAAAAATTTTGAGTAGCGGTATCGTAAACCGGCCAGCAGTATAAAAATCAACCAAAATTACCCTAGAAATACTATAGGGTTATACAATAATTTCTGCTGAGCCCCCAAATGGAGCCCTATTTTAAAAATTTTTGCTGTAATAGAAAGGAAACCCTTCAGGGATTTAAGGAAGGATATAAAGAACAAATCCCTTGAGCAAAAATTTTGAGTAGCGGTATCGTAAACCGGCCAGCAGTATAAAAATCAACCAAAATTACCCTAGAAATACTATAGGGTTATACAATAATTTCTGCTGAGCCCCCAAATGGAGCCCTATTTTAAAAATTTTTGCTGTAATAGAAAGGAAACCCTTCAGGGATTTAAGGAAGGATATAAAGAACAAATCCCTTGAGCAAAAATTTTGAGTAGCGGTATCGTAAACCGGCCAGCAGTATAAAAATCAACCAAAATTACCCTAGAAATACTATAGGGTTATACAATAATTTCTGCTGAGCCCCCAAATGGAGCCCTATTTTAAAAATTTTTGCTGTAATAGAAAGGAAACCCTTCAGGGATTTAAGGAAGGATATAAAGAACAAATCCCTTGAGCAAAAATTTTGAGTAGCGGTATCGTAAACCGGCCAGCAGTATAAAAATCAACCAAAATTACCCTAGAAATACTATAGGGTTATACAATAATTTCTGCTGAGCCCCCAAATGGAGCCCTATTTTAAAAATTTTTGCTGTAATAGAAAGGAAACCCTTCAGGGATTTAAGGAAGGATATAAAGAACAAATCCCTTGAGCAAAAATTTTGAGTAGCGGTATCGTAAACCGGCCAGCAGTATAAAAATCAACCAAAATTACCCTAGAAATACTATAGGGTTATACAATAATTTCTGCTGAGCCCCCAAATGGAGCCCTATTTTAAAAATTTTTGCTGTAATAGAAAGGAAACCCTTCAGGGATTTAAGGAAGGATATAAAGAACAAATCCCTTGAGCAAAAATTTTGAGTAGCGGTATCGTAAACCGGCCAGCAGTATAAAAATCAACCAAAATTACCCTAGAAATACTATAGGGTTATACAATAATTTCTGCTGAGCCCCCAAATGGAGCCCTATTTTAAAAATTTTTGCTGTAATAGAAAGGAAACCCTTCAGGGATTTAAGGAAGGATATAAAGAACAAATCCCTTGAGCAAAAATTTTGAGTATTTATTTATTTTTATTTATTTATTTTAGAAACTAGGGATACAATGAATTGCATACCTACTTATAAACTAGCGCTCTCGGGAACGCAGCCCATATGGCGCATCCTAAAAATATTATACATATTCACAACTTTTTATTGTACAAAAATACGGATTGGTTTTTATGTTCTGTTTAAATTGGCTTCAAATATTATCTGTATATATACTTATTCAAACTAGGGTTATAATTTTTCTTTTGCTATTACAGAATATTTATAATTTAAAACTTTATTGACATTAAAAGTATTTTTCTTTTTCTTTCAGTGTGATCTTGTGATCGAAGGCTAGAACAAGGGCTTTAATTCAGTAAGGAAGAAATAAAACAAAGCTGTTAAAATAATGAAACAGGACAAACCTTAAAATAAAGATAAAGTCTAACATAAAAAATTCAGCATGTATCATTTAGACCTGAAAGATCTTTTATAACATATTGTCTAAATTTAGTTTTTTAAGGAGGGACAGGCAAAGGTCTGGATGGGAAGGATTAAGGAGTGTGGATAAAGGGGGTAGAGGACCTCCATTGGCTCTTTTAGTGAGGGGGCACTCCTGAAAAATGTGTTGCATACTTTGTGGCACCTGACAATAATGGCAGCCTACTCTGGGACTCCGGAAGAAAAAGTGTCCATGTGACAGCATAGTGTGGCCAGTTCTAGCACGGAAGAGTTGAATACCTTGGTGTCTGCTAATGTCGTTCTTGTAGATTGGGGCTTCGGGTTGTCTCCAGTGTGTCGCAAGGAACGTTCCATCTCTGTCCCAGGACAATTGCCTTCTTTCCTTTAGCTTTTGATTTCCTTGCCGGTAAATGAAAGCAGCGATTGGGATTTCCTCCTCTCGGAAAGATGAAGCAAAGGTTTCTTTAGCCAGTTTGTCTGCGGCTTCATTTCCTGGGATACCTAAATGTCCGGGAACCCAGGCCAAAATTATGTCATTTCTGCTCCTTATTACGCATTCCTGGCAACCCTTAATTAGGGGCTCCTCGCAGTAGGGGTTATTTATTGCCTGCAGAGTGGATCGGGAGTCCGAAAATATGATGGAGTTTGTTTTTGCTTTCGCCGCAATTTGAATTGCCTTCCAAATAGCAATCAATTCCGCCTCATAGCTATTTATCCCCAAGGGGAGTTTGAATCGTTTTGTGACAGATGGCCGTAGTTGTCGCGGAGGGAATGCCACATAAGCAGCCGCAGCATGGCTGCCATTGACAGAGCCATCCGTGTAAATACGGAGTCTGTCAAAATTTCTGGCTGACATTTCCCTGTGGTTAGCAGAAAGTTCTTCCTTCGTGGCATTTTTCTTGTTTGCCAAGCCTATGCTCGCCAAGTTCTCTCTTCGATGGATTCGCCTAGGTCCTGTAAGGAAAGGGGACAAGGATTTTGGGTTGGGTAACGTTATATCTAAAGCTAATAAAATTCCTAAAGCTATTTTTAAGGCTGGAGTTGTTCGGGGTTGCGTGGTGTCTTGGTCCAAAAGTGTGATCGTCTGGTGGTGAGGTCTGGCTGGGTCCAACCAGTTCCTGGATATGAGTTTCGCCCTGGCCTTTTCAGCCCTGTCCTGGAGGGGAAAGCTGCCACTTTCTATCCACAAGGCACGTCGAGGAGTTGTTTTTAAGGCCCCTGTGGCCGTGCGGAGTATTTTATTTATAGTTGTTTGGACCTTCAGGAGGTTACTTATGGTCGTCGCCGAGTATAGGACGATTCCATAATTAGTAATTCCTTCCAGGAGCACGCGAGCAATTTTGACTGCCGCATGTACAGGAGCACCGCGTTTCCCTGCTGCAATCGCTCGTATGACGTTGTTTATTTTTGTTAATTTATTGCTAATTTCATTGCAGTGTCGTGTCCATTTTAGGTCCTTCGTGAAGAAAATTCCAAATAGTTTTAACGTTCTGCTGACTTCGATCTCTTGGTCGCCAATCTGGATAGCCGTCGGTATAGATGATCTTTTCCTTGAAAAGATAATGGCTTCTGCTTTGGCGAGAGGTACTATAGCCCCCGTGGAGTATGCCCAAATTTCTATTGCTGTTGTCGCTCGTCTCAGTTCGTCTGTCGGGTGGTCAGAGTCCGATAACATTAGTATGTTAGCGTATGCAAAAGTCACAAGTCCTTCTATTTCGTTTAATTTTTGTATTAAAGCGGTAATGTAAATATTGAAAAGGGAGGGTGAGATTGGCGACCCTTGAGGCAGAATGTTTTCCACCGTGTGTTTCCCAGACTTATTACCATTTACCCTAACCTGCAACGTTCTACCAGTTAGGAAATGGGAAATCAGTCTGATCGATTGTTCATCGAAACCCCAGGATTGCATTTGGTTTGCTATGACATCCTTTCGGACTCTATCGTACGCTTTCTCAATGTCTGCTGAGATTAAGTACGCATTTTTTCGTCCGGCCAGTGAATGTACGATTTTAGCTTCGAGCTCCAGCAGGAGCGAGGAAGTTCCCCGGAACCTCCTGAAGCCATGGATTTCATTAGGAAGGAGTTGTTCCAGGCTTTCAGATAATCTCCGAGCCAGGATCTTTTCAAGCAGTCGTGACATGCATGAAATAAGTGCTATTGGTCTCAGATTTTTTGGCGTAATAAGGGAACTTGAAACAGCATTTTTTTTTCTGAAAGGGATAAGGGTCGCATTTTTCCATGTGTGAGGAAAGATGCCACCTCTCAAGATGGCATTGTATAAATCACAAAGTCTAATCCTGAAATCAGGCGGGGATTCTTTTATCATTTTGTATGAGATCATGTCATGGCCGGGTGCCGAACCTTTACAGTTCCTGAGGGCCGTGGTCAGTTCGATTACCGTTATAGGATCTGTTAGCGAAAAATTCGACGTGGAAGCCGCATTGTTTGCAAAAGTCCAGGCGTTTCTTTCAGCTATTTGCTCTGGACGAAACGACTCGTCGCTTGAGTACGATGTCCACGCAATGGCAAGTTGTTCGGCAATCTGTGTGGAATCGTTGAAAGTAACATTGTTAAAGTTTAAATTAGGTATCAGACAACTCTGTCTGTTACCCGATACCCCCCTAACCTTTCGCCACGCGTCTGTTAGATTTGTGCTGGGATTTATGTTTTCAGCAAAAGCGACCCATGCCTTTCTTTTCGCATCTTTGATTGTTTTTTTAACAATAGCCGACTTTCTACGATAATCAATGAGGTTTGATGTTGTTGGGTGTCTCTGGAATTGTTTCCAAGCTCTGTTTTTGCTGCGGATTTCCATCATGACCTCTTTATTCATCCATGTCGGTTGGGTCTTAAAGGAGGTACCAGACATGGGGATACTGGCGTTAGCCGCTATTCTTAGGCACCTGGTCAGTTGTGCTGCCTCTTTATTGATGTTTTGCGATTCTGGTCTGCGCACCAACTCCCCTGCCACCATTTCGCAAAAACTTGTCCAGTCTGCCCGGCCCTCACAAAACCTTGGGATAGGCTTGCTTTGAGCCGTGCAGAATTCGGTTCTGATGATAACAGGGAAGTGGTCACTTCCCTCGGTCTGCTCATGCGTTGACCAGGTTAATCCCGGAGCCATTCCGGGAGGGGCAAGAGACAAGTCAATATGTGAGAAGGATCCAGCGCCAGAAAGAAAGGTAGGGTCTCCGGAATTGAGGACACACAAGGGTGCGCCCTCAATCCAGCCCACCACCTGCCTTCCCCTCCGATCCCATCGCGGCGAGCCCCAAAGAGGGCTGTGTGCATTAAAATCCCCGCAATATATTGTATTTTGAGGAAGCTCTCGGGATAGTTCCTCCAAATCGGCAGTGGTGACCTCTTGTGAATTCTCCAGGTAGATGGAAATGATGGTGAATTTCCGGGAGGATCCGACCGAAACGGCACAAGCCATAATGTTTGAATTTATGTCGATTTCCACTGCCGGAATGGAGTTGTGAACTAAAACGGCCACCCCTCCACGTCTCGATTCTCTTGAGGAGTTCGTACCAAAGTACTTGAAACTACCCAGCCGTTCTGGCTGCTCCTCCACGAGAATATTGGTTTCTTGTAAAACCACAATTTTTGCATTGTACATTGAGATGAGATTATCTAAATCTGGACGGTTATTATGGAGACCTCTAATGTTCCATTGTATTTATTTATTTATTTATTTATTTTTCATGGTTACAGGGCTTAACCTAATAACATGATTACAAAAAAGCGCACTCGAAAACGATGTCCATATGGCGCATAAGGTATACATACAATTTCGACAACAATAAAAGTTAGGAAAAAAACATTTTATCAAAAAATTGTAACAGATAGATTAAAAAAATTATTATTTAAAAGTATTAAATTTTCCTTTTCGATCTTCAAGGTGTATTATTGTATATAGAATATGTTATGGGGAGATTTGGTTAAAATTTTCCGATTAGTATTTGTAAATAGAGAAACTTCTTAAATTTGGTTATAGATGTTGAGCCGAGAAATTAGTAGAAGGATGTCACCAGAATTTGTAGGATTTAAAAGAGTATCTAAAGGTGGAAAACGACCTCCACAGATTTCCTTTGTTCTTTGGCACTCCGTAAGGATATGCCGTATCGTTAAACTTTTCTGGCACCCAACACATCCGGGTTGCGGGCCTCTTTCCATTAAATATGTATGAGTTAAACGAGTATGACCTACTCGAATTCTAAAAATTTTGATTCCTTGTTCCCTCGTCAAGTTCCGGTCATAATTAGGCGAATCCGTAGTGGGCCAATGTGACCTCAGGAAAGTAGTGGCGTTGCTCCAATCTTCATCTATTTTTGATTTCAGAATTTGGCATCCGTTCCTGACTAAAAAAGATGACATAGGAGGAATTGCTTTGACCCCAAGTCGAGCCTCATGCGACTTAGCCGCCTTATCCGCCTCTTCATTGCCTCTAATTCCCGCATGTCCTGGGACCCAGGCAAGCTTGATTTTGCCATTTGATGAAACAATTAAATTTTGAAGAACCTTAATAAAGGGATTTTCTGTGAATTCA
The DNA here is from genome assembly GCA_951509405.1 of Machimus rusticus. NCBI lineage: Eukaryota > Metazoa > Arthropoda > Insecta > Diptera > Asilidae > Machimus > Machimus rusticus. The sequence goes on from OX608049.1 coordinate 57,888,428, forward strand.
TTAAACATTGCTTTTAGGGCGGCTAGGGAATCCGAAAAGATTAAACTTGAACTTGGTGAATTTTTGCAGAACTCTATAGCTTTCCAAATGGCAAATAGCTCCGCTTCGTAGCTTGAGGAATTTTCATCCAGGTTAAAGACCGTTTTGGAAAAATTAATCTTATCCCTACTATAAACGAAGGCCGCAGAAGTTGAGGTATTCGTCGATGAACCATCCGTATAAACTAACAATTTTCTTGGGTTTGCGTCTAAGAGTTCTAGATGTTTTGCTTGGAGTTCCTCTATAGACGAATTTACTTTTCTGAAATTGTCCAGATAGATGGCATTGGAAATTTTGAAATTTGAAGGATGGTATGGAGGGATGTCTAAAGATGTGTGATCTGGCAAAGTTATAGAATTGTCACTAAAAATTTTGAGGGCAGCAAGTAACGCAGAAGTAGATCTTGGACGAGAATTCGGTACATTTAGGTCGTGCAGTGTTGAATAGTGGGGTCTTGATGGATCCAACCAATTTTTCCCGATAATTTTAATTCTTGACTTTTCAGCCGCCTCACAAATATGGGGAACACCCGCTTCAATCCACAAGGCTCTCCTTGGGGTAGACCTCAGCGCACCAAAGGCCGTCCTCAGGACCTTGTTCATAGCAATTTGGATTTTGTTTAAAAGGGTCTTAGGCGAAGATGCATAAATGGGGAGCGCATAATTGGAGATGCCTCTAATAAGCGTAGAAGCTATCTTAACAGCCGCATGAACCGGAGCCCCTTTGAGTCCTGCAGTAATAGCCCGCATCAGATTTGCAATTTTGTTAATTTTGTTTACTATATTTTGACAGTAATCGCGCCAATTTAATTTTTTTGTAAAAGTTAGGCCTAAAAGCTTAATAGAGTCTTGAGGTGTAATTGTAAGCTCATCAATGACCAAGGCTCTAGGAAATTGGGTTCGCTTTCTTGAGAAGACTATCATTTCCATTTTCTCTTTGGGGATAATAGCTCCCGATTGAAAACACCAGATATCCATCGCTGTTGTAGCCCTTCGAAGTTTGTCCTGAGGTTCGTCCGAGTCAGTCATAAGTATGAAATTGTCAGCGTAAATAAAATAAGATAGTTCACCAATATCGTCAAGTCGTGGAAGAAGGGCTGCAGTGAAAGTGTTAAAAAGAGTAGTGGAAAGTGGTGACCCCTGAGGGAGCACATTGTCCACCCCATGTTTTTCCGAAAAAAATCCATTCACTCTGACCTGAACAGCTCTATCACTAAGAAAATTTATAATGAGGCGGATAAATGGTTCATCAATGCCCCAAGTCTGGAATTGAGAAGCCACAACATCCCTACACACCCTGTCGTACGCCTTTTCCACATCTGCCGAAAGAAGATGCATCTCCTTTTTCCGGGAGAAGGATTGCATAATTTTGTTTTCCAGCTCCAGAAGAAGAGAGGTGGTACCCCGATATCTTCTGAAGCCGTGAACTTGGTTAGGCAAAATTGTTTCCAGAATATTTCCTAATCTTTTACTTAAAATTTTTTCCAAAAGGCGTGACAAACAAGGTAGCAAGGATATGGGTCTCAGATCCCGAGGAGTGAGGACACCAGTGGTGGAAGCTTTCTTAGGTATCGGCACTTGAATGGCTTTTTTCCAC